>JBAMNC010001640.1:600000-968359 GCA_037902135.1 Cetoscarus ocellatus
ACTGAGATGTGGATCTGATCGCAGGTGTGTGACTGAGTCTTGGTCCTGAGGTGTGACTGAGATTTGGAACTGATCGCAGGTGACTGAGATGTGTACCTGATCGCAGGTGGACCTGGTCGTAATTGTGACTGAGATGTGGACCTGATCGCAGGTCTGACTGAGATGGGGACCTGATCACAGGTGTGACTGAGATGTGGACCTGAGGTGTGACCGAGATGTGGACTTGGTCATAGGTGTGACTGAGATGTGACCTGGCTGTAGGTATGACTGAGATGTGGACCTGATTGTAATTGTGACTGAGATGTGGACCTGATTGCAGGTGTGACTGAGATGTGGACCTGATGTGACTAAGATGTGGACTCGATGTGTGACTGAGATGAGAACCTGATCACAGTCGTAACTAAGAGATGGACCTGATCGCAAGTGACTGAGATATGGACCTGATCACAGGTCTGACTGAGATGTGGATCTGATCGCAGGTGCAGCTGAGTTTTGGACCTGATCACAGGTGTGTCTGAGTTGTGCACCTGATCACAATTGTGACTAAGATGAGGACCTTGCCGCAGGTGTGACTGAGATGAGGTCCTGGTCACAGGTGTGACAGAGTTGTGGACCTGATCATAGGTGCAGCTAAGTTGCGGACCTAATCGCAAGTGTGACTGAGATGTGCACCTGATCGCAGGTGTGACTGAGATGTGGACCTGATCGCAAGTGACTGAGATATGGACCTGATAACAGGTCTGACTGAGATGTGGATCTGATCGCAGGTGTGTGACTGAGATGTGGACCTTGTCACAGGTGTGACTGAGATGTGGACCTGGCTATAGGTGTGACTAAGAGATGGACCTGATTGCAGGTGTGACTGAGATGTGGACCTGATGTGACTAAGATGTGGACTCGATGTGTGACTGAGATGAGAACCTGATCACAGGTGTAACTAAGAGATGGACCTGATCGCAGGTGTGACTGAGATGAGGACAAGATTGCAGGTGACTTAGATGGGGACCTGATCGCAGGTGTAACAGAGATGTTGACCTGATCACAGGTGTGTCTGAGTTGTGCACCTGATCACAATTGTGACTAAGATGAGGACCTTGCCACAGGTGTGACTGAGATGAGGTCCTGGTCACAGGTGTGACTGAGATGTGGACCTGATCACAGGTGCAGCTGAGTTTTGGACCTAATCGCAGGTGTGACTGAGATGTGCACCTGATCGCAGGTGTGACTTAGATGTGGACCTGATCGCAAGTGACTGAGATATGGACCTGATCACAGGTCTGACTGAGATGTGGATCTGATCGCAGGTGCAGCTGAGTTTTGGACCTAATCGCAGGTGTGACTGAGATGTGCACCTGATTGCAGGTGTGACTTAGATGTGGACCTGAACGCAAGTGACTGAGATATGGACCTGATCACAGGTCTGACTGAGATGTGGATCTGATCGCAGGTGTGTGACTGAGTCTTGGTCCTGAGGTGTGACTGAGATTTGGAACTGATCGCAGGTGACTGAGATGTGTACCTGATCGCAGGTGGACCTAATCGTAATTGTGACTGAGATGTGGACCTGATCGCAGGTCTGACTGAGATGGGGACCTGATCACAGGTGTGACTGAGATGTGGACCTGAGGTGTGACCGAGATGTGGACTTGGTCATAGGTGTGACTGAGATGTGACCTGGCTATAGGTATGACTGAGATGTGGACCTGATCGTAATTGTGACTGAGATGTGGACCTGATTGCAGGTCTGACTGAGATGGGGACCTGATCATAGGTGTGACTGAGATGTGGACCTGGTCACAGGTGTGACTGAGATGTGGACCTGGCTATAGGTGTGACTGAGATGTGGACCTGATCACAGTTGTGGCTGGGATGAGGACCTGGCTACAGGTGTGACTGAGATGTGGACCTTGTCACAGGTGTGACTGAGATGTGGACCTGGCTATAGGTGTGACTATGAGATGGACCTGATTTCAGGTGTGACTGAGATGTGGACCAGATCGCAGGTGTTACTGAGATGTGGACTTGGTCATAGGTGTGACTGAGATGTGACCTGGCTGTAGGTATGACTGAGATGTGGACCTGATCGTAATTGTGACTGAGATGTGGACCTGATTGCAGGTGTGACTGAGATGTGGACCTGATGTGACTAAGATGTGGACTCGATGTGTGACTGAGATGAGAACCTGATCACAGGTGTAACTAAGAGATGGACCTGATCGCAGGTGTGACTGAGATGAGGACAAGATTGCAGGTGACTTAGATGGGGACCTGATCGCAGGTGTAACAGAGATGTTGACCTGATCACAGGTGTGTCTGAGTTGTGCACCTGATCACAATTGTGACTAAGATGAGGACCTTGCCGCAGGTGTGACTGAGATGAGGTCCTGGTCACAGGTGTGACAGAGTTGTGGACCTGATCATAGGTGCAGCTAAGTTGCGGACCTAATCGCAAGTGTGACTGAGATGTGCACCTGATCGCAGGTGTGACTGAGATGTGGACCTGATTGCAAGTGACTGAGATATGGACCTGATAACAGGTCTGACTGAGATGTGGATCTGATCGCAGGTGTGACTGAGATGTGGACCTTGTCACAGGTGTGACTGAGATGTGGACCTGGCTATAGGTGTGACTAAGAGATGGACCTGATTGCAGGTGTGACTGAGATGTGGACCTGATGTGACTAAGATGTGGACTCGATGTGTGACTGAGATGAGAACCTGATCACAGGTGTAACTAAGAGATGGACCTGATCGCAGGTGTGACTGAGATGAGGACAAGATTGCAGGTGACTTAGATGGGGACCTGATCGCAGGTGTAACAGAGATGTTGACCTGATCACAGGTGTGTCTGAGTTGTGCACCTGATCACAATTGTGACTAAGATGAGGACCTTGCCACAGGTGTGACTGAGATGAGGTCCTGGTCACAGGTGTGACTGAGATGTGGACCTGATCACAGGTGCAGCTGAGTTTTGGACCTAATCGCAGGTGTGACTGAGATGTGCACCTGATCGCAGGTGTGACTTAGATGTGGACCTGATCGCAAGTGACTGAGATATGGACCTGATCACAGGTCTGACTGAGATGTGGATCTGATCGCAGGTGCAGCTGAGTTTTGGACCTAATCGCAGGTGTGACTGAGATGTGCACCTGATTGCAGGTGTGACTTAGATGTGGACCTGAACGCAAGTGACTGAGATATGGACCTGATCACAGGTCTGACTGAGATGTGGATCTGATCGCAGGTGTGTGACTGAGTCTTGGTCCTGAGGTGTGACTGAGATTTGGAACTGATCGCAGGTGACTGAGATGTGTACCTGATCGCAGGTGGACCTAATCGTAATTGTGACTGAGATGTGGACCTGATCGCAGGTCTGACTGAGATGGGGACCTGATCACAGGTGTGACTGAGATGTGGACCTGAGGTGTGACCGAGATGTGGACTTGGTCATAGGTGTTTCGGACCTGAACATCGGTGTGATTGAAATGAGGACCTTGCTACAGGTGTGACTGAGATGTGACCTGGCTATAGGTATGACTGAGATGTGGACCTGATCGTAATTGTGACTGAGATGTGGACCTGATTGCAGGTCTGACTGAGATGGGGACCTGATCATAGGTGTGACTGAGATGTGGACCTGGTCACAGGTGTGACTGAGATGTGGACCTGGCTATAGGTGTGACTGAGATGTGGACCTGATCACAGTTGTGGCTGGGATGAGGACCTGGCTACAGGTGTGACTGAGATGTGGACCTTGTCACAGGTGTGACTGAGATGTGGACCTGGCTATAGGTGTGACTATAAGATGGACCTGATTTCAGGTGTGACTGAGATGTGGACCAGATCGCAGGTGTTACTGAGATGTGGACTTGATTGCAGTTGGACTGAGATGTGGACCTGATAATAGGTGTGACTGAGTTGTGGACCTGATCACAGGTGTGACTGAGATGAGGACCTTGCCGCAGGTGTGACTGAGATGCGGTCCTGGTCACAGGTGTGACAGAGATGTGGACCTGATCATAGGTGCGGCTGAGTTGTGGACCTAATCGCAGGTGTGACTGAGATGTGCACCTGATCGCAGGTGTGACTGAGATGTGGACCTGGTTAGAGGTTTGACTGAGATGTGGACCTGTTCCCGGGGTGACTGAGTTGTGATCATGATCACAATTACGACTAAGATGAGGACCTTAATGCAGGTGTGACTGAGATGAGGTCCTGGTCACAGGTGTGACTGAGTTGTGGACCTGATCGCAGGTCTGACTGGGATGTGGATCTGATCGCAGGTATGTGACTGAGTCTTGGTCCTGAGGTGTGACTGAGATTTGGACCTGATCACAGGTGACTGAGATGTGGACCTGATCGCAGGTGGACCTGATCGCAGGTGTGACTGAGATGTGGAATTTATCACAGTCGACTAAGATCTGGACCTGATCGTAATTGTGACTGAGATGTGGACCTGATCGCAGGTGTGACTGAGATGTGCACCTGATTGCAGGTGTGACTGAGATGTGGACCTGGTCAGAGGTTTGACTGAGATGTTGACCTGTTCCCGGGGTGACTGAGTTGTGATCATGATCACAATTACGACTAAGATGAGGACCTTGCTGCAGGTGTGCCTGAAATGAGGTCCTGGTCACAGGTGTGACTGAGTTGTGGACCTGATCGCAGGTCTGACTGGGATGTGGATCTGATCGCAGGTGTGTGACTGAGTCTTGGTCCTGAGGTGTGACTGAGATTTGGACCTGATCACAGGTGACTGAGATGTGGACCTGATCGCAGGTGTGGCTGAGATGTGGACCTGATCACAGGTGACTGAGATGTTTACCTGATCACAGGTGTGACTAAGATGTGGACCTGATCACTGGTGGGACTGAGATGTGGACCTGATCACAGGTGTGACTGAGATGTGGACCTGATCACAGGTATGACTGAGATGAGGACCTGACCGCAGGTGTGACTGAGATGTGGACCTGATCACAGTTGACTAAGATGCGGACCTGATCGCAGGTGTGGCTGAGATGTGGACCTGATCACAGGTGACTGAGATGTTTACCTGATCACAGGTGTGACTAAGATGTGGACCTGATCACTGGTGGGACTGAGATGTGGACCTGATCACAGGTATGACTGAGATATGGACCTGATCACAGGTGTGACTGAGTTTCGGACCTGAACATCGGTGTGATTGAAATGAGGACCTTGCTACAGGTGTGACTGAGATGTGGACCTGATAAGATTAGCCTGGACTCTCAGATTCAACTGCTTTTCGTCAGTTCATCATCATCTGTATTCACCAGGGAGAGAACATTTCTCAGTGTGTTAAAGGTCTCATGTTGTTTTTTTTGATTTTGTAGGACATGGACGTTCTAAGCCTCTGAGTTGAATGAATTTTTACCTTTAAAGCCCCACTATGTAAGATTCAGGTTTGTCTGCTCTCGAGGGGCCGCTCTGGTCGTTGGGTGTAATTGCACTGTCGTAACACAGCGCCTCACAGCAACGTGCATTTGTTGACATACAGAGCCCGGAGAAGCGAGTCGACAGGACGTCCGAAGACACAAATAACCCCATGGACTGATATGGTACAGTATTATGATTTTTCTTTCCAAATATGTCATTTTTCAAGCGTCTGCAGTCAGTTGTTAGCTCAGCGTTTACGTGTGAGCATCCTGGGAGCATCTATAACCGGAGCTGGATGTGGTTATGTTGCGTCCACCATGTTCACAGACTGCAGGACTTAGAAATAGTGAATGACTGAGCGTCACGGCACCATGAATATCTCCGGCAATCTGAGAAACTCGTCGGCATAACCGCTGGTAGCATTTAGTGACAAAACAACGTCCGCCAAGTTACACAAAGCATGCAATGCTATGGAGCAACCACCGATTGAAACCAAGTGTTGAATGGGGGAAAACCCGACGAAAACATAACTTACCTCTCCAGCAGTAACTTTGCAAGCTCGGCGTGCATCTTGCAATTTTCCATCTCCCGACGCTTTCGCCACTGAGCAAAGTGGGCTCCAATGTTAATTCTAGTTTTGTTCCTTGCGTTATCCGATAGTCTCTTTTTGGCCCTTGAATCTGGAGAAAGAGTCCTCCTCACACGCTTTGCTGATGCCATGGCTGCTGCTACTACATGCAAAACACAGGCTTCTTTAGCTGGAAGCCAAATCTCGCGTAGTGCTGTAAAGCAGTTTGCACTTCTTGCAGCCGCTCACGACATGTGTCCCCGTCACGGGAGCAAAAGTTACATAGCCCCTAAACAGAGCAGGGAAGCGCTGTGGGGGGAAGGTGGGGGGGCCATTCTCTCTGTTACAGCTCCGAGCTCCACTGAACAGACTTTGGAGAGAATATTTGAAGGCTCAAAAGATCTGCAGTGCTGCTTTAAATAATTATAATTATGCATTTGATTTGGTTCATATGACTGAGTGTTTGCTTTGAATGATTCCTCACAAACATTTGACTGATGATTAATAAATAAAATGTGAACATTTTACCCACATGCATCTTTGATTGGTGGTCCATCCCATGAACTTCACTGTTGTGTCCAGCAGTTACACTCTGTGTTATAGAGACTCCCTCAGGGTTCCACCTTTGATAGAGGTGTGGGGTCAGCACATCTACATCAACTTTGACCCCACACAGGCCAAAGTTCAAGTTAATTGACAAATATCATAATCAAGTGTCATTTTATTGTGATTTGAGGGTTCTTCAGGCTGTGGACCGTCAGCCACACCATGGAGGACAAACAAATGAAAAAGACTGAGGCTGTTTCTGGAGTGATTTGTTTTTTTTGGTACTCAGTTGATTTATTCTGTAGCAAGAGAATGATTTTATTTTGTGGTATCGGCATGCTTTTGTTTTCTTGGAAGAGGATTCTTTTATTTTCTAGTATGAGAGTACTTTTGTTGT
This sequence comes from Cetoscarus ocellatus, assembly GCA_037902135.1. NCBI lineage: Eukaryota > Metazoa > Chordata > Actinopteri > Labriformes > Labridae > Cetoscarus > Cetoscarus ocellatus. The sequence continues at coordinate 606,909 of JBAMNC010001640.1, forward strand.
AGTAAGAGCATGACTTTACTCTGTAATATATGGGTGCTGTGTTTTATATAAGAGTATCCTTTTATTTTGTAGTATGGGAGGGCTTTTGTTCTGAAGTTAGAGTATGCTTTTATTTTGTAGTTACAAGATGCTCTTATTTTGTAGTGACCGGATGTTTTCATTCGGTTTTCGTGTGGCTCGTGACAGCTGGGGATCGAGCCGACATCAGCCGAGCGTACACGAAGCCGTTCACAACAGAATAAAAACATCGCTCTGCATTCACGTCCGCATTTTCCGAACTTTAGTTTGAACCGTCAGTTTAAGCTAACTGTCCCGTGACGTCACCACGGAGACGGTACGTACGCAGCGCAGTGCTAGCACCGAGCTAACGCTAACACCCGGCAGACAAAGGGAGCCTCTTTTTAACGGCACCATTTTTCCACCATTTCCTCTCGTTATGAGTCATGTGGCCGTCGAAGGTGTTCACGGTCTTGAGCAGCAGGTGAGCTTGCCGTTACTTTCCTGTGTTTTTTTTTTCTGCGACAGGTGAGCAAAGGTGTTATAACGGTCCGAGTTAGCTCGCCGGCTAGCCTAACCCTATCGGCGCTAGCTGCAAACGAGCGCTTGAACGCTGCGTTCATGTACGCTGAAGAGGCTCAGTAATTCCAATGGTAAAGGTTTTTCCTCTGTTCCTTGGCGAAATACTGGCAAATATGAAGCATCATTCGATTTTCTGAAGTGTTTTTGATCAAATGGCGATTCACAACATACCATCTTCAAGTTTTCTTTAAATTATCATCAGGATTAGGCTTATTTACTGATATCGCTACACTGAACCATTTAAGATTTAAATTTAACATATTAAGGTCCCCAAATATAAATGATACTCTTTAAAATGTGTACTTTTTATCTGGTTTGGGACACGTTAAAATACCTTTACTTACTTCCTTTACTTCTTTACAGGTCCTTTACTTTCATTGTTATTCTCTGATTAATTTACGGAGCTGTGACTGTGGTCGCTCGTTTTTCTGACAATTCATCCTGTACATGAACACAGCAGATGGTCAAGCGCCTGCAGAGGAGAAGAGCGTGCTTAGCCCCTTTAGCTCCAAAACACTGAGATAGAACATCATTTATGCAAACAAATGAAGCCACGGGCATGCTTTTAATGTGCTCGACAGTGTAAACACAATAACTGAGGATTCTAACGACAGTAGAACGTCTCCTTTCGGCTGTAGCGAGGGTAAATAAAGTGCACACATGCTCAAAGATTGCGCTGCAGCTCGGTGTGGTAATAAGAGATCGATTATATTGATTATTAGATGATCAGTGACGTCAGTGATTTGTCAATTTTCAGTAATGAATAGAAACAGCGGGTTAACGTGCAGTCCCAATAACTCGGTGATGCACCTTTATTTATCCTGCGTCACCTCCGTGAGAGTGTGCGCAGTAAAGAACTGAGTGTTCTGATCATCATAAAATAATAAAATGATTAATTAGGATTAATTTTCCTGATGAAAAAGCTGATCTGTAGTAAACATTGATCATCCTGATGTCCAGTATGGACGAGGGGCTGCAGAGTGACGGTCCTCTGCATGAATATATGTAGTATCATCAGTCATTTAATGCAGCTGCATGCTGATATGACAGAAAACCACAGTTTATACATGATGATATAATATTAACACAATACCACAGTACCACAGTTTATACATGCTGATATAAAGATAAGACAATACCACAGTTTATACATGCCAATATAATGTAAGCACAATACCACAGTTTGTACATGCTGATATACTGTTACTGTTAAACTGTGGTATTCTGTTAAATTAGATCAGCATGATTAAACTGTGGTATTGTGTTAACATTATATCAGCATGAGTAAACTGTTGTGTTGCGTTGACATTATATCAGCATGTCTAAGCTGGTATTGTGGGAACATTATAACAGCATGTATAAACAGTGGAATCATGTTTACATTACATCAGCATGTATAAACTGTTGTACTATGCATACATAGCAGCATGTACAATACAGCAGTTTACACATGCTGATATAACGTTAACACAATGCCACAGTTTATGCATGCTAAAATAAAGCTACCACTATACCAGCTTAGACATGCTGATATAATTGCGACACAATACAGCAGATTACTCATGCTGATATAATGTTAACACAAAACCACAGTTTATTCGTGTTGACATTGTGTTAAGGCAGTACCACAGTTTGTACATGCTGATATACTGTTAACACAATACAACAGTTTATACATGCTGATATAATGTCAACAAAATACCACAATACCACAGTGTATACATGTTGATATGTTAACACAATACCACAATACCACATTTTATAAATGCTGATATAATGTTAACACAAAACCGCAGTTTATAAATGCTAATATAATGTAACCGCAATGCCACGGTTTAAACATGCTGGTAAAATATTGACACAATACTACAGTTTATGCATGCTGATATAATGTTACCACAATACCGCAGCTTATAAATGCTGATATAATGTTACCACAATACAACAGTTTATACATGCTGATATAATGTTAACACAATTCCAAAGTTTATACATGCTGATATAATGTTAACACAATTCCACAGTTTATACATGCTGATATACTGTAACCACAATGCCACAGTTGATCTAATGTTAACACAATACCACAGCTTATGCATGCTGATAAAATGTTTACGAATGACCACAGCTTTAACATGCTGATATAATGTAAACACAATCCCACAGTTTATACGTGCTGATACAATGTTAACTTGATTCCACAGTTTATACATCCTGATATAATCTTAACATATTAACACAGTTTATTCATGCTGATATAATGTTAACACAATACCACAGTTTAAACATGCTGATATAATGTTAACGCAATACTACAGTTTATACATGCTGAAATAATGTAAACACAATACCACAGTTTATACATGCTGATATAATGTTAACACAATACAACAGTTTTTACATGCTGATATAACATAAAGACATTACCACAGTTTATACATCCTGATGTAATGTAAACGCAATACTACAGTTTATACATGTTGATATAATGTTAACACAACACCACAGTTTATACATGCTGATAGAATGTGAACACAATTCCACAGCTTATAAATGTTGATATAATGTAAACGCAATACTACAGTTTATACATGCTGATCTAATGTTAACACAATACCACAGTTTACACATGCTGATAAAATGTGCACACAAGACCACAGCTTAAACATGTTGATATAATGTAAACACAATACAACATTTTATACATGGTGTATAATGTTAGCATAACACCACAGTTTATACATGCTGAAAAGAATGAAAACACAATTCCACAGTTATGCATGATGATATAATGTTACCACAATACCACAGTTTAAACATGCTGATATATTGAAAATACACTACCACAGTTTATACATGCTGATATAATGTAAACCCAATTCCACAGTGTATACATTCTTATATAATGTTAACTTGATTCCACAGTTTATACATGCTGATTTAATGTAAACACGATTCCACTGTTTATAGACGCTGAGATAATGTTAACACAATACAACAGCTTATAAATGCTGATTTAATGTTTACACATTACCTCATTTTATTTATGCTGATATAGTGTTTACTCAATACCACAGTTTATACATGCTGATCTAATGTTAACACAATACCACAGTTTATACATGCTGATGTAATGTAAACACAATTCCACGGTTTATACATGCTGTTATAATGTTAACACATAGCCACAGTTTGTACATGCTGATATAATGTTACCACAATGCCACAGTTTATATATGCTGATAAAATGTTAACACAATACCACAGTTTATACCTGTGATATACACAATTCCACAGGTTATACATGGTGATATAACGTGTATCCAATTCCACAGTTGATACTGATTTAATGTTACCCCAATACCACAGTTTATACATGCTGATGTAATGTTTACACAATACCCCAGTTTATACATGGTGATATAATGTGAACACATTACCACAGTTTATTCCTGCTGATAAAATGTTAACACAAAACAACAGTTTATAAATGCTTATATAATGTGATTACAATTCCACGGATTATACATGCTGATATGTTACCACAATACCAAAGCTTATACATGTTCATATTATGTTAACACAATACCACAGTTTATACGTGCTGATATAATGTAAACACAATGCCACAGTTTATTCATGGTGATATAATGTTACCACGATTCCACAGTTTATACATGCTGATATAATGTTAACACAATACAACAGTTTATACGCTCATACAATGTGAACACAATTCCACAGTTTCTGCATGCTGATATAATGTTAACATAGAACAACGGTTTATACATGATGATGTAATGTATATGCAATACTACAGTTTATACTTGCTGAAATAATGTGAACACATTACCACAGTTTATACATGCTGATATGATGTAAACACAATACAACAGTTTATACATGCTGATATAATGTTAACATATTACCAAGGTTTATTCATGCTGAAATAATGTTAACACAATATGATAGTTTATACATGCTGATTTGATCTTACCACAATACCACAGTTTATACATGCTGATATAATGTTACCATAATACCACAGTTTATGCATGCTGATATAAAGTAACCACAATACCAGCTTAGATATGCTGATATAATGTCAACACAATACAGCAGATTACTCATGCTGATATGTTAACACAAAACCAGAGTTTATTCATGCTGACACAATGTTAATGTCGTACCACAGTTTTTACATGCTGATATAATACAAACATAATTCCACAGTTTATACATGCTGATATAATGTAAACACAATACCACAGTCAATGCATGCTGAAGTAATGTAACATAGTACAACAGTTTATACATGCTGATGTAATGTAAACACGATTCCACAGTGTATAAATGATGATTTAATGGTCCCTCCTTACTACAGTTTATACATGATGATATAAAGTTACAACAATACCAGCTTAGACATGCTGATATAATGTTTACACAACACCACAACTTATTCATGCTGACATAATGTTAACGTTGTTCCACAGTTTGTTCATGATAACGTAATATTAACACAACAGTTTATACATGATGATATGTCAACACAATACCACAATACCACAGTTTATACATGCTGGTTTGTTAACACAGTACCACAATACCACAGTTTATACATGTTGATCTAATGTTAACACAATACCACCGTTTATATCGGCTGATAAAATGTTTCCACAATACCACAATTTATACCTGCTGATAAAATTTTTCGATTTCACAGTTTATAGATGCTGATATAATGTTACCACAGTACCACAGTGTAAACATGCTGATATAATGTTAACAGAACACCACAGTTTATACATGCTGATTTTTAGTAAACACAATACCACAGCTTATACATGCTAATTTAATGTTACCACAATACCACAGTTTATACATGCTGATATAATGTTAACACGATTCCACAGTTTATAGATGCTGATAGATTGTAAACACAATTCCACAGTTATCAATGATGATATAATGTTACCACAATACCACAATTTATACATGCTGATGTACTGTGAATACACAACCATAGTTTATACATGCTTATATAATGTAAACCCGATTTCACAATGTATACATGCTTATATAATGTTAACACAACACCACAGTTTATACATGCTGATTTAATGTAAACACGATTCCACAGTTTATAGAGGCTGAGATAATATTAACACAACACAGCAGTTTGTAAATGCTGATATAGTGTTAACTCAATACCACAGTTTATACATGCTGATCTTATGTTAACACAATACCAGAGTTTATTTATGCTGATGTAATGTTAACACAATACCACAGTTTATACCTGTGATATAATGTAAACACAATACCATAGTTTATACATGCTGATATACACAATTCCACAGGTTATACATGGTGATATAACTTATACCTGATTCCACAGTTGGTACTCATAAAATGTTACCACAATACCACAGTTAGTACATGCTGATATAATGTTAACACAATACCTCATTTTAAACATGGTGATATAATGTTAACACATAACCACAGTTTATTCCTGCTGATAAAATGTAAACACAATACCACAGTTTTTACATGCTGATATAATGTTAACAAAAAACCACAGTTTATACATGCTGATAGAATGTAAACACAATTCCACAGTTATACATGATGATATAATGTTACCACAGTACCACAAATTATTCATGCTGATGTACTGTGAATACACAACCATAGTTTATACATGCTTATATAATGTAAACCCGATTTCACAGTGCATACATGCTTATATAATGTTAACACAACACCACAGTTTATACATGCTGATTTAATGTAAACACGATTCCACAGTTTATAGATGCTGAGATAATATTAACATAACACAGCAGTTTGTAAATGCTGATATAATGTTCACACATTACCTCATTTTATTTATGCTGATATAGTGTTAACTCAATACAACAGTTTATACATGCTGATCTTATGTTAACACAATACCAGAGTTTATTTATGCTGATGTAATGTTAACATAATACCACAGTTTATACCTGTGATATATTGTAAACACAATGCCATAGTTTATACATGCTGATATACACAATTCCACAGGTTATACATGGTGATATAACTTATACCTGATTCCACAGTTGGTACTCATATAATGTTACCACAATACCACAGTAAGTACATGCTGATATAGTGTTAACACAGTACCTCATTTTAAACATGGTGATATAATGTTAACACATAACCACAGTTTATTCCTGCTGATAAAATGTAAACACAATACCACAGTTTTTACATGCTGATAAACTGTGAACACAGTACCACAGTTTATACATTCTTATATAATGTAAATACAATTCCACGGATAATACATGCTGATATGTTACCACAATGCCACAGTTTATACATGCTGATATAATCTAAACACAATACAACAGTTTATACATGTTTATAGTATGTAAACACAATACCACAGTTTTTACATGCTGATATAATGTTAACACATTACCACAGTTTATTCATGCTGATATAATTTAAACATGATTCCACAGTTTATACATGCTGATATAATGTTAACACAATAACACAGTTTACACCTGCTAATAATATGTTAACACGATTCCACAGTTTATTCATGGTAATATAATGTAAACACGATTCCACAGTTGATTATGATATAATGTTACCACAATACCACAGTTTATCTATGCTGATTTAATGTTAACACAATACCACAGTTTAAGCATGCTGATATAATGTCAACATAGAACAACAGTTTATACATGCTGATATAATGTTAACACAGCTTCGCAGCTTAAAAATGCTGATATAATGTAAACACAATACCACAGCTTAAACATGCTTATATAATGTCAACACAAAACCACAGTTCATACATGCTGAAATAATGTCAACACATTGTCACAGTTTGTACATGCTGATATAATGTTAACACAACACCACAGTTTAGACATTCTGATAATATGTTACTGCAATACCATAGTTTATGCATGCTGATATAATGTTACCAAAGTACCACAGTTTATACATGGTGATTTAATGTAAACATGATTCCACAGTTTATACATGCTGATTTAATGTTAACACAACACCACAGCTTAAACATGCCTATAGATTGTAAAAACAAAACCACAGTTCATACATGCTGATATAATGTCAACACATTGCCACACTTTATACATGCTGATGTAATGTTAACACAATACCACAGCTTATACATGCTGTTATAACGTTACAACAATACCACAGTTTAGACCTTCTGATATAATGTAAACACAATCCCACAGTTTGTACATGCTGATGTAATGTTAACACAATACCACAGCTTATACATGCTGATATAATGTTACCACAATACCACAGTTTAAACATGCTGAAATAATGTAAACACGATTCCACAGTTTTTAGATGCTAATATAATGTTATCACAATTCCACAGTATGCTGATATAATGTAAACAGAATACCACACTTTATACATGCTATTGTAATGTAAGACAATACAACTGTTTATAAATGCTGATTTAATGTTAACACATTACCACAGTTTATTTATTCTGATACAATGTTAACACAATACCACAGTTAATACATGCTGATATAATGTCAACACAATAACACCATTTGTACATGCTAATATCATGTAAATACAATACCACAGTTTATACATGCTGATATAATGTTAACACAACACCACAGTTTTTACACGCTGATATAATGTTACCATAATACCACAGTTTAGACCTTCTGATATAATGTAAACACAATCCCACAGTTTAAACATGCTGATGTAATGTTAACACAATACCACAGCTTATACATTATGATATAATGTTACCAGAATACCACAGCTATCCATGCTGAAATAATGTAAACACGATTCCAGTTTTTAGATGCTGATATAATGTTATCACAATTCCACAGTATGCTGATATAATGTAAACAGAATACCACACTTTATACATGCTATTATAATGTCAGATAATACAACTGTTTATAAATGCTGATTTAATGTTAACACATTACCACAGTTTATTTATGCTGATACAATGTTAACACAATAGCACAGTTAATACATGCTGATATAATGTCAACACAATAGCACCGTTTGTACATGTTGAAATACTGTTCGACAAAACAACCGTTTATACATGCTGATATAATGTAAACACAAGATCAAAGTTTTTACATGCTGATGTAATGTTAGAACAACGCCACAGTTTTTAGATGCTGATACAATGGATACTACAATATCTCAGTTTAAACATGCTGATATAATGTTTACACCACACCACTGTTCATACATGCTGATAAAATGTAAACCCGATTCCACATTGCATACATGCTGATATAATGTTAACACAACACCACAGTTTTTACATGCTGATATAATGTTACCACAATACCACAGTTTAGACCTTCTGATAAAATGTAAACACAATCCCACAGTTTATACATGCTGATATAATGCTAACACAATACCACAGCTTATAGATGATGATATAATGTTCCCACAATACCACAGTTTAAACATGCTGAAATAATGTAAACATGATTCCACAGTTCATACATGCTGATATAATGTTATCACAATTCCACAGTATGCTTATATAATGTAGACAGAATACCACACTTTATACATGCTATTATAATGTCAGACAATACAACTGTTTGTAAATGCTGATTTAATGTTAACATATTACCACAGTTTATTCATGCTGATACAATGTTAACACAATACCACAGTTAATACATGCTGATATAATGTTAACACAGTGCCACAGTTTTTACATGCTAATCTCATGTAAATACAATACCACAGTTTATACATGCTCATTTAATGTTAACCCAGCATTACAGTTTATACATGCTGATATAATGTTGCAACAATGCCAGAGTTTATACATGCTGATATAATGTTAACAAAAAACCACAGTTTATACCTGTGATATAATGTAAACACAATACAACAGTTGATACATGCTGATATAATGTAAACACAATACCACAGTTTATACATGGTGATATTATGTATACCCAATTCCACAGTTGATACTGATATGACGTTACCACAATACCACACTTTGTACATGCTGATATACACAATTCCACAGTTTTTACATAGTGATATTACTTATACCTGTTTTCACAATTGATACTGATATAATGTTACCACAATTCATACATGCTGATATAATGGTAACACATTACAACAGTTTATAAAGCTGATATAATGTAAATACAATACCACAGTTTATACATGGTGATATTATGTAAACCCAATTCCACAGTTGATACTGATATGACGTTACCACAATACCACACTTTGTACATGCTGATATAATGTTACCACAATACCACAGTTTGCCCATGCTGGTATAATGCAATCACAGTTCCACAATTTATTTATGCTGATATAATGTTAACACAATTCCACAGTTTATACATGCTGATGTAATGTTAACACAGTACCACAGTTTATACATGCTGATATAATGTAAATACAATACCACAGTTTATTCATGCTCATAAAATGTTACCACAATACCATAGTTTTTGCATGCTGATGTAATGTAAACATTTTAACATGCATGTACAAAGTTTTTACATGCTGATATAATTTAAACACAATACAACAGTTTATACATGCTGATATACACAATTCCAGAGTTCCAGTTCATACATGGTGATATAACTTATACCAATTCCACAGTTGATACTGATATAATGTTGCCACATTTCATACATGCTGATATAATGTTACCACAATACCACAGTTTATTCATGCTGATATAATGTTAACACAATTCATGAGTTTTTACATGGCAATATAATGCAAACACGATTCCACAGTTTATAGATGCTGATGTGTTACCACAATGCCACAGTTTACACATGCTGATATAATGTTTCCACAATACCACTGCTTATAGATGCTGATATAATGTAAACACGATACCACAGTTTATTCATGCTGATATAATGTGAACACAATACAACAGTTTATTCATGCTGATAGAATGTTAAAGCCCCACTATGTAAGATTCAGGTTTGTCTGCTCTCGAGGGGCCTCTCTGGTCGTTGGGTGTAATTGCACTGTCGTAACACAGCACCTCACAGCAACGTGCATTTGTTGACATACAGAGCTGGGAAACGCGAGTCGACAGGACGTCCGAAGACACAAATAAACCACGTGGATAACCACGATATGGTACAGTATTATGATGTTTCTTTCCAAATATGTTGTTTTTCAAGCGTCAGCAGTCAGTTGTTAGCTCAGCGTTTGCATGTGAGCATCCTGGGAGAATCTCTCCCGCTGAAATAACCGGAGCTGGATGTGGTTATGTTGCGTCCACCATGTTCACAGACTGCAGGACTTAGAAATAGTGAATGACTGAGCGTCACGGCACCATGAATATCTCCGGCAATCTGAGAAACTCGTCGGCAAATAACTGCTGGTAGCATTTAGTGACAAAACAACGTCCGCCAAGTTACACAAAGCATGCAATGCTATGGAGCAACCACCGATTGAAACCAAGTGTTGAATGGGGGAAAACCTGACGAAAACATAACTTACCTCTCCAGCAGTAACTTTGCAAGCTCGGCGTGCATCTTGCAATTTTCCATCTCCCGACGCTTTCGCCACTGAGCAAAGTGGGCTCCAATGTTAATTCTAGTTTTGTTCCTTGCGTTGTCCGATAGTCTCTTTTTGGCCTTGAATCTGGAGAAAGAGTCCTCCTCACACGCTTTGCTGATGCCATGGCTGCTGCTACTACTACATGCAAAACACCAGCTTCTTTAGCTGGAAGCCAAATCTCGCGTAGTGCCGTAAAGCAGTCTGCACTTCTCGCAGCATCTTGCGATATGTGTCTCCGTCACGGGAGCAAAAGTTACATAGCCCCTAAACAGAGCAGGGAAGCGCTGTGGGGGGAAGGTGGGGGGGCCATTCTCTCTGTTACAGCTCCGAGCTCCACTGAACAGACTTTGGAGAGAATATTTGGAGGCTCAAAAGATCTGCAGTGCTGCTTAAATACAATACCAGAGTTTATATGCTGATGTATTGTTAACACAGTACCACAGTTTACACATGCTGATGTAATGTAAATACAATACCACACATTATGCATGCTGATATAATGTAACCACAATGCCACAGTTTATACATGCTGATATAATTTAAACACGATTCATCAGTTTATACATGCTGATATATTGTTAACACAATACCACAGTTTATACATGCTAATAAAATGTTAACACTATACTATAGCATAAACATACTGATATAATGTAAACACATAACCACAGTTTATACATGCTGATAAAATGTTAACACAATACCACAGTTTCTACATCCTGATGTTTTGTTAACACAGTACCACAGTTTATACATGCTGATATAATGCTAACACAATAACACAGTTTATGCATGCTCATATAATATAAACACAATACAACAGTTTATACATGCTGATGTAATGTAAACACAATTCCACAGTTTATTCATGGTGATATAATGTAAACCCGATTCCACAGTACATACATGCTGATATAATCTAAACACAACACCACAGTTTATACATGCTGATATAATATAAACACAATTCCACAGTTTATTCATGGTGATAAAATGTTAACCCGCTTCCACAGTTCATACATGCTGATATAATTTAAACACGATTCCACAGTTTATACATGCTGATATAATGTTAACACAATACCACAGTTTTTACATGCTAATAAAATGTTAACACTATACTATAGCATAAACATACTGATATAATGTTAACACAGTACCACAATTTATTCATGCTGATATAATTTTAACACAATTCCACAGTTTCTACATCCTGATGTATTGTTAACACAGTACCACGGTTTATACATGCTGAAATAATGCTTACACAATACCACAGTTTATACATGCTAATAAAATGTTAACACTATACTATAGCATAAACATAGTGATGTAATGTTATCACATTACCACAGTTTATTCATGCTGATAAAATGTGTGCACAATACCACAGTTTCTACATCCTGATGTATTGTTAACACAGTACCACAGTTTATACATGCTGATGTAATCTAAGCACAATTCCACAGTTTATGCATGCTCATATAATATAATGTAAGCACAATACAACAGTTTATACATGCTGATGTTATGTAAACACAATTCCACAGTTTATTCATGGTGATATAATGTAAACCCGATTCCACAGTTGGTACATGCTGATATAATATAAACACAATTCCACAGTTTATTCATAGTGATAAAATGTAAACCCGGTTCCACAGTTGATTTTGATATAATGTTACCACAATTCCACAGTTTATACATGCTGATATAATGTTAACACAATACCACAGTTTATACCTGCTAATAATATGTTAACACGATTCCACAGTTTATACATGCTGATATGATGTTAACAAATTGCCACAGTTTAAACATGTGATATAATGTTAACACAATGCAACAGTTGCTGCTATAATGCTAACACAGTACCACAGTTTATACATGCTATTAAAATGTTTCCACAATACCACAGTTTATACATGCTGATATAATGTTAACACAATGCCAAAGTTTTTAAATGCTGATATTATGTAACCACAATGCAAAAGTTGCTGATATAATGCTTACACAATGCTACAGTGTATACATGCTAATAAAATGTTTCCACAATACCACAATTTATACATGCTGATATAATGTTAACACAATGCCAAAGTTTCTACATCCTGATATAATGTTAACACAATGCAACAGTTGCTGATATAATGCTAACACAATACCACAGTTTATACATGCTGATAAAATGTTAACACTATTCTATAGCATAAATATAGTGATATAATGTTAACACATTACCAGAGTTTATTCATGCTGATAAAATGGTAACACAATTCCACAGTTTCTACACCCTGACGTATTGTTAAAGTGTTAACAATACACTTTAACAATACAGTTAAAGTGTATTGTTAACACTTTAACAACAGTACCACGGTTTATACATGCTGATATAATGTTAACACATTACCACAGTTTATTCATGCTGATAAAATGTGTACACAATACCACAGTTTCTACATCCTGATGTATTGTTCACACAGTACCACAGTTTATACATTCTGATATAATGTTACCACATTGCCTCAGTTTATACATGCTGATATAATCTAAACACAATTCCACAGTTTATGCATACTCATATAATATAAACACAATACAACAGTTTATACATGCTGATGTAATGTAAACACAATTCCACAGTTTATTCATGGTGATATAATGTAAACCCGATTCCACAGTTTATACCTGCTGATATCATGTTAACACAATACCACAGTTTATTTATGGTGATAAAATGTAAACCCGGTTCCACAGTTGATTATGATATAATGTTACCACAATTCCACAGTATATACATGCTGATATAATGTTAACACAATACCACAGTTTATACATGCTGATATGTTAACACATTACCACAGTTTATTCATGCTGATATAATTTAAACACAATTCCACAGTTTCTACATGCTGATATCATGTTAACACAATACCACAGTTTATCCATACTAATAAAATGTTAACACGATTCCACAGTTTATACATGCTGATATAATGTTAACACATTACCACAGTTTTAACATGCTTATATAATGTTAACACAATGCAACAGTTGCTGACATAATGCTAACACAGTACCACAGTTTGTACATGCTGGTATAATGTTATCACAATACCACAGTTTATACATGCTGATATAATGTTACCACAGTTCTTCCATGTTTATCTTATGCTAACACAATACAACAGTTTATCCATGACTACGTGTCAACACAGTACCACAATACCACTGTTTATACATGCTGATCTAATGTTAACACAATGCCAAAGTTTAGACATGCTGATATAATGTTACCACAATACCAACGTTTATTCATGCTGATATAATGCAACACAATACCACAGGTTATACATGCTGATATAATGTTGACACAATTCCACAGATTATACATGCTGATTTAATGTAACAAAACCACAGCTTATACATGCTGATATAATGTTAAAACATTTCCACAGTTTTCGCTGATATAATTTTAACACTATGCCACAGTTTATACGGTGATATAATGTTAAAAACAATGACACAGTTTATACTTGCTGATACAATTTTAACACTCTACCATAGCTAACCCATTCTGATATATAATGCAAACACAATACCACAGTTTATACATGCCAAATTAATGTATCTACAATGCCACCTTTTTTACATGCTGATATAATGTTAACATAATGCCACAGTTGCTGATATAATGTTAACACAATTTCGCAGTTTATACATGCTGTGGTAATGTAAACACAATTCCACAGTTTCTACTGATATAATGTTACCACAATTCCACATACATGCTGATATAATGGAATCACAATACCACAGTTTTTACATGCTTATATAATGTGAACACAATACCACAGTTTATACATGCTGATATAATGTAAACACAATTCCACAGTTTGTATGCTGGTGTAATGTAAACACAATACCACAGTTTATGCATGCTGATATAATGTTAACATAGTACAAAAGTTTGTACATGCTGATATAATGTTTCCACAGTACCACAGTTTATACATGCTGATTTAATGTGAACACAATACCACAGTTTATACATGCTGATCTAATGTTAACACAATACCACAATACCACTGTTTATACATGCTGATATAATGTAAACACAATACCACAGTTTATGCATGCTGATATAATGTTAACATAGTACAAAAGTTTGTACATGCTGATATAATGTTTCCACAGTACCACAGTTTATACATGCTGATTTAATGTGAACACAATGCCACAGTTTATACATGCTGATCTAATGTTAACACACTACCACAATACCACTGTTTATACATGCTGATATTATGTAAACACAATACCACAGTTTATACATGCTGATATAATGTTTACACACCCCCACAGTTTATACATGTTGATGTAAAGTAAACTCGATTCCACAGTGTACACATGCTGATATAATAAACACAATTCCACAGTCTATTCATGGTGATAAAATGTTAACCCGGTTCCACAGTTGATTATGATATAATGTAAACTCAATACAACAGTTTATACTTGCTGATATGTCACCACAATGCCACAGTTTATGCATGCTGATAATGTTAACAAACTACCACATTTAATACATGCCAATGTAATGTTAACACAATTCCACAGTTTATACATGCTGATATAATGTTGACACGATTCCACAGTTTAAAGATGCTGTTATAATGCTACCACAGTTTCTGCTGATATCATGTTACCACAATACCACAGTTTATATGTGCTGATATAATGTAAACACAATACCACAGTTTAAACATGGTATCATAATGTTAACACAATACAACAGTTTATACATGCTGATGTAATGTTACAGTACCACAGTTTGTACATGCTGGTATAATGTTATCACAATACCACAGTTTATACATGCTGACATAAAGTTATGACAATACCACAGTTTATACATGCTGATATAGATTGTAAACACAATTTCACAATTTAGACATGCTAATATATTGTTACCATAACACAGTTTATACCTGCTGATATCATGTTAACACAATACCACGGATTTGACATGCTGATATAATGTAAACACAATACCAGAGTTTATACATGCTGATATAATGTACAGAAGATTCCACAGTTTATACATGCTGATATAATGTTAACACAATACCACAGTTTATACATGCTGATATATTGTTAACCCAATACCACATTTTATACATGCTGATATAATGTTGACACAATACCACAGTTTATACATGCTGAGATAATGTTAACATAATACCACAGTTTATACATGCTAATTAATTGTTAACACAATACCACAGTTTTTACATGCTGATGTAATGTAAACACAATTCCATGTATGTAATCTAATTTTCACTCACCTGTTTGTCAGTACTTTTGCTCACCTATTGACTACTGATGTTTGTGTTGTGTTCAGCTGGCTGTCCTGGACTTGAGTGCGGGAGATGGAACAGGGGGCGGAATAAACCGTGAGAACAATCCATGATTTATTCTCTAATGTTTGTCTCTTTTACATGACTCTATGGTCATATTTTCAAACTTGTGATGCTGGTCTCTCTGTGTCTGCAGGTCGTTATATTCCTCCACATCTGAGAAACAAAGACATCTCTAAAAATGGTGAGTGTCTAAGCAGTGGGTGGGGGTGGGTCTCTTCTTCCTTATTCTTCGAGCTGATCCCACTGCTGTGTTTCTTCTTTATTCCAAGAGCTGATCTTACTGCTGTGTTTCTTCTTTTTTTATTCTGAGAGCTGATCTTACTGCTGTGTTTCTTCTTATTTATTCTAAGAGCTGATCCTACTGCTGTGTTTCTTCTTATTTATTCTATGAGCTGATCCTACTGCTGTTTCTTCTTTATTCCAAGAGCTGATCCTTCTGACCTCTGAGAAACAGAGCTGACCTACAATGTGTTAGCTTTAGCATGAATTCTAACAATTCTGAACTATCCCTTTAATATCAACAGAGCATTTTTTGTTCCTTTTCAGTAGGAAATGCCTTTGCTGCAGGTCGACAGGCAGGATTCACCATCGCCCCCACGCCAACCTGTGAGTTTAAATTTGTCATAAACTGTTGTGGCTTGGTTACAGCTTTAATTAAATTCACATAATTATTAATAATTAATACTTGCATATAGTAACCCTGTGGATCATTTATGGCACACAGACGGCTGGGATGCCACTCGAAACAACTTTGTCAATGGTTACCATGACAACCGTATGACGGGCGGAAACTTTAACCGTGGTCCCCCTCGCCTGGAGAGGGGTCGAGGCAACATCGGGGGAGGTTACCGTGGCAACAGGGGCGGAGCCTTCAACCCCATCACAGCGGCACAGCCAATGGGCTTCAGCGGCTTCGAGAACAAAGGTGGGAAACATGTTACTGAGGGGGTGGGGCTCCTGCAAAAACCTTAAGAAGTCCTGAGTTTGTTTTTTTTTAGATGAAGGAAAGTCATGACGGGGATTAAACATCAATGATTTCATCTTGATAAATTTGTGTTTGAACAGACGCAGGAGGCTGGAACACAAACAAAGATGCTTACAGCAGCTTCACAAACAACCGAGGAAAGTCTGCTTTTTACAACGAGCGAGGGAACACCAGCAGAGGGAGGTGAGACAGCACAGAGGGTCTGGGACTGAGGACCAGCTCCATGTCCGTCAGGGTTAGATAGGTGTGGTGGTCTTAGAGCTCAGAGTTACGCCAAACTGATGATGATAGATGTGTGGTAATGTTCATCTGAGGCACCTTAAAGGCTTTTTCACAGCAGATTTGTTTTTGTTGTTGTGCGAAAAATTCCCATGATCATTATTTAAATCTGTAGCCAGTCAACACTTCGAGGACACAGAGGCAGATAATCATCAAGTCTTCCCTAACCTTGGCTGGAGTAAAAAGAGATCGGAAGTCCATAAATCAGCTGACCTTTACATGTATGACAACTGACAGCTGACCTTTACCTGTATCACACCAAATCAATCAATCAACTGATCTTTAATTGAATAACACCAAATCAATAAATCAGCTGACCTTTTCCTGTATAACATCAAATCAATAAATCAACTTATCTTTACCTGTATAACACCAAATCAATAAATCAACTGATCTTTAATTGAATAACACCAAATCAATAAATAAGCTGTACTTTACCTGTATAACACCAAATCAGTAAATCAACTGATCTTTAATTGAATGACACCAAATCAATATTTCAGCTGACCTTTACCTGTATAACATCAAATCAATAAATCAAATTATCTTTACCTGTATGACACTAAATCAATAAATCTACTGATCTTGACCTGTAAAGCACCAAATCAGTAAATCAGCTGACCTTTACCTGTATAACATTAAATCAATAAATCAACTTATCTTTACCTGTATAACACCAAATCAATAAATCAGCTGATCTTGACCTGTATAACACCAAATCAATAAATCAATCAAATTATCTTTACCTGTATAACACTGAATCAGTAAGTCCACCTTTATTTTCTTTATCAATTAAACTAAGACCATCTTTATTCTATTGATCAATAACACTACTCTAGGACTGTGGTTGTTTATTCACCATTTTCGCGTCTGACTGACCATATCTAACCACCTCTTTCTGTCGATGTCTCTGTCTCTCTGTCTTTGTGTCTCTACCTCTCTCCGTCTGTCTCACTTTCTCTCTCTCTCTCTCTCTCTGTCTTTGTCTCTCTTTCTGTCTCTCTGTCTTTGTCTTTGTCTCTCTGTCTCTGTGTCTCTGTCCCGTAGGTTTGATCATGGTGGTTTTGGTGGTGGTGGAGGAGGGAACAGTCGGTGGGTGGAGGAGGTCAGAGATGATGGGGACTGGTCCAAACCCACTCCCAGAAACGAACGACTTGAACAGTGAGTCTCACTCTGCTCTGATATGTGAAATAAATCATAGTAAATTCCCTGATCAGACTGGCACAAAAACTAGACAGTAACTAGAAAAGCACTCTGAGAGTCAGCCCTCTGCCAAGCAGCTCACCTGCCACCCATAAATTGTGATTTCCACCCAGCATTATAGGCCTATATTTATTTTATATGCATATTGTGGAATGAAAAATATCAATCTGCAAGAACTTGTTGACTGAACCAATTTGCTGCTGCTTGCACAGATGTTGGTGTTGTGCGCACCGCGGCACTTCCAGTGAGCAGTGTCACCAGCCTGTCAGTCGGAGCAAAGCCACGGCGCTTCGGTGCACGGCACGTTCGCTGTATGGGGAGTTTGGGGCTTAGCTTTTTACAATCACACACACAGACTTCTGCTATGTCTGTATTGACATTATTAGCAGCCTTCTTTCAAGTGATTAAACGGCATGTCTGGAGGAACTGCGAGCGAGCAGAGCTGCCGTGTGTGTTTCTACAACATTAAATGGCTCACAGTAATGTTACTAGTAGTTGTGAGTTGTAGAGGACTGGGATGTTTATTACAATTTTGGGAGAGTCTGCTGAGAAACCAAGGCTCCAGGAATAGCGCCGGGCTTTCTCCATCAGCTAAAAGTTTCCTCCTCTCCTCTGTGTCTGTGAGCAGAACTCTGCAAGCCCCAGCTTTCACTGCTGATTGGCTGATCACTGTGCCATGCCTCTTTGTGTAACCAGAGCGTGTAACCAATTGGATGGTGCCGTGGGTGGGACAAAATGTGCCCAGTGTTACGTAATGGGACTTCATCATAAACTTCAGTGTTTTTTTGTGACATCAATCTGAATCGGATCAGCACGAAAATGCATTGGCGTCTTCCTTGGACCAAACCACAACTCTGGTAAAATTTTCATGTAAATCCATCCAGTAGTTTTGGCATAATCTTGCTAACAGACAAACAAACAAACAAACAAACAGACTCTGGTGAAAACAGAACCTCCTTGGCGGAGGTGGCTAATAAAAACAAGTGCACATGGACAAAAACTAAAACTAATTTAACTGACATTTTCATCAACAAATAAAAACTAGACTAAAATGTTTGACAGAGACTTACTCCAATTAGACCTAATTTGATCATGTAGAAAGTAGAGACAAGTTAGGAATATATCCAGTCACAGCTACTTTGGTTGTGTGCAAAGGTTGGATGAGTTAAGAGGGACATCCAGTCACAACTGCCTTAGCTTGGTGGTGGTGGGATAAGTTGTGGAGCGATCCAATCAGAGCTCCTCTCTTTATGAATTGATATATTCATGTAGAGCAGGTTCACTGTTTGTTGTCAGTTCTGGTATTGTAACTGAGATGCTCTGCCAGGTAGCCTAAATAAATGTGACTGCATTTCACACAAAAGTTCCAATTGTTTCTGTTCATTTATGCATTCAGACTTTACTAGCATTCAATAAAGGGTTATTAGATGTTTAATTTTATCCAAGTGTAAAACATGACTTCAGAAATTCAAGGAAACATAAAAAAGGCCTTACCCTTTACACTTCATATTTTAGTCGACTAAATTTACAGTAGATTTCATCGACTAAAATGTTGTGAAATTTCATCAACTAAAACTAGACTAAAATCCAAACAATTTAGATGACTAAACTATGACTAAAACTAAAAGATATTTTAGGCAAAAGAGTAAAACTAAGTTAAAAAGTGCTGTCAAAATTAACACTGCTGTAGGTACAAGGATACAAGAAAGTTTGTCTGTCATTGTGAACAGGCTGTGGGGAGTCATGTTGTCCTCCAGTATCCTCTGGGGTCTGCGTTTGCACCTCACCTCCCCGATATCACTGATGCTCGGTAGATGGGTACCAATGATATTTTGGGCAGTTTTATTCTTTGCGGAGTCTTCCTGTCCTGGGCCTTGCACATCCCATGCCAGTTTGTGATGTTTCCAGTCAGGATGCTTTCAATTGCTCCTTTGTAAAGTTGACTAGAACTAGGCATGGGAATTTTGCTCTCTTAAGTTTCCTTAAGGAATACAGCTGCTTCTGAATTTAAGATTAGATTAGATTAGATTAGATGGCTACTGGCTGGCTACTGGCTGGCTACTGCTTCTTCCCATCTTCAGTCTTCATGTTACCCTCACTACCCTCACTAGGCTCCTGTACTCCTCCTCTCTGTTGTCCCTGATGCATCCAACGGTGGCTGTGTCATCGGCAAACTTCTGGATGTGACACAGCTCAGAGTTGTAGCAGAAGTCTGTGGTGTACAGGGTGAAGAGAAGAGGGGCCAGCACCGTGCCCTGGTGTGCTCCGGTGCTGTTGATCACAGTGTCAGACGTGGTGTCCTTCACCCTGACGTACAGTGGCCTGTCAGTGAGGTAGCTGCAGATCCAGGTGACCAGACAGGGGTCCACTCGCACATCCAGTATCCAGTTGCAGAGAGTGGTACTGATGCCCAGAGTGTTCAGTCTTCCAATCAGCTTCATGGGGGAGATTGTGTTAATGTTGAGCTGAAATCAACAAACAGCATTTTGATGTAGGAGTTGCTTTTCTCCAGGTGAGTGAAGACTGAGTGAAGGGCAATGAAGATGGCCTCCTCTGTGGATCTGTTGGTTCTCAATGCAAACCGGTGAGGGTCCAGACTGGCAGGGATGTTGTTCTTTATGTGCTGGAGAACCAGTTTCTCAAAGTACTTCATCAGGAGGGGGGTGAAGGTCTTAAACCTTTTAGGCCTCAAAATGTCCGCCTGGATTTTTTGCTTATTTTAACTATAAAAAGGGCCTGAAAATGTCCTTTGAGGAAGGGATTTTGCCTATTTGTCCAGAACACTTTGAACTTTCAATATCTTACAGTTATTTACAATTTACTTCATGTCATAAGAGTAAAATAACAGTTTTAAATGAAAAAAAAAACAAAAAACGGAATTTGGTTTTAGAGATTTAGTGAGGAAAAATGCTGCAATTTGACATGAACTACAGAATTTGCATAATAAATTTTATATTATAACAATATAAAACATATTTATAGTAAAGTTTTTTGTCTTTGTCTTTCAATGTCCAAAAACAGAACAAAATGTAAACTATAAAGAGGCGGTTTTAGAACAGTGTAAAACAAATTTATAATAAAGTTTTCAGAGTCTTTGTCTCCTAATGTGCAAAAACAGAACAAAATGTAAAGTATATAGAGGTGTTTTTTTAGTAAAGTATAAAACATATTTACAATTAGGATTTTTGAGACTTTATTTCTCAATGTGCAAAAACAGAACAAAATGTAAACTATATAGAGGTGTTTTGGGAACAGTATATAACATTTAGAATAAAGTTTTTAAATTTTTATCTCTCAATGTGCAAAAACAGAACCAAATGTAAACTATATAGAGGTGTTTTGAGAACAGTATAAAACATATTTACAATAAAGTTTTTTGAGTCTTTGTCTCTCAATTTGCAAAAACAGAACAAAATGAAAACTATATTCAGGTGTTTTTTTCCCCCAACTCTCTCCTTTCTGGCTGTAGACACAGTCCCTTCAAATCCCACTGGCTTGATGGCACTGAAAGTGACAGTTCCTGTCTGGTTGCAGACACAGGCCCACACCACAGGTCTCGCACTTCCAGGCAGTGCTTCTCTTACAAAGTTTGCAGCGCAGTCGCCCCATGTAGGCTGTCTGGGATTTTATTTATCCGCTGCTTGTGGGTACAGGGAGATGTTTCCCTCCTGGGGTCTTCTGGGGCTGCAGTTTCAGAGAGACTCCCATGAGATGTGCAGCAAGCTCCTCCTGGAAACGCTTTGCCTCCTTGATGCCAGCTTTCAGTTTTGCTCTGGCAAAACTGAAACTTAAGCTTTTTTGTCACCTGTCCTAAAGGCAGCTTCTTTGGCTCTATGGAGCTCTCACCTCTCCATTCATCCAGGCTTTCTCATTGGTTAATGAATTAACTCTTTAGTTTGACCACATTATCAGCACATTTGCTGATGTATGAAGTCACTGGTGATGTGTATTCTTCCAGGTCGATATGGTTTTCTCGGTTAGCAGCATCTCTGAACATCTGCCAGTCTGTGCATTAAGAACAGTCCTGTAGAGCTGCTGCAGCTTCATCTGTCCACACTTTAACTGTTTTTACAGTTGGTTTGACCCTTTTGTCAGCTGGATGTGAGTAGGCAGGAGAAGCAGGGAG
Organism: Cetoscarus ocellatus; assembly: GCA_037902135.1. Lineage (NCBI taxonomy): Eukaryota > Metazoa > Chordata > Actinopteri > Labriformes > Labridae > Cetoscarus > Cetoscarus ocellatus. The sequence goes on from JBAMNC010001640.1 coordinate 630,130, forward strand.
ATGTGGACTGACTGGCCAAAATGAGGGTGAGGGAGGGCTCTGTAGCTGCCAGGAACAAGATATCAAAGATATAGATATATAGAATGTCAGCATATCAGTATCTGACCTTATGAAACCAGCCTGCATTTACTCTAAGCTACGCTGTGATTTAACATGAAATAAGTGATAATAAATAATAACTGTCATGTTTGTCTGCAGTGAGCTGTGATTGAACATGAAATAAATGATAATAAATAATAACTGCCATGTTTGTCTGCAGTGAGCTGTGATTGAACATGAAATTAATGATAATAGATAATAACTGTCATGTTTGTCTGCAGTGAGCTGTAATTGAACATGAAATAAATGATAATAAATAATAACTGTCATGTTTGTCTGCAGTGAGCTGTTCTCTGGCAGTAACACTGGCATCAACTTTGAAAAATATGACGACATTCCTGTGGAGGCGACCGGTCAAAACTGTCCTCACCACATCGAGAGTGTAAGTATGAGGAGGTGCTCAGAGAGCACAAACCTCTGCCCAGGGCTTCATTGTCAATGGGATCCTGATCCAGACTACCTGAATGTGGTCTCTGGATTATCTTTAAACTGACAACAGTAAGCTTGAATAAAAGTAACTCATGAATATCAGACATTGTGGAGCAACAGAATAAAACTAACAAACATAAATGATAATACCTTAGTGTTTCATATGATAAAGTTCATTTTTTATGATTTAGTTTGACGAACACTTAAACATCTGCTGCTTGGTAAAACAGAGCCAAACTCAGAGACCTCCTCGAGCAGAACAAGGAGCTCTGATCCTAACCTGTGCTTGGGGCTGCTCTTCGCTGACCGCTGACCCCAAAAACAGTGCACTGTACCTTTAACGCTGACTGCTGACCCCAGAAACAGTACACTGTCCCTTTAACATCAGAAACAGTGCACTGTCCCTTTTACTCTGTCTGTGCTGCAGTTCCAGGATGTGGAGATGGGGGAGATCATCATGGGGAACATCTCCCTGAGTCGGTACAGCAGACCCACGCCCGTTCAGAAATATGCCATCCCCATCATCAAGGGAAAGAGGGACCTGATGGCTTGTGCTCAGACAGGTAACATGTCACACCTGGTCACCATGGAGACACACAGACACACACACAGAGACGCACACCTCCTTATCTCTATGTCTGTGTGAAGGTTCTGGAAAGACTGCAGCGTTCCTGCTGCCCATCCTCAGCCAGATCTACAGCCAGGGACCAGGAGAGGCTCTGAATGCTGCCAAGGCTTCTGGACAGGTGAGACAGGGACAGGACAACTCACTTGTGACCAGGACTTCAGGACATACCCACCTGTGACCAGGACTTCAGGACAGACTCACCTGTGACCAGGACTTTAGGACATACTCAACTGTGACCAGGACTTTAGGACAAACTCACCTGATACCAGGACTTTAGGACAGATTCTCTTGTGACCAGGACTTTAGGACATACTCACCTGTGACCAGGACTTTAGGACATATTCTCCTGTGACCAGGACTTAAGCTTCACCTGTTCACTGTCTCTGAAGGATCTCTGCAGGTAGGACGTCCCAAACATCTTGGAGATCTAAACTCAGGTCTTCTGTGTATGTAGTCTGGATCAGATCATTCATGTGATCCAGACCCACTCTATGATGTAGTGACCAGGACTCTGTTCCCCCAGACCTACAGAGGACAAACTATCCTTCTGCAGACACTCATTACTGACCTGCTGTCCAGACCTTCAGAGAACAACTGTCTCCTGAAGACACTCATTATTGACCTGCTGTCCAGACCTTCAGAGGACAACTGTCTCCTTCAGACACTCATTATTGTCCTGCTGTCCAGACCTTCAGAGGACAACTGTCTCCTGAAGACACTCATTATTGACCTGCTTTCCAGACCGTCAGAGGACAAACTGTCTCCTGCTGCAGACAGATGTTCCAGATTTAGACTTATCAGTCCAGAGACCTGCTGAAGTTGTCCTGCTCCTCAGTTCCTCTGTTTTCATGCAGAAGGGTCTCTTGGCCTTGTGTCCATGTCAGAGGGGGGACTTGATGGACACAGTTGTTCATGAAGACCACTTCAGGCCAGACCTCTCTAGACAGACAGGGGTACCTGGATCCCTTGCTGGACACCTTGTGACCTTGATGTAGTCCTGATGTGTTTTTGTTCCTTAGCCGAGCCCTGCATGGTTCGCAAGGTTCCTCTGCTCTTCTAAAGATGTAGAACATGCTGAAGCCCAGTCTGCTCTGAGATGTTCACGTCTCAATCTCCTCCCCTGCCTCAGGCTCTGGCACTGAACTGAACTGTTCAGACCAGAGTCAGGAGCAAGCAACAAACTGCAAAAATGGGAATGACTGACATGGTGCTGTTGTTTTATTATTGATGTTTTTTTATTAACATGGTCGTATTGTTTTATTTTTATCAACATGGTGGTGTTTTATTATTATTATTATCCACATGGTGGTGTTGTTTTATTGTTATGGTCATTGACATGGTGGTATTTTATTATTATTTTTTTAAAGGGTACATATCATGCTGTTTTCTTTGTCATTATGCCAATCTGGGATGCATTTGGGGTACTTCTGTATGATTTGCAGGTCATAAAGCTCCTTCTTCGCCTCAAAATCGCGTTTACAAAAGCCTCTCTCTAGCCACTTTTCAGGCTCTCCCTCAAAACGCTCTGATTCAGACAGAGTACACGTGAGAACCGAGACCACGTGTGCTCTGTCCTCTGATTGGCCAGTTCTGTGAGGGCTGAGCCGGAGGGGTTGCCGAGGCCGAGCGGAGGCGTGACATACGGAAGTGCATTGTTTACTAGCCCCGGCTGTCCGGGGATCGTTGTATGGACTTTGCAGTTAACATTTAACTTTTGTTTGGCCTTTATTACACGATTAAAATGGCTATTATGAGATTCGCCGATGGATCATGCACATCTCCATCAATACAGAGGAGTTTTTAAGTAGAAAAAAAGCCCACATTAGTTATGTGATTACACACAACAGTGAGTCAAACTGCTAACAATAGCTTCCTATTACTTTCAGCAGCTGAGGGGGGTGTGCAGACCTTTTCAAAGACATTTTTATCATAATAATTAAAAGATAGATACTTAAGTAACAAAGGATGAAGTGCCGTTTGTGAGTTCTGCTTTTCGAGCAACTGTGTGGTCGTAAAAGAGCCCCACAGGTCTGAATTTACACAACACAGCTGACGCTAATGCTAACGCTAACGAGCTTAGCATTGGCTCAACATTACATCATATATTTATTTACGAGTTTAAGTAACAAAGGATGAAGCACCGTTTGTGAGTTTTGCTGTTTTAGCTACCGTGTGGTCGTAAAAGAGCTCTACAAGTCTGAATTTACACAACAAAGCTGACGCTAACGCTAACTAGCTTAGCATTAGCTTGACATTACATCATGGCCTTATTTACATTACTTGCTCTGATTACATTACTTACCGCTTGTGGTTCCGGGTCTCTGTGGACAGTCTTTATGGAGGGAACTGCTCCTTGTTTGAGCAGCAGCTGAGATGCAAATCCTGCATCAAACTGCCCTCTGGGGTAAAATGATGAGCACACAGAAACAGCTGAGACAGCGGCTGATCCGAGGAAACAAAGGCTGCCCACTGCTTTCTGGTGTCTTCATTCTTTGAAAGTGAAAATAGTTGTGATTTTGATCCACAACCAAAAAAACACAGATGAAGACCCTTCCCAGACATGTCTTCTCTCAAGTATATAGCTCAGGGAAACAACAGAAAACAAACACTGAAACTACGACTGAAACTGCCGGGCCTGGAGAGAATCTAAACAGCTGAGCTTGGTGGGCGTGTCCTAGCTGCAGCTTGATGCTTCAGGCATTACCGGGGAGGAGCTGCAGGGAGGAGCTGCTTTCTCAGGCTCATCCAGTGAGAAGAGACTGAAAATACCTGACGTCAGGTTGCGGGAAATTTCGCGAAGATCTCGCCATGAGACGTTTTCAGGGGTGGAAATCTCGCTCCCGGATATTGGGGACAGGAGCTGATCTCACGTTGTGGGATTTTCTGGAGGTGTAGAGTCGGCAATTCAATAAACAACATTATTTGTAGGTATTAAATCTTGTTTCTGCATGATATGACCCCTTTAACATGGTGGTGTTGTTTTATTATCATCAACATGATGGTGTTTTGTTATCATCAACATGATGGTGTTTTGTTATTATCAACATGGCGGTGTTGTTTTCTGATTATCGACAGGGTGGTGTTGTTTTGTTATTATGATCATTAACATGGTGGTGTTGTTTTATAATTGTGATCATTGACATGGTTTGTTGTATTATCATCATTAACATGTTGGTGTTGTTTTATTATTATGGTATCAATATGGTGGTGTCATTTTATTGTTATCAACATGGTGGTGTTGTTTCATTACCATTAACATGGTGGTGTTTTATTATCAGAACCATCAGTGAGTGAATGTGAGAGCGAATAGGTGTCAATGGGTAAGTGTGACCTGTGGTGTAAAGCTGCTTTGAGTAGTCAAAGACTAGAAAAGCGTTATATAAGCTCAAGTCCATTTACCATTTACCATTTATCATTAACATGGTGTTGTTTTATAATTATCATCATGGTGGTGTTGTTTTATGATCATTAACATGGTGGTATTGTTTTATTGCTGTCAATATGGTGGTGTTTTATTATGCTTTATGCTCTTCTTTATTGCTTTATTTTTGTTCTGTCATTGTTGTACTAATGTACTAACACACTATTATTTTTTTGTTATTTTTGATTTATCATTGTTTTTATTTTTGATTTATTTTTGTTTATTTAATTTTTGAAATCATATATTGTTGTTTTATTATTGTTGTTTTATCATTGTTCTTTATTTTTGTTTTATTGTTTTATTAATGTCACATTTTTGTTGTTTTATTATTATTGTTTTTTGTCACTGTTGTTTTGTTAATGTGACATTGTTATTTTATTTACGTAATATTATTGTTGTTTTGTTATTGTTGTTTATCAACATTATTGTATTTGCTAAGTTTACATGGTGTTGTTGTTGTTATGTTTAAGGAAAATGGGAAGTTTGGACGTCGTAAACAGTACCCTATCTCTCTGGTCCTGGCTCCAACCAGAGAACTGGCTCTGCAGATCTATGACGAGGCCCGTAAGGTAACATAAACTCTATAATAATATATTACATATAATAATTATGTATTATATTATATATTATTAAAATTATGTATCATCTCCTTTATGTCTGCCTTTGTTAATGAGGCCTGTAAGGTACAGAAACTCCATAATATATATTATGTATAATACTTATGTATTAAATAATAATAATTATTATTATTGTTATTATATATTATGTTTAATAATTATGTGTCGTATTGTTGTTATTGTTATTGTTATTGTTATTATTATCATTATTATTATTATGAATTATGTATAATAATTATGTATCATATTATAGGCTTTAGTAGGCGCTCAGGCTATGGTTTGGTGTGGCAGTGCAGTCTATAGCGTATTTCTTGCGTATTTCTTTTAAAGCTTTTAAACTAGATTTGCTGAAGGTCCTTTGGACGTCTTTTGTCGTCATCATCAGGTTTAGGGTTCTGCTGGACTGAAGATGTCTTTGGTCTTCATCATCAGGTTCAGGTCCTCTGCTGGACAGAGGATGTCTTTGGTCTTCATCATCAATTTTAGGTCCTTTGCTGGACTGAGGTCATCTTTGGTCGTCATCATCAGGTTTAGGTCCTCTGTTCGACTGAAGACGTCTTTGGTCTTCATCATCAGGTTTAGGTCCTCTGCTGGACAGAGGATGTCTTTGGTCTTCATCATCAAGTTTAGGTCCTCTGCTGGACTGAGGTCATCTTTGCTCTTCATCATCAGGTTTAGTTCCTCTGTTCGACTGAAGACGTCTTTGGTCTTCATCATCAGGTTTAGGTCCTCTGCTGGACTGAAGACGTCTTTGGTCTTCATCATCAGGTTTAGGTCCTCTGCTGGACTGAAGATGTCTTTGGTCTTGATCATCAAGTTTAGGTCCTCTGCTGGACTGAGGACATCTTTGGTCATTATCATCAATTTTAGGTCCTCTGCTGGACTGAGGTCATCTTTGGTCTTCATCATCAGGTTTAGGTCCTCTGCTTGACCAAAGACGTCTTTGGTTGTCATCATCAGGTTTAGGTCCTCTGCTGGACTGAGGATGTCTTTGGTCTTCATCATCAAGTTTAGGTCCTCTGCTGGACTGAGGACATCTTTGGTCTTCATTATAAGGTTTAGGTCCTCTGTTCGACTGGAGACGTCTTTGGTCGTCATCATCAGGTTTAGGTCCTCTGCTGGACTGAAGATGTCTTTGGTCTTCATCACCAGGTTCAGGTCCTCTGCTGGACTGAGGATGTCTTTTGTCTTCATCATCAGGTTTAGGTCCTTTGCTCGACTGAGGACATCTTTGGTCTTCATCATCAGGTTTAGGTCCTCTGTTCGACTGAAGATGTCTTTGGTCCTCATCATCAGGTTTAGGTCCTCTGCCTTACTGAAGACGTCTTTGGTCGTCATCATCAAGGCTTAGGTCCTCTGCTGGACTGAAGATGTCTTTGGTCTTCATCACCAGGTTTAGGTCCTCTGCTTGACTGAAGACGTCTTTGGTCTTCATCATCAGGTTTAGGTCCTCTGCTGGACTGAAGATGTCTTTGGTGTTTTCACCAGGTTTAGGTCCTCTGCTGGACTGAGGTCATCTTTGGTTTGTCCCCAGAGAGCCTCACTCTGAGGAACCAGAGACAAACTTGACCCTTAACCCTGAGGGGTCAGACAGCAGACGGGCCTGAAGGTCCAGATGTTCACTCACAATTGAGTCATTCTGGTCCCTATGGTGTCCTCTGCAGTTCTCGTACCGCTCCAGAGTCCGCCCCTGCGTGGTCTACGGAGGAGCCGACATTGGACAGCAGATCAGGGACCTGGAGCGAGGCTGCCACCTGTTGGTCGCCACCCCGGGACGCTTGGTGGACATGATGGAGAGGGGCAAGATCGGACTGGACTACTGCAAGTAAGGACCAGGCAGGCAAGCAAACAAACAAACAAACAACACTGACAGAAAAACAAGCAACACATAAAGGCCAACAAATAAACAACAAAGAAACAGTACAGGTACCCAAACAAACAAACACAGACAGGCATACAACAAACAACACAGAGAGGCAAACAGTAAAAACAGACAAGCAAACTACCAACAACACTGACAGACAAACAAGCAACACAGACAGACAAAATAAACATACACACAGTCAAAGACAGACAGACAAACAAAGAACACAGACTGACAATAAAAACAACACAGGTAGACAAATAAAACAACACAGACTGACAAACAAACAAACAGAGACCGACAAACAACACAGATACACAAACAAACAACACAGACAGACAAATGACATAACAGACAGATAAACAAACAACACAGACGGACAGCCTACAACCAACACAGACAGAGAAACAAACAAACACAAAAAAAACAACACATACAAAGACCAAAGACATACAAACAAACAAAACATACAGACAAACAACACAGACAGACAAATACAGAAACTGAGAAACAAACAACACACACAGACAAACAAGCAACGCATACAGACAAACAAGCAACGCATACAGACAGACAAGCAAACAGACACGATCAGAGACAGATAGAAAACAAACAACACACACACAAACATCCCAGACAAACAAAAACACAGACAAACAAACACAGAGAGAGAGACAGATAAAAAAAAAAAATAAGGCTGCACGATATGGCCTAAAATCAATATTTCAGTATTTTTAGGCTATATCGCGATTTAGGATATATATCCCAATATTCTGATTTCTCTTCTAAAGCACTATATAAATGTTAAATTCAACCCTTTGATGCATAAAATGACGCCAATATAATGATCTAAGCAGACCCTTCTGTTGGACTGGAAATTTGCATGCAAAAAGGGGAAAATCACAATCAAATTAAGTTCAGCGAACCTTTTATTTCAAACCAGGCTGCTGCACTCACAAATTAAATACTTTCACTTGTACCCCTTTCAGACTGGCCAAAAAACCTGTTTACACCCCATAACAATCCGCTCCTGTTAGCAGTTTGAAAGGGTTTAATCGGCATTTCGACCCAGGTCGACTTACCCTGCAAGCAACACGCAGGGTTTTTATCGGCTCGCCTCCGATTGGCTTCAGTGGGAATATCTCACCCGGGTTGATCTGCTAATTTACGTCATGACGTCGGCGTAACATTCCCACAGCATAATATCGCTCTGTCTGTATCTTACGAGACTATTTGCCATCTCAGCAACAAATCCCATCCGCCTCTGTATCATCAGCACCGAGTTTGTACATTTTTAAAGAGTGTAGCAATTATTTTTCTGGATATTAATTAACATTAATTAAAGAAATTGATATTCATTTATTATCTCATTTGCTCTCGTTAATTAAAGGGGCACCATCCTTTTTATACAAAAAAGTCAAAATTTAATTCATTAATTGATTTGTTAGTTATTTTAAATTAAAATCAGATAAATAGATTAAATCAAACTTTATCAATTTATCAGTTTCGTCAGTCTCAAGTCTAAAGACAGAATTCTCATATAGTGATGTCAATCTTCCAAATAGAATACCAACAGACAGAACTTTAAATTTAAGGGTGATTTATTAAAGTATATGATGAGTATATAAGACAAAATAAAATAAAATAAAACACTTAAGAAGGAATAAATGTCAGAGTCATACTAATCAATGATGCTGTGAATAAGGAAAGAACTTATGAACCCTCGAGAAACAAACCCTCAAGAAACATTTGAGTATACTGAGTGGTTATAGAGGATTAATTTAACAAATTAATCTACTTTAGAAAGGCCAAATCAAGGGTAACTAACGGGAATTAAACCAAGACACTCAAGCCCATCTGTAGGAGTTCAGAACCGCAGTCTTACTATGACCTTGCTTCTGTAGTCGGATCTCAAACTGGTCGTCGAGTTACTGGAGAGCCTTGTAGGACTGTTCTGGTTTGGAGTCGTCCCAAAGGGAGGCTGAGAAGTCCACACTCAATCCAGCAGGAGGGATCCAGGGAGGGGATTTGCCGACATGAGCTGATCCCGTAGCTTTCACGGGAGACAGGTGCCGTCTTAGATTGGACTAGCAGGTTCTGTTAAAGGTGAAGCTGGAACTGGAGCTTTGAGGTGAAAAAAACGATTTGTAATTAATTTCAAAAATTAATTGTTTGTTGGCCCAACGAAAATTATTCCAAAATTAATAACAAAAGTCCATTTACTATGAAACAAGTCTTTATAGTCTTATAGCTTACTGGCTTATCAAGAAAATCGGCGGGCGTGTTACGTTACTTAGACAAAACTTCAAAAAAGACATAGGAGAGGATAGTGGAGAACCGCGTTGACAAAAAGAAAAACGGATCAGACCGTCGAAGAAGACGTAAAAACAAAGTGTAGGGATGAAAGTCAAAGAAGAAGATAGAGAGAGGAATGTGTCTCTCTGGTTTTGACTTCTAAGGAGGGTCTCACAGGAGGAGGGCCTTAGATGAGTAACAAAAACTTTATCAGCTTACATTTGGCCAAAATATTAAGATGTACTTTGATAACCACCAAATATGAACACTCCAACTGAATAGAAAATCTTATGATAAGCATTTTAATATCAAACATTCCATATCTAAATGATAAGAAAGAATAAAACGTGAAATTCTTCTTAAAAATACAACCAAACAACATATATGTGGTTAAAACTTAGATATGTAAGTTTGCATGTCTTTGAGATGTTATGCTACCAAAACTTAATGTATAGAAAATGTATAATAAACATTTAATCAATACAAACAGGCAACAAGGCAGATATAACAGATGCATTCCTGGATAAAGTTCTCTCCTCAGTCTTCCACTGAGGGGCGCTCTTGGTTCATTAGAGGCTGAACATCAGAAGAGGCTTTAAGAAGAGGTATTGCATTATATTCGTAACTTGGGCATTTTCAGGGTTAGAAAAACAGAAGTCACATCATCAGAATGCATTTGTCATGACAGAATTAAACATCACATTGTTAGATGTGTCCATTGTTTTGTTAAAGAGTTTATAAGGTTGTGGTTTTCTGTTGGCTGAAAAACATCTGTTCTCTACACTTCGGCAGCAATGAGGGGTCCACTACCCAGGAGGGGTCAAAAGTCATCTTCTGGGAACGTAGTCTGTTCGAACACCTTATCAGGTCTCGGCCAATCATTGTTTAGTCCAGGAAGTTCAGGGCAATAAATACATCTTCAGCGTCAACAAAGTTGTCTGTTGGTCATAGATGGCGGGAAATAAAGAGAGACTTTATGGCTCCACGTGTCTCTAGTAAGTTACAACCAGGCCTTAGAGAGAGGAGAAAGGAAGGAAGGCATTCTTGTCCTTTGGAGGAGTTTTGATCTTGCTACAAGAGGGACAAAAGTACAAAGTACCGAAAACCGTGTCCACGTCTTCCTTCTCCTTTCCATTGTTTACGTGGTCGTGTCTCGTCTCTCTGATGATGTCATCAATGTGATGACATCAGCTTGATGCGCCAGAGGAAAAAAAACAGCCACGCAGCTCGTCTGCTGCCGATTACACCCGGGTCTGCTGGCAGTCAGAAATGAGTCACGTGCCGATTGTTAGCGGGTTAACCAGCATTGAAAAAACCAGCGTTGGCCCGCTAATTTTAGTGTGAAAGCTGTATTAGTTTTTAACTGCAAGAAAAAATCATGAAACACTCATAGTTTTTAACTGCATGAAAAATGTCATGAAATACCCCTACATAGTTTTTACTATATGAACAAAATTGAAGTTATACTGTAACAGCTGAAGAATCATTATAAAAACTTTCAGTTGAAAACTAAATGAAAAAAATATGAAATACTTTCACTTAGTTTTTAACTGCATGAAAAATGCATGAAATACCCTCACAGTTTTTAGTACTCCTCCTTTACTACTGTCTGGGACGTCGGTGGCGCAGTTGGCTAGTGCGCTTGGTCAGCAATCGGGAGGTTGCAGGTTCAAGCCCAGCTTGATTTTTAGTTATACTGTAACTGCTCAAAAATTATAAAAAAAAAATACTCTGTTTAAAACTTCATGAAAAAAATTAAATACTTTCACTCAGTTTTTAATTGCTTGTGACAAATCATGAAATGCTGTCGTAGTTATATTTACCATTAGAAAAACAGAAGTCAGAAGATAATAAAAGTGATAGATATTTTCTCATTAAAAGGAGGCATACCTGCACAAATACTTACTGGGCCATGTCTTTGGCGATGTATTTTGTCACTGCGACCATGATCCCTTTCCATTTTTGGACTTTTTTTGTCATATGGGACTGAATTGGCAAACGAAGACGCCAGAGTGCATTTGCTGGTTTCTTTAACATTTTATGTGGTGTAGGAGGAGACGTGAACATGCAGAGTTTAACTCAGTTTTCATTTTGTAGTGGATGGCATTTCAGGTGGTGAAACAAATTCATGGTACTGCTACCTTAGGTGGCTACGGTTTATTTTGTAGATAACTGTATTTTGTTTCATGTCTTCCTGGGGCAACCCAAACCCCTGCCAGATGATAGAGTGCTGTGTTTTTTCGGAACTAAGTTGTCCGTCTCCATCTTCAATTAACGTCTCTTAGTAACTCGTAAACTCCCCTGGAGTCTGGAGATTTTTTTTCGCTTCCTTCATGCTCTTTTCCCTCCTCTCCTGATACAATAACACGCATGCATGCAGGAGAATTTTCCGGGTGGGCGGGGTAGTGTGCTGCTTGCTGTGAGAGGAGCACCAGGAGAGATTGAGCGGAGTGAAACTCAAAAGATGATTTCCTTACCGACGTCTTAAAACATTTACGTGACAATTTGTACTCAATGGTTACAATATGGTCATTTTATGCATCTCACGTGGAACAACGTGCAATTTGTTGACTGTATTCGATATATCCCCCATCACTTAAACAAACAACACAGACACACAAACCACACAGATAGACAAATGGCAAACAAACAATCAAGCAAGACAAACAAAGAAACAGCTGACAAACACACAAACACAGAGACAGACAAACAAAACATTTCAAATAGACTTAAAAAAATTGAAACATTTTAGAAATTTTAACGTTTTCCAGTAGATTTTGTGAAACAACATTGAGGTCATTCCACTTTTACAGAAGACTTCATTTGAAATATTTCTTAAAATAAAAAAAAAATTGAAATGGGATTTTAAAAGAATATTGAAGTCATTTCACCATTTTAAATGGACTTAAATTGTTTTTTTTTACAGTTTAACATTTAAAATGAATTTTATTGAATATTGAGGTCAATTCACTATTCAAAATGACTTAATTTGATTTTTTTTAATTGAATTTCATCTGTGACATTTAAGACATTAAGACATTTAGAATATTTTAGATACATTACTGTTCATATGGATGTTTTAGGAATAGAAGAGTATTTAACTGAATGGATTTTAGATGGATTTATATAAAATGGGGAATGTCTTATTTGAAACATTTAAGATGTTTATCCATTTGTAATGAATTTCATTTAACACTGGTGGTATGTAAACATTTAAGAGATTTATTTAGGAATGTTAGGGTGTGGAAGGGTTTGATTTGAAAGATTTTAGAGTTAAAACCATTTATGTGGACCTTGTTCTAAGGAATAAGAGCGTTTGACCATTTAAAGTGGACTTCTTTGGAACATTGAAGATGTTTAAACAATAAGATGGGCTTTACTTTAAATCCTGGAGATGTTTGACCATTTAAATAGAATTTATTCTGAATATTTGGGGTGTGAATAATTCTTACCTCTAACCAGGAACTTCAGTTTTTGCCACTGTTCTCCGTTTGTTCTTCAGGGAGATAAGTGGAAAACTTATGACCAGACTTTGAAGAAGTCTTCAGTGCATGTTGGTCGTGGCAGGAGGGAGGAGAGATTAGGTTTTAGTGATGATCTGAATCCAGATGTGGATCCAGGAGTCTTCTGGAAGGACTTGTTAGCAGTGTCAGATGCCTCCTGTTTTAAAATGTCCTTAAGGTGGACTGCTGAAGATGAGTTTCTCCTTAATGCAGTGAGATGTTTTCATGCTTTTATTGTGACAGAGGGTAGGTATATTAACAGTGACCCTTGAACTCTCATGTCTCTGCAGTTACCTGGTACTGGATGAGGCTGACCGGATGCTGGACATGGGGTTTGAGCCTCAGATCAGAAGAATCGTAGAGCAGGACACGATGCCTCACAAAGGAATCAGACAGACCATGATGTTCAGTGCCACCTTTCCTAAAGAAATCCAGGTATGTCACATGACAAATACAGGTAAATATGACCTCAAACATCCATGAATATTTAAACACTGCAATTCTCCTGGGACCAGATCCTGGCCAGGGACTTCCTGGAGGAGTACATCTTCCTGGCAGTGGGCAGGGTAGGCTCCACCTCGGAGAACATCACTCAGAAGGTGGTGTGGGTGGAGGAGAGCGACAAGAGGTCCTTCCTGCTGGACCTGCTCAGTGCTACAGGTGAGACAGAGAGAAGGGGTGGGGCTTAAACAGGTAACCTTTAAAGACTTGAGATGGTACCTAGATGAGACAAACATCATGAGACATGGTGTTATGCTTTAGTGTCATAATCAACAGATGAAGTGTTTGGATTGGCTGAACCTCTCAGCAGCATGTCAGCAGCTGATAGGCTGATCGTTCTGTCAATCACTTTCATTACCGTCATCATATAACCATCTTCATAATCAGGTGACACGCTAGGACATGCTAACACATGAGAGGACAGTGTCTGATTCTTCTGTTACTGTTATCATGCCGTGCTATGTAGGACACGCTAACACATGAGAGGACAGTGTCTGATTCTTCTGTGACTGTTATCATGCCGTGTTATGTAGGACATGCTACCACATGTGAGGACAGTATCTTCATCATCTCCCTTGGGAGAAATTTGTCTGGGATAGAAGGGTCTGCTGCACTGACAACACCTTCAACAAGTCCCACTCATGCATCCAGGATTAGTTTAAACAACACACAGTTACAATAGATAAATAAATCCATAACTCCTGAGTTTAAGTGTCACAGTGTTCCAGCATGAAGTCTGATGGACTCTGTCTGTTGGTGGTTTTTATTAAAGTCATTCCCAGCGAGGCTCCGGATGGTTCTGGAGACAGTGTAGACAAACCTGGTAAGACTGTTTTTGGTTAAATCTATATTAAATATTCTTGTTTTTCTGCCTGCTCCATCACAGAGAATCCATCATCATGATTTAATTGTCTTTTTTTAACTGTGATGGTTATGACTGCTGTGTAATTGTGGTTATTTTTATGTTTTAATTTAATGTGAGGCCTGAACGATAGTCTGTAATGATGATTGTCATCATTGTTTATTATTCATATTCTGTCGGTCAGAGCTGCTGTTTGTGCTGGTTTTATGGTTTTATTCACATGTTTCTGTTGCTCGGCTTTTCATACTAGGGATGGGACGATCACAGGATGTCACCTTTACCATCATTAAAAACTCAAGATACACTAACCCTGAAAGCTCTCCAACAACCATTGTTCAAAACCAGACCACCTGCAGGGACAATAGACAAAGAAACAGAGAGGAAACATGGACTGAAAGTCTCCTCTGGTTCACATGATCAAAGAGTGATGTCAAATGATCACAGTGGGATGTCACATGACAGTGGGATGACAGAGTGATATAACATGGTCACAGAATGATGTCACGTGATCACACATTGATGTAGCATGATCAGAGTGATGTCAGATGATGTTACATGGTCTAAGTCAGTGTATCTCAACCAGGGGTCCGCGGACCCCTAGTGGTCAGTGGTGTAATTGCAAGGGGTCCTTAAAAATTAGATTAGATTTTATTAGATAAAACTTTATTAATCCCTTTGAAAAACTCCCTCAGGGAAATTAGGATTCCAGTAGTAGTTTGTATAGTAGATAAAAAGTTATATAAAAAAAGATAGATATAAACAAAAATATAAATAAATATAAATATTAATTTAAAGCGAGGGTTGGTAATTTTGTTTAGATACACTTTTTGTTATACTGGTTAAAAGGATCTTTATGTCCCGATGGCAATCAATGCATGATGTGTTTTTAAAAGAGAGTGAAAAATAGCTGCTGTCTACAGCACAAGTAAAACAGGGAAAACACCAACCAATCACTGCAACCGTTACAGAGTTTATTAAAGGTGCAGTGTGTAGAATTTGACATTTGAGTGACATCTATAGTTCAGATTCTAGAGTGAGCCCAACCGTAACCAAAACGTCACATCGCTGAGCAATGGAAGCCTGTGAAGAACAAAAGGGATCGTGAACACGGCATCATTTACTTAAGTGACAAGGTTTGTAACCATTATTTTTATAGATTATAGGTCAGTTGTTGTCCTCTCTCCTCTTCTTTGCCTGCATTCCAGGTAGATTTCAGAACCGGCGGACAGATTTGCGTTTTGTTCTTTTTGTGCCTAAAATCCACCCATAGACAACATGGCGGATCGTTATGTCGGCCTACATGAACACGGCCCGCGGTAATGTAAATTTTTGAAGCTTTTTCTAACTAAATAAAAATAAAACAGACGTTTTATGGGGATGATTGTACTCCTATTTTGATGGATTTTACATACAAATAGGAACATTATATCCTATATTCACCGTTTCTGTTCGGCGAAATGCTGCCAAATTCTACACACTGCACCTTTAAATGAATCAAATCCTGTACTGTCATTTTGCCCACCTTCTGCGTGTACATTTTGCCGGCGTGCACTGACCCTGATTCAATGCATGTAGCCGAGCTGAGAGGGATCCAAGTACACTGGAGAATGCTTACCTGTCAAGTTTTGGCTTTGAAATTAAGGGAAGACCGCTGCGAGCCGTCCCACAACCCCAACCAAGCTCCAGTATCCCTTACATTTAAGACCAGCGTACAAGAAATCTAAAATGAACACTTAGTTTTTCTTGGTTTGTTGCCGCTGTGGGCTCTAATCTCGTGACAACTGCCACCCAGGCTACTGCAGGTGGAAGTTCTTGTGAGGCTTTTTCTTCTTCTTTGGTTTTACAGCGGTTGGCATCCCTCATTTTGGTGCATTACCGCCCCATTCAGCTAGTGACAGAGCTCAGTTTGGAGAGGCAGAAGAATGTTGTCTCAGCCAAAACGGGAGACTTGACAGCTATGTGCAGAATGGCAGAGAAACTACCTTTATTCCGATTACCGCTTCTCCTGCTAAACAGACGAAGAGCAGAAAGATGGAAGCAGAGAAGGCCGAAACAAAAAAGAATTTGGACAAAGCCAGGGCAAAAACCAGAGTCAACATCGGGTTGTGAGTACTAACTAACTTGCCATGTTTGTTTGTTTGTTTTTTTAACTTTACTATGATGTTTTGGTGACTTGGTTTAGTGCAAAGCAAACACGATGTGCTGAGGACTGTTTTTGAGTTGAATTAGTCACATGGTCGCAAATCAGCGGCGCTCGTGCATGTGAGCAGGGAGGGTAGTTTTTGAGGAGCTCCTGGGAGAGGGGGAGGGGCTAGGCGGAGTCCTGAGGAGATTCTACATTCAAATTCATGCTAGTTTTCCAAAATTACCAACCCTAACTTTAGAAGAAAAAAAAATGAAAGAAAAAAATGAATTAAAAAAAAAATATGGCTACTGTCTGGCTACTTATATAATACATTTTAAAAAAAGATACTATGACATTTGTAAAAATAGGATTATTTTACTAAAATTGTTACTGAGACCTTTATCTGCCTAAACTACAGAGGATAACAGGACTTTTTTCAATATTTATATCTGTTTCATGAGTAGTATTTTTTTATTTAAGTTTGAATAGTACAAACTTAACACGATCTGCATCCTTTTCAAAATATGAGCCCCCCACTGTTTCAGTGGTCATACACCATTCGCTCCTTAATGCTTTTATTGTGAATCATCTGCAGGAGGGTGTTGTGGACAAACTCTTTAGCTTGTAAGATTCAGTGATGTCACATGATCACACAGTGATGTTGTGATCACAGAGTGATGTCACATGCTCACAGAGGAATGTCACATGATCACAGCGGGATGTCAAATGATCACAGTGGGATGTGATCACAGAGTGATGTCACATGCTCACAGAGGAATGTCACATTATCACAGAGTGATGTCAAATGATCACAGAGTGATGTTGTAATCACAGAGTGATGTCATATGATCACAGAGTGATGTTGTAATCACAGAGTGATGTCATATGATCACAGAGGAATGTCACTTGATCACAGTGGGATGTCACATGATCACAGTGATGTCACATGATCACAGTGTTGCCACATGATGAGAGTGATGTCACATGATCACAGACTGATGTCACATGATGATGCAGTGATGTCACATGCTCAGAGAGGAATGTCACATGATCACATTGGGATGTCACCTGATCACGGAGTGATGTTGTGATCACAGAGTGATGTCACATGCTCACAGAGGAATGTCACATGATCACAGTGGGATGTCAATTGATCACAGTGATGTCACATGATCACAGTGTTGCCACATGATGAGAGTGATGTCACATGATTACAGACTGATGTCACATGATGATGCAGTGATGTCACATGCTCAGAGAGGAATGTCACATGATCATAGTGGGATGTCACATGATCACGGAGTGATGTAAAATGATCAGAGTGGGATGTCACATGATCAGAGAGTGATGTTGTGATCACAGAGTGATGTCACATGTTCATAGAGGAATGTCACATGATCACAGAGTGATGTCACATGCTCACAGAAGAATGTCACATGATCACAGAGGAATGTCACATGATCACAGTGGGATGTCACATGATCACATAGTGATGTGATCACAGAGGAATGTCACATGATCACAGTGGGATGTCACATGCTCACAGAGGAATGTCACATGATCACAGCGATGTCAAACGATCACACAGTGATGTCACACGGTCATAGAGTGATGTCACATGATCACGGATTGATGTCATACGATCACATAGTGATGTCACAGAATGATGTCACATGACCACACAGAGATGTCACATGATCACAGAGTGATCTCACATGATTGCACAGTGTATCTCTGGAGGTCGTCTGTTTCTTATACAAAATAAACATGTCCTCTTAATTTTGGGGTCCTTACAGAATCACTCTGAGTCTTAAATCAATTAATTATATTTCAGTCTTTGGTCGGATTGGATCACAGATGCTACTTGTTATAGCTCATTTTGTAATTGAAGTAAAACAGTCAACCTGGAGTTTACCATCCACTGTAGAAAATCCCAGGTCATGGATGAAGTTAATTTAGTTAGTATTATATTCAGTTCTTCTTGATAAGTTTTTATCAAACTAAAGATTTTAAATGACATTTCTGTCACAGTCTTAAAGGTCACATATTTTGCTCCTTTTCTGCAGTTTAACATGGATCCTTGATATCTTCATGAAATGTTTGTAACATGCTTTGGTCCCAAAAGCCTATGAGTCAAGCACAGCTGCATTCTTTCCACGCTCACATAACCCCTCTGTTCAAAACGGCTGGTTTTGAGGGCGGTTGCCTTCATATGCTAATGAGCCAGAGCAGAGCAGTGTACATACAGGAATTCACGACAGAGCAGTGTAACTCGAGCGAAGCAGGCGCTCCGGCCACATACCACTTACAGTCCTGAACACACATGAACGGCAAATTCATGCCGGTTACCAGATAACAGCGAAGCTCGTTTCCACCTAACATCACAGGCTAACGCACAACATGCTAACCACAGTGGGACAGCCGCAATTTAGCCTACCTTCCAGGCTAACGTTAGCAGAAATGGAGGGGTAATGGGGTGGGTAAAGGACTGATTGTATTCAGCCAACTGTTAAACTCCTCTTGACTAATGTAAGAATGCTCATACATTGAAGTTTTTCCTTCAGACTTTCACCAAGTAACGTTAACGGTGACGAACATGTGAAGTTAGCTCTGGTTCACTTCCCCCTCGTAGCATTGAGCAAAATAGATACTACACAACATTAAAATACTCACATTTCCATCATCAGGTTTGGCAACAGATTGTTGGTGCTCCTGGATTCAGGAAAAGTCTAGTTCCCAGTCCTGTGTTGGACTGACTTAAGTTGAAGAAACAGTCAGACATAAAGTGATTGACACACACATACAGGTTTTAGCTGACTGTAGCTGCTCATTCCCTTCAAAAATAAAATTAATCCAATGGGCCCTTTGGTCCTCCACGACTGGTAGCCTATATGTGAAGATATAAGTGGCTGTTTACAGCCAACAACTGAGCAGTGACAGGTTTTGGGTCTAGACATGGTGTACGTCGATCTCTCACTAAGAATATAAACAATATCTCAGCACTTGGCACAGAAATTTAACTCAGGTTGACCATGAGTTTACATTTTTGCAGTCTGCTAAATACAGGTTTTGTTGTCTACTATAACATTTTGTGGGCTGGGAGGAAGGCCAAATACCAAAATTGTGTTCAAAAGCCTTAAAAAAGGTGTATTTTGCATAATTTGGGACCTTTTAAGTCTGTTGTCTTCATTTGTTTTGGCTCAGTTCTTCTTTGACTCTGTTTTTTTCTGCCACACTCTGCAATGATCAACAGAGGGACAACAATCTTTAATACAAAAGTATTATTAAAATCATTAGAATTGACTTCAATATAACTTTATTATTTTCCTCTATCATTGTCTATATTTGTGTTTCCTTGAGACACAAATATTAGCATGTAACTCCACAGATGAGACAGAGACAGGAGCTCAGAGACAGCAAAGTAATCCTTGGTGGTCTTTCTAAGATTATCAATAGTAATCCAGATTCTGGTGAAACTGGGATTATTTCTTTGACTGTAATCATGGCTCGTCCCATCCCTACTTCACACTCATGTTGTTTTACTGACATCAAAGTGCATGTTTTTTTTCTGTTTATCACACAAACACACGTTAGTGTTTAAAAAGACTCCAAATAGGGCCTGACAATAATTCAATTACAATAAAGGTTTTATTCATGCTCCTCCTCAACTATGAAAACTGATGAAGAACAACTGAACACTTGAAGATGATAATCAGTCACATTTTGTTCAGGTGGGACGTGATTAGATGTATTATTATTATTATTATTTTTATTATTATTATTATTATTATTATTTATTTATTATTATTATTATTATTATGTTTATTATTGTTGTTGTTGTTGTATAAATAGTATTATTATATGAATATTATTATATAAATATTATTGTAATGGTTGTTATTATAGAATTATTAGTGTTTTTATTATTGTTATCAATATCATAAATATTAAATCTCCAAACAGGTGACACATCCATGAACACTTTGTCTGTAAATGGATCATAAATAAAGATCATTATGTTTTCAGCTTAAACTCATCTAAATAAATTAATATTCTTCAATATTTACACGTTTGGTCATTTAAGGGTGAAGTGGGCCTCAGGAGGTGGTCTTCGGCTGTAGCATGGGGGACGCCTTGCAGGATATGGTTTGGGTTAGGGGCGGGCAGATGGAAGAACAACAGGATCATAATTTATTCAGAATGGTGGTCCTGATTTAATATATTCTTTCTGTTCCCATGGTTAGACTGACTTCCATTTTAAATAAATAAATACTGAGTTCTTTATTTTGAACTCGTCAGTCTGAACCAGCGGGTGTGGGCTCTCTGCTCTGACTGATCTTCATGGTTGAACACCTCTAGTCTGGCTTTACCTTCAGGCTGTGGCTCCTTAATAGCATGTCATTCCTGCTCTCTCTATGAAAAGCTGTGAAATGGTCCTCTGTGGATGCCAAAGACCTAAAAACCAAATCAGTCTGAACCCGTCCTGACCCGAGACAGGAGCTGTGTGCTCACAGCTGAAGTATAACATGGTTTCACCTTTGCCCCCAGGTAAGGACTCTCTCACTCTGGTGTTCGTGGAGACCAAGAAGGGCGCCGACGCCCTGGAGGACTTCCTGTACCGCGAAGGCTACGCCTGCACCAGCATCCATGGAGACCGCTCCCAAAGAGACCGTGAGGAGGCACTGAGTCAGTTCAGATCAGGAAAATGTCCCATCCTAGTTGCTACTGCTGTAAGTCACACCATGAAGCCAATTCCAATGAAGTTTGTGCGCTCTCTGAAACATAATTAACAACAGAAACGATGATTTCAGGTCCTCAGATATTCAGCTGAATACTCTACAAACACCTGATATTTAAGGTTTATTGATTTCTGCCAATATTCACTCAGCTTGAATTTGATGCCTCCAACACATTCCAAAAAGCTGGGACAGGGGCATGCTTCCTGCTGTGTTACAGGAGCTAAACAGCCCAGGTCTCCATGTTGCTCTACACATTTCAGTAAGGGACCTGTATGGGCCTCAGGTGGATCTGAAATCACTGTAACAAGTTTTCTTTAACACAATGTCCCAACTTCATTGGAACTGGGGTTTGAAACAAGGTGGGGATGGGTAACTCACTGAAGTGTTGGACTCTCAGTCACATGACCCTGTTGGAGCAGTATGTCCGCTCTCAGGTTTTTCCATTTGAGTTCCAAACAGATTCTTATTCTTATTGGACTGTAGTAGAGACAGTCCTGCAGGACTGGTTTGGACCTGATGGGTGCTGCTTGTTGTCTGGACTGTAGTAAAGATAGCCTAATGTGAAGATGTTTGATTTCCTTTGACCTTTGACCTTTTGTCATGATAAATGTGAAAATGACTGACCCCTGTGGGGCGGAGCTCCTTAATCCCAAATAAAGTTCTGGTCTGGTATCTGTCCGTCTGTCCAGGTTGCAGCTCGAGGTCTGGATATCTCCAATGTCAAACACGTGATAAACTTCGACCTGCCCAGTGACATCGAAGAGTACGTCCACAGAATCGGACGAACCGGGCGAGTGGGAAACCTCGGTATGACCCTCTCTGTGTTTATTAAGTATATTTAAAATTTCAGGTTGTATCTTATTACAGGGAATTTAGTTTAATGAGGTGGTTATATACAAGGATTGATTCTTAGGAGAGGTCTAAATAAATCAAGAAATATTATTATAATCAATAATAACAAACCATAGTGCCTGTAAAATGATAAATATTATAATCAGTAATACCAAACCATGGTAACTGTAAAAATGATTAATATTATAATCAAATGGTTATGAAAAAATATTCCTAACCCTATACAGACGTGGACAAAATTGTTGGTACCCTTCTGATTAAGAAAAAAAAAACACATGGTCACTGAAATAACTTGAAACTGACAAAAGTAATAATAAATAAAAATTTACTGAAAATTAACGAATGAAAATCAGACATTGCTTTTGAGTTGTGGTTCAACAGAATCATTTTAAAATCCAAAATAATGAAACTGGCCTGGACAAAAATGATGGTACCCCTAGAAAAGATTGAAAATGATTTGACCATAGGGACATGTTAAACTGAGGTGTGTCCTGTAATTAGCATCACAGGTGTCTTCAGACTTGTAATCAGTCAGTCTGCCTATTTAAAGGCTGAAAAGAAGTCACTGTGCTGTTTGGTATCGTGGTGTGTACCACACTGAACATGGACCACAGAAAGCTAAGGAGAGAGTTATGTTCTGGGGCTGCTTTGCTGCATCTGGCACAGGGTGTCTTGAATCTGTGCAGGGTACAATGAAATCTCAAGACTATCAAGGCATTCTGGAGCCAAATGTGCTGCCCAGTGTCAGAAAGCTTGGTCTCAGTCACAGGTTATGGGTCCTCCAACAGGATAACGACCCAAAACACACAGCTAAAAACACCAAGAATGGCTCAGAGCAAAACACTGGACTATTCTGAAGTGTCCTTCTATGAGCCCTGATCTAAATCCTATTGAACATTTGTGGAAGGAGCTGAAACATGCAGTCTGGAGAAGACACCCTTCAGACCTGAGACAGCTGGAGCAGTTTGCTCACGAGGAGTGGGCCAAAATACCTGTGGACAGGTGCAGAAGTCTCACTGAGAGTTACAGAAACTGCCTGATTTCAGTGATTGCCTCAAAAGGTTCTGCAACAAAATATGAAGTTAAGGGTACCATCATTTTAGTCCAGGCCAGTCTCATTAGTTTGTTTTTTAAAATAATTCTGTTGAACAACAATTCAAAAGCAATGTCTGATTTTCATTAGTTGATTTTCAATAAATTTTTATTTATTTTATTTATTTGATTTCAGTGATTGCCTCAAAAGGTTGTGCAACAAAATATTAAGTTAAGGGTACCTGGAACTGGGTTTAAAAAATCGATTAATCGTTTTGAATTGATTTTCCATTGAATGGCCCAATATCAATTCATAAAATCCTTAAATCGATCTTTCAATACATCTTTTCTCAGTGTGTAATGCAGCCTGCAGTTTAATGCCCAATAGTCTTGCGTGACCAGCCATTCATTTCCCATAATGCCACGTCACTTCTCGCGTGACCAGACCAGAGATCTCGCGAGATCTGTGTTGTTTAACAAAACATCATGGCGGGAGCACTGAAGACACTGCCAACAAACTTGAAGGCAGATGTCTGGATGCATTTTGGATTTAAAAAACACCAAGGCAGCAATGAACTGGACAAGAGTAAAACTATATGCAAGATATGCAGCGTGCAGGTGACATATTGTGGAAACACAGCGAATCTCCAAAATCATTTATCAAGACACCACCCGGAAACATGACGTTGGACCTGAAGCAAACGCAGCTGGTGAAGGCATTTGTATGTAAGTTACCAGCAAACTCTCCACGAGCCCAGAAAATAACCAATGCTGTCGCAGCAGTCATATGAAAGGACATAAGACCACACAGCATTGTTTGTCGCCACCTTACTTACACTTCCTGCCCTGTGGTTTGATTTGATTTAAATTATTACATTTTTGTTTCGGTCAGGTTATGTTTAATATAAAGTACATGATTACTGTAACTGCTTTGGGCTCAATTCTTAATGTAAACATTAATATTTTTAATAATGCACAAAGTTAGAGTTAGTTTCTACTATTAACAGCACTAGTTCTCTGAGAATCTCTTCCGTATTCAAGTTAAATTGGTTCTGTGGCTGAAATATCCTTAACTGAATCAAAATCAGTCAAATCAAATGAAAGTGTGAATTGAATCGAATCGACTTGGGAACTCTGAATCGATACCCAGCTCTACGGGTACCATCATTTTTGTCCAGGCCAGTTTCATTATTTTGTTTTTTTAAATTATGCTGTTGAACCACAATTCAAAAGCAATGTCTGATTTGAATTTTTATTTTTCAGTAAATTTTTATTTGTTATTATTTTTGTCAGTTTTAAGTTATTTCAGTGACCATTGTGGGTTTTTCTTCCTTTAACAGAAGGGTACCAAAATTTTTGTACACGTTTGTACAATAGATTTATTAACATTAACATTATTGTCATATTTACATAAATACAATTTTTTCATTAATACTTATATTGTTACAAAACCGTCACCAACAGGTTAAATACAATTGTTTTATAATTATTGATCTTATTGTCTTTTTTACATAAATACAATTGTTTTATCTTAATTTTTATGCAAATATAATTGTCTGATTAACATTAACATTATTCTCGTATTAACACAAATATTATTGTTTTATTTACATCAATATTGTGTCATATTTACATAAATATTTATATTTTTCTAGTAATTTGAATGTTGTTAAATTTACTCATTCTTATTGTTAGGCCTGGCCACATCCTTCTTTAAGGACAACAAGGAGAATATTAACACCATGATGTTAAATAATGATTATTATTGTTATTATTATTACTTTATTTCTGTTAATGTATTTTTTATATTTTAAATAATTATTTGTTATATTTTGTATAATTAGGATTATTATACGCACATATAAATGTAATGTTTATTACCATGAATATTATTGTTATATTTACATAATAGTTTGTATTATAATTGCATTCATTTTTTGTTGATATTTTACATAATTATTGTCATTACATTTACATTAATGTTGATATCCTTGTCGCCTGCAGGCCTGGCCACGTCCTTCTTTAACGATAAGAACGGGAACATAACGAAGGACCTCCTGGACATTTTGGTTGAGGCCAAACAGGAAGTGCCATCATGGCTGGAGAGCCTGGCGTACGAGCACCAGCACAAGAGCAACAACAGGGGGCGCTCCAAGAGGTCAGCTTGGTCTCTGACCTGAAGGTCCAAACATCTCCAGTCTTTGGTTCCAGATTAGGTGACCCTCTTCTTCTCCTGCAGGTTCTCCGGGGGGTTCGGCGCTCGCGACTACCG
The DNA here is from genome assembly GCA_037902135.1 of Cetoscarus ocellatus. NCBI lineage: Eukaryota > Metazoa > Chordata > Actinopteri > Labriformes > Labridae > Cetoscarus > Cetoscarus ocellatus. The sequence goes on from JBAMNC010001640.1 coordinate 655,369, forward strand.
TCAGACGGCTGCAGGGGGAACCGCCGGCGGGTTTGGAGGACGAGGAGGTCGGAATCAGGCGGGACACGGAGGGAACCGGGGCTTTGGAGGAGGTGAGAAGGACCACGTGGGCCAGGGACCAGAGCCTGATGCTGCTCAGGACCAGCCCCCAAAACCCCTGATCTAGAACCTGGCCCTGATCTGATTTAGACTCTGACCAGTCCCTGATCTAGACCCAATATATATATATATATATATATGTATATATATATATATATATATATATATATATAAATTTATACATCTATGTGGATGAATTTTGGTTTGTTGTGGGTTACTCTCGGGATTCATCATCCGGTGGGGTGGGGGGTCCCTAACCCTGCCCCATCCCATACCCTAAACCTAACCATAATTTTAGAAGCTTGCCTAAACCTAACCCCCCCCCTCTTCCAGAACTGAATTGGGACCTGAATTCCTTTTAAAAGGCCCTAAAAGACCTCCCCATTCCCAGGGACCCTTTTCACAGCCCAGTTCTTATATATTTTTTATATGATTTTATTATTTCATCTTATCCTTTTATTTCTTCCATTTTACACAACCATATTTGTTTTTTACTGGGACACAGAAAAACAGAGACAAGTTGGGATAAAAGAGATTGTAAACAAAAATAGTACTTTAGCCCGTGCCTGATCTTACCAAACCCCCTTTTTAAACCTGGTCAGACCCTGACCCTGATAGCAGTGTGTAATCTCTTCCCTGTAGAAAAGGTTAAATATCTATGTGACTGTATCTATATTTATTTTATCACTGACTGTGTCACTATGGTCTGGCCTTACTGTGAGTCCATATCCATAATAATTATAATTATAGTATTAATGTGGTATTAATGACAACAGTGATGAACTTATTTATTTTATTTCAGGTGGTTTTGGAAACTTTTACAGCAGCGATGGATACGGAGGAAACTACACACACTCCACGGTGGACTGGTGGGGAAACTAAACTCCATCTATCCTACTTCCTGTGTGTCCCTTTCACATAAAAAGCTCACGTGCATGTTATTAAACTATTTATACTCATTTATATAATCCTCCTTCATGTCTGTACAATCACACCTTTATTTCTTTTCTTTGTTTCTCCATGTCAGTCTGAAGTAAGGACATTATTACCTTTATATTATTGTTATTATTATTTTATTTTTTTATTTTTACTGATAGGTGGCTCCTATTTATTGGTTATTTTTCAGCTCTACCACAGATTGTTCTTTTCTTTGGTCAGTGTTTAAAGAAAAATATCCAGTAAGGTGAAAGTTTGGTTCTTTTTAAAGAAAATATTAACAGACCAGCTGTGAAAGAAATCATTTTTTGTTTTAAATCTGTTTGTGTTTTTGTGAATGCCATCTTTGTAACGCACGACCATTAAGCAAATCCCACAACCCGACACTTTTCTAGATGATTCTAACACAAACGATGTCAGAAAAGCACGCCAGTCCTCTAAAACAGGTATGTTATCACGTTATGAAACCCCTTTGTCTGAAACTATGACGCCTTATCATACAGACAAAACAGTTCAAATATAAATGTGGAAAACCTCGTAAATATTTAAGTATGAATTACACAACAGGTCTTATCATAAGTAAAGTATAAATGATCAAATCTTTAAAAACATGCCTAAAAATGATTTATAATGTAAATTAACTGACTTGAGAATTTCTCAAATATTAACCAGAAACATCAAATATTTATTTTGCCCCTTTTAAGACATTTTTAACAGATAATTTGGTAAAAATGTCCATCAGTGCTATAAGACTGAAGCTAACAGACACATTAGGGTCATTATCTCGTGTACTGTGCCTTTAAGAATAATAATAATCTTCACTTTTCTATCATTTATTTAACGTTTCAGCTAACTGTGACTTCAAATGTGTTTTGATATCCTCGATGGCTTCAAACATGTTCTTATTTATTATGTTTGGATGGAAACAAACCAGGCTAGGAATAAATCAAACCTTGGCAAAAATAAATACAAATTAAAAATGAAAGTGAAAACTGAGATGATCATCTTTCTAAGAACTCAGACTGATCAGAATATTTCTGAAAATTAAAATCATTTGACCGCTGACACAGAGAGCCTCGTTTAAAGGTCATGACCTCAAATCATCTGTGAGAGTAAGCAGTGGATCAATGTTCTAATCATCCGAGTTCTTCGAGTTCACCTCCTTAGCAGCTCCAGAGCTGCTGGAGCTTAGTGTGGATTTACACAGCAGAAGGTCACCCAGAGGTCAAACTGAGAGGTCAGACCCTCACCCAGAGGTCAAACTGAGAGGTCAAACCCTCACCCAGAGGTCAAACTGAGAGATCAAACTGTCGACGAGGTCAAACCGTCATCAAGCGGTCAAACTGAGAGGTCAGACCCTCACCTAGAGGTCAAAGTGAGAGGTAAAACTGTCACCCAGATGTCAAGCTGAGAGGTCAAACCATCACCAAGAGGTCAAACCATCACCCAGAGGTCAAACTTAGAGGTGAACATCCAGGATCAGTCAGACTCTCAGTGACTCGTTGTGTGAATCCACCTGGTTCATCTCAAACTTCCTAAAAACCCTTTCCAAATAAAAGAGTTCAAACATCAGCGGCTCACTCTATCCTGGAGAGTCCATGAAGAGGAAACAAAACAATCAATCAGTGATCATTAGTCATGGTTCAATTAACCAATCACTGATCGTTATTTATCATGGTACAATTGACCAATCACTGATCATTTTTTATCATATTTAACCATAGAGTTTATAATCTCTATTCATGACAGAGATAAGAGTCATTGAGATGGAGGTTAAACAGATTAAGGACACCGTCAGAGCCTGAGACTGATCCAGATTAAGGACACTGTCAGAGCCTGAGACTGACCCAGATTAAGGACACTGTCAGAGTTTGAGACTGACCCAGATTAAGGACACTGTCAGAGCCTGAGACTGACCCAGATTAAGGACACTGTCAGAGCCTGAGACTGACCCAGATTAAGGACACCGTCAGAGCCTGAGACTGACCCAGATTAAGGACACTGTCAGAGCCTGAGACTGACCCAGATTAAGGACACTGTCAGAGCCTGAGACTGACCCAGACTAAGATCACCGTCAGAGCCTGAGACTGACCCAGATTAAGGACACTGTCAGAGCCTGAGACTGACCCAGATTAAGGACACCGTCAGAGTTTGAGACTGACCCAGATTAAGGACACTGTCAGAGCCTGAGACTGACCCAGATTAAGTACACTGTCAGAGTTTGAGACTGACCCAGATTAAGGACACTGTCAGAGCCTGAGACTGACCCAGATTAAGGACACTGTCAGAGCCTGAGACTGACCCAGATTAAGGACACCGTCAGAGCCTGAGACTGACCCAGACTAAGATCACCGTCAGAGCCTGAGACTGACCCAGATTAAGGACACTGTCAGAGCCTGAGACTGACCCAGATTAAGGACACTGTCGGAGTTTGAGACTGACCCAGATTAAGGACACTGTCAGAGCCTGAGACTGACCCAGATTAAGGACACTGTCAGAGTTTGAGACTGACCCAGATTACGGACACCGTCAGAATCAGATCTAAAGATGACAGAGGTCATCAGAGTGTCCATGATAACAGCTGAAGGTCAGGGGTCAGAGGGCACTGACGGAGGTCACCAGACTGTTGTTCAGATTTTGAGAAAACAGAACACTACAGAGAACAGAAAGTTTATCCAATCATGATTTAAAAATCTACAGCAGGATTTATTTGGAGTATATGTGTGTGTGTGTGCATATATATATATATATATATATATATATATATATATATATATATATATATATATATATACCTTTCCATATTTATCTTTTTTCTTTAGACTTGCTGCCATGGAGTTTGGGTGCGTTTAAGGACCATGTAGTTCAATCAGCAGCAGTTTAACCCTCAGGCTGTGAGAAGCTCATTAAATAAAGATTTCTTTAAAATATTATTCCCAGTGCTTAAACACCTGTTAGAGATGATTTATTGAAACACATTTAATACATTTAATGTCTGTATTTTACTTGCACAGTTGCCTTCTGTGCCATTTTTTTATAAAAACATACTCAAAGATTTTTTTAGCTCATAATGATTAGTAATTCATCAATACAATTGGAGTTATTTTAATAAAAATGATGTTCACTGTAACTTTTCTGACAGAAATGAAGTTATCAGACTGATTCTTATTTATAAATATTAGATATCAGACTGATGAAACGCTGTGAAATAAAAATTATATCAATTTGTCAGTTTGATAAAAATGTGGATTAATAATCAGCCTTTCAACACTGTGCATGTGCTTAAGAACTATAGTCTTATTTACAGCTTCCTTTTCATTTTTGTTTAGATTAATCTCTTTAGTGATTTCTGTTGAAATTATTTAAACTCTTTCAGATTATAAGTTTGAATGTTTCAGTGAAGAGATGATGCTGTGCCTTCTCATGACCACCAGGGGCACTATAACAACCAGGTAGATTTAACAGCATGAATATATTTATATATCTTTGTACAGCATTTTCATATTGTCTCTCTGCCTGTAATTAAACCATCATGTCTCCATAATAGACTTCAGAACTTTATTTATTCAGATAATTTAATGGCTGATTAATTAAACTCTCATTATTTGGTTGTTTCTCAGTCACCAAGGTGCATTTGTGTCGCCACTGTCTTGGTGGATCGGTCAGTATTTAAAGAATCTTTTCACTAATCAATAATCAAACAGGCTCGTCAGTCTGAGGGTTATAACATGAAGAAAGCTGTAACGTCAGCCATGTTCTAATCATTAACTCTACAGTCTGTTTAGGTCTTTATATACACACATTAAATCTTTTTTTTTAATTTCATTTAATTCAAAATCTTTCCATTTACTTTTATGTCACAGATTTACACTCTCGAGAAGTACATTTCAGCACTTTATTTTGAGGGTTTTTGAGTAACTGTCAAAAACTTTCAATGCCTTAAATTACAAACAACAAATGAGGAAGTGAGCGTTACCGCGGTAACAGCCTCAGCCTGGCTGTGTCTCCATGGGAACGTGTTTGTAGGTCAGTGAACAATTTTAGGTGCTATGCTCCCAGTGCTGCGACAGGAAGACTACAAATCCCAGCATGCTTAGCAGTAAGCTCTGTGTGTATGTGTGTGTTAGCAGAGGCCTGTGTGATGATGTCTGTTCTCTCATTAGTTAATTATCTGACTCAAACTAGCTTGATTAAGGCCTTCTCATTAATTAATCACAGACTGTGGGTCTTTCTGACTATGCTAAGGTGAAGAGGAGGAGTCATGTGACAGAACACAGTTCTCTCTGACATCATACCCAGAGCCTCAGTATGAACATGCCTGTTAGTCACTCTAGGTCAAACTGTGATCCTGCCTCTGAACCAATGACAGCTGGGATAGGCTCCAGCCCCCCCCGATACTGGATAAGGGATGTAAATGTTGGATGGATGGATGAACTTCTACAGTGCTGGAGGGATGGATGGAGGGATGGATGGATGGACTGATGGATGGATGGATGGACAGATGGATGGATGCATGGATGGATGCATGGACGGATGTTTTAGTTCATGTCTCAGGTCTTCGTGACGTCCGTCTGTTAGCAGGATCTCTTAGTAGTGTATGTCAAACACTTCCTTCCTCCTTCAAAATAAAGCTCTTGATGCCATTTGATTTTTATGAGGCTGAAGTGAAGCGGACTGAGCATGTGCAGTAACCAGACATCCGTATCATAGAGCAGGCCTCTGTGTGTGTGTGAGAGCTGACAGGTGTATTTAAGTGAATGAGAGCGCTGTGGGTGAGGGTGTGTGTGTGTGTGTGTTAAAGTTTATTTTTGTACGCCGACAAATGTTATTTTTCATAGATATGACCACAGAATCACAGACTGGTGCTGCGGGTCTGAGAGCACTGATGTTCTTCTGGGGTAGTGTGAGCTTTAAACATTAAAGACGACACACCAGCACCAGACAGACAGGGATATGTCTGAAAGTACACACTAACAAACACACTTAGATATGACTGAACTATACACTAACAAACACACACTGAGATATGACTGAACTATACACTAACAAACACACACTGAGATATGACTGAAAGTACACACTAAAAAACACACACTGAGATATGACTGAAAGTACACACTAACAAACACACACTGGGATATGACTGAACTACACACTAACAAACACACACTGAGATATGACTGAAAGTACACACTAACAAACACACACTGAGATATGACTGAACTACACACTAACAAACACACACTGAGATATGACTGAAAGTACACACTAATAAACACACACTGGGATATGATCGAAAGTACACACTAACAAACACACACTGGGATATGACTGAAAGTACACACTAACAAACACACACTGAGATATGACTGAAAGTACTCACTAAAACACACACACTGAGATATGACTGAAAGTACTCACTAAAAAACACACACTGAGATATGACTGAAAGTACACACTAACAAACACACACTGGGATATGACTGAACTACACACTAACAAACACACACTGAGATATGACTGAAAGTACACACTAACAAACACACACTGAGATATGACTGAACTACACACTAACAAACACACACTGAGATATGACTGAAAGTACACACTAATAAACACACACTGGGATATGATCGAAAGTACACACTAACAAACACACACTGGGATATGACTGAAAGTACACACTAACAAACACACACTGGGATATGACTGAACTACATTCTAACAAACACGCACTGAGATATGACTGAACTACACACTAACAAACACACACTGAGATATGACTGAACTACACTCTAACAAACACGCACTGAGATATGACTGAACTACACACTAACAAACACACACTGAGATATGACTGAACTACACTCTAACAAACACACACTGAGATATGACTGAACTACACTCTAACAAACACACACTGAGATATGACTGAAAGTACACACTAACAAACATACACTGAGATATGACTGAACTACACATTAACAAACACACACTGAGATATGACTGAAAGTACACACTAACAAACACACACTGAGATATGACTGAAAGTACCCACTAACAAACACACACTGGGATATGACTGAAAGTACCCACTAACAAACACACACTGGGATATGACTGAACTACGCTCTAACAAACACACACTGGGATATGACTGAACTACACTCTAACAAACACACACTGGGATATGACTGAAAGTACACACTAACAAACACACACTGAGATGTGACTGAAAGTACTCACTAACAAACACACACTGAGATATGACTGAAAGTACTCACTTACAAACACACACTGAGATATGACTGAAAGTACACAATAACAAACACACACTGAGATATGACTGAAAGTACACACTAACAAAAACACACTGGGATATGACTGAAAGTACACACTAACAAACACACACTGGGATATGACTGAAAGTACACTCTAACAAACACACACTGGGATATGACTGAACTACACACTAACAAAAACACACTGAGATATGACTGAACTACACACTAACAAACACACACTGAGATATGACTGAACTACACAATAACAAACACTTCAATTATAAGACTGAAGGTATTCCCATGAAGGCTGGTTCTGGTCTATGTTTTCCCCCATAGGCCCATATAGGCTGGTTCTGGTCCACGTTGGTCCACCTTAGGCCCATGTAGGCTGGTCCTGGTCCATGCTGGTCCACCATGGGCCATGTAGGCTGTTACTGGTACATGCTGGTCCACCGTAGGGCCATGTAGGCTGGTACTGGTCCATGTTGGTCCACTATGGGCCAAGTAGGCTGATTCTGGTCCATGTTGGTCAACAGTAGGCCCATCTTGGCTGGTACTGGTCCACGTTGGCCCACTGTAGGCCCATGTAGGCTGGTACTGGTCCTTGTGGTCCACCATTGTCCTTGTAGGCTGGTTCTGGTCCATGTTGGTCCACAGCAGGCCCATGCAGGCTGGTACTGGTCCACGTTGGTCCATCATAGGCCCATGTAGGCTGGTTCTGGTCCACATTGGTCCACCCTAGGCCCATGTAGGCTGGTTCTGGTCTATGTTGGTCCACCCCAGGCCCATATAGGCTGGTTCTTGTCCAGTATTTTGGCCTTCCTGATCTCTCTGAACAGTGAGTGTACTTTGAGACCTACTCTGAAGGGTCCCTGGACCCTGGTGGTTCTGGTGGTGCTGGTGTTTCCTCTGAAGTCTGGTTGGACTCCTAATCCGATCACCTGTTGGACAGGTAAACTCCGTCTTTAATTGGTCAGTAAATCTGAGTAAATCCGAGTCATGCCAAGGTTTGGATTAAAAACTAAACATTCAGCTCGTTCTTTGATAAAAACAAAATAATCTGAGTACTTGGTCTTGAGTTTGCCCCCCCCCCCCCCCCCCCCCCCCCCCCCCCCCCGAGGTATAAAGGTGTCCCCTCCCAAACCCCAGGTTAGGACTTAGACCTGTTGAACCCTGTCGCTGTGATGTCGTGTATATTTACAGGTGAGGCTGCTGGAGGGGGATCAACCAATTAGAGAGCAACAGCACCTGGACCAGACTCTGGTCCTTAAGATTGCTCCACATTCCAACTTAAATCACTGAAAGACATGATGTCCTGGCTGATTGGTGGATCCCCTCGGGGGCCTGCAGGTAGATTTTGCTTTCTGTATTAGTTTAGATGCAGCTGTGCACGAGGGCGAGCACTGCACGAGAACAACCTGTGCTTCTGATTTTAACACTAATAAACTTTGACATGATCAACACCTCCACCTGTTCCTCTTCTTCTGTGGTGTTAAACCTAAAAAAAAACAGGTTTAAATGATTGGGTGTGTTCTTATTATATAAACCAGGTGTAAATGATTGGGTCTGTTCTAATGATATAAACCAGGATTAAATGATTGGGTTTGTTCTGATTATATAAACCAGATTGGGTGTGTTCTTATTATATAAACCAGGCTTAAATGATTGGGTTTGTTGTTATTATATAAACCAGGCTTAAATGATTGGTTTTGTTCTAATTATATATAGCCTACCAGGCTTTAATGATTGTGTTTGGTCTAATTATATAAACCATGCTTATATGATTGAGTTTGTTCTATTATATAAACCATGCTTAAATGATTGGGTTTGTTCTAATTATATAAACCAGGCTTAAATGATTGGGTTTGCTGTAATTATCTAAACCAGGCTTAAATGATTAAGTTTGTTCTAATTATATAAACCCACCTTAAACAATTTGGTGTGTTTTTACTATATAAACCAGGCTTAAATAATTGGTTTTTTTTTGATTATATAAACCATGCTTAAATTATTGGGATTGTTGTAGTAATATAAACCAGGGTTAAATGATTGGGTTTGTTCTAATTTTATATACCAGGCTTAAACAATTTGGTGTGTTTTTATTATATAAACCATGCTTAAATTATTGGGATTGTTGTAGTAATATAAACCAGGGTTAAATGATTAGGTTTGTTCTAATTTTATACACCAGGCTTAAATGATTGGATTTGTTTTAATTATATAAACCAGGCGTACATGATTGGGTCTGTTCTAATGATATAAACCAGGATTAAATGATTGGGTTTGTTCTCATTATATAAAGCAGATTGGGTTTGTTGTATTGATATAAACCAGGCTTAAATGATTGGGTTTGTTCTAATTTTATATACCAGGCTTAAATGATTTGGTTTGTTGTTATTATATAAACCAGGCTTAAATGATTGGGTTTGTTCTAATTATATATTGCCTACCAGGCTTAAATGATTGGGTTTGTTCTAATTATATAAACCATGCTTAAATGATTGAGTTCGTACGGAGCCCCTAAGGTGCCATGGAGAAAAAATATATATAAATCGTGCGCACGATATATTAAAACGTGCGCACATGTTAGATAAAACTCACGCTCAATTTAATTATACAGGCAAGCGGCAACAGACAGCCGGGCTCATCAGTAGATGGCGGTAATGCCCCATAATATTGTGGTCACCTGCCGGTAAAAACCAAGAAGAAGAAGAAGACAACCGGGCTCGGTTGAAGCATCCCAGTAACCAGCCAACGTTAGCTGTGTCTGTGAATGTAGGAGTGCAGGGTATGTACAGTCCCTTAGGCTATTTATCAGTACCTTCAATCAAAGCTGCACAACTTTCAAGACTCAAGCAAAGCTCGTGTCTTGCTGCCACCCGCAGAATAAGGTGGAGGGAGTTAGCCCCGAAGTTAGCTACAACTTCACTTCTGTAGCAGCAAACAAGTCCCCCCGTGCATCCCAGGTCAGGACACTGACTGAATCTGAGTATTCCTTCTGCTGGCTAAGCCTGTTGTCTTTTAGTATGCTCAGCAAAGTTCTCCAGCTTAGGATTATTCCATCTCTCATGGCAAGAGCAGCAAGAATGTCAATATATGACATTCCGAGGTGGAAGTAAAAGTTAACTAGCTCACTTCTTCTCTCCATTGTGTGTGTCTGTAAACATCTGACGTCACTACGGGAAGCCATAGTGGACAAGGACAAGCACAAGTCAAAACGTGGTAAATAACTTTATTTCAAGCGCACGTTTTAGCTAATACGTGCGCACAAATAAGTATTTTGTGCGCACGTTTTACTATCTTGTGCGCATGATTTATATTTTTTTTTCTCCGTGGCACCTTAGGGGCTCCCTAAGTTTGTTCTTATTTTATAAACCTGGCTTAAATGATTGGGTTTGCTGTAATTATATAAACCAGGCTTAAATGATCAAGTTTGTTCTAATTATACAAACCAGGCTTAAACAATTGGGTTTCTTCTTACTATATTAACCAGGCTTAAATGATTGGGTTTGTTCTAATTATATATACCAGGCTTAAATGATTTGGTTTGTTTTCATTATATAACCAGGCTGTGTGCTGTTCCTCCTCTGCCCACTGGCTTAGAAGATTTCTGATTCTGGTCTTAAAAACAGAATTTAACAGCAGCCCGTCTAGCAGTTAGCTTAATCATAGCATGCTTTCATGGACTGAAAAATTCTAAGAAATGAGTTGTGGACTTCCTGTTGTTCACTACCAGACATTGTGACCTGTGACAGGTGTAACACCTATGGATCTGTAAATGGAATGGAATAATGCTAACAATGCTAGGGCCAGTGCCATTGATCTTTGTGTTGTTGCTGTCTGCCATTTTGACCCCTGATCAGTTGCTGCTTTGCATCATGGCTAACAGGAGTGAAGTTTTTTTTTTTTTGTTTATTTTTTAAAGATTCTTTTTTGTGCATTTTTGTGTCTTGATGGATAGGAAAGAGAGAGTTTGTCGGAGTGGTAAGCAACCAGAAAAAAAATAATTGAAAATTAACTAATAAAAATCAGACATTTTTTTGAATTGTGGTTTAACAGAACTGTTTTAAAAAAACAAAATAATGAATCTGGCCTGGACAAAATAATGGTACCCCTAGAAAAGATTGAAAGTGATTTGACCATAGGGACATGATAAACTAAGCTGTGTCCTGTAAGTAGCATCACAGGTGTCTTCAAGCTTGTAATCAGTCAGTCTGCCTATTTAAAGGGTGAAAAGTAGTCACTGTGCTGTTTGGTATGGTGGTGTGTACCACACTGAACATGGACCACAGAAAGCTAAGGAGAGAGTTGTCTCGGGAGATTAGAAAGAAAATTATAGACAAGCATGTTAAAGGTAAAGGCTATAAGACCATCTCCAAGCAGCTTGATGTTCCTGTGACTACAGCTGCACATATTATTCAGAAGTTTAAGGTCCACAGGACTGTAGCCAACCTCCCTGGACGAGGCTGCAAGAGGAAAATTGATGACAAATTGAAGAGACGGATAATACAAATGGTAACCAAAGAGCCCAGAACAACTTCCAAAGAGATTAGAGGTGAACTCCAAGGTCAAGGTACACTACCAGTCAAAAGTTTTAGAACACCCCAATTTTTCAAGTTATTTATTGCAACTCAAGTCGTGCAAGTCCAATGAACAGCTTGAAATGTCACAAAGGTAAGTGCTGTACTGCCATAGCTTAAAAGAAAAGATTAGGTTACTTAAAACTGAAAAATTATGTACATTTCAGAATTATACAAAAAGGCCTCTTTCAGGGAACATGAAATGGGTTAACAATTTAAAGCTGTTCTGCAGCAATGAAGGTCGATCAAGCCTTGAAAGCTGGCTCTACTAATTCCTACAGGTGTTCCAACTTTTCTTGATGGCTCACAACACCCTCTGCATTAAAGCATACCCTGTGGTACCATACCCCTGTGAGCATCAGTTGAACAGCATTGTACTGCAGAAAGTCAAATGTTGCTACAAAAATGGTAAGAAAAAGGCAATCAACAATGGAAATGAGACAGACCATCATAACACTTACAAATGTAGGTCTTTCTTACAGAGAAAGTCAAGGTGTCAGTGAGTACAGTTTTCTTCACCATCAAAAGGCACTCAGAAACTGGAGATTTGCTTCAGGTCTATTTTCTGCGCTGTCACTTCAAAACCTCATAAATTCACTGTTGTTGAGAAAGCACCAGACAGGAAGTCAACGTGCGGAGCATCCGGAACTTTCAAAATAAAACATAATGCACAGACTCTCGAACATAAATTTCCTCAATAGGTTGTCATTATGTCACAAACGAAGGCACGAGCATTAGGTCAACAGTCAGTCAGAGGGTTCCAGAGGCAAAACGACATCATGGACGAAGAAAAGTGAATCGTAGAGGTACAGAAATATATAACATTGTATATATGTCACCAAACATCCTTTCTATAAGGATATAGGCAGATAGAAGTGAAAAAATCACGAAGCTGTAGGCCTATGGTTGGGACCAGCAAAGGGACCTTAGAGAAGTGAGGTGAGGTGTTGTTTACTTCTTTTCTCAGTCTATAACATGTTTTATTAACATGTGACATCGCCATTTGCACTTGTGGGAGAGCTTGTGGTTCTCCGGGGATCAGCTCCCCTCCTTACAGGGCTGTGCGCCGCAGCGCTGCTCAGCACTCTGCTTTCAGTGGGGTTTGTAGTCTGAGCAGGACCGCGGTGCAAGCTTTCACGTTATGTGAAATTTGGGGGTTAGTTATGTTCTGGGGCTGCTTTGCTGCATCTGGCACAGGGTGTCTTGAATCTGTGCAGGGTACAATGAAATCTCAAGACTATCAAGGCATTCTGGAGCCAAATGTGCTGCCCAGTGTCAGAAAGCTTGGTCTCAGTCACAGGTCATGGGTCCTCCAACAGGATAATGACCCAAACACACAGCTAAAAACACCTAAGAATGGCTCATAGCAAAACATTGGACTATTCTGAAGTGTCCTTCTATGAGCCCTGATCTAAATCCTATTGAACATTTGTGGAAGGAGCTGAAACATGCAGTCTGGAGAAGACACCCTTCAAACCTGAGACAGCTGGAGCGGTTTGCTCACGAGGAGTGGGCCAAAATACCTGTGGACAGGTGCAGAAGTCTCATTGAGATTTACAGAAATTGCCTGATTTTAGTGATTGCCTCAAAAGGTTGTGTAACAAAATATTAAGTTAAGGGTACCATCATTTTTGTCCAGGCCAGTTTCATTAGTTTGTTTTTTTAAATGATTCTGTTGAACCACAATTCAAAAGCAATGTTTGATGTAATTAGTTGATTTTCAGTACATTTTTATTTATTACGACTTTTGTCAGTTTCAAGTTATTTCAGTGACCATGTGGGTCTTTCTTTTTTCAGTAGAAAGGTACCAACAATATTGTCCATGTCTGTGTCCTCCCCTATTCTCTCTCGCCCCCTTTCACAAGCCTATCCGCTGTCTCTCTCTCTCCCATCAGTAAAGGCCCAAAAATGCACAGTGAATGGCATGAAGAATACTGGTAGGATGCAAACTGCTCACTTTTCCAAGAGAAGGTTTGGAACACAGCCATGGACTGAGAGGATTATATGTCAACACTGCCTCCATATTGGAAGTCTAGAAAAATGCCTGACATCCCTTTTTTGAGAATGTTAAATTGACTCTAGCTCAGCAATTGTTATTATTAATTAGATTTTCAATAACTATGCAATTTAACCCAATTAATGAAAACATGAAATGCAGATGTGGGGTGTTTAATTAAAACACTAACCCATATCTATTGTATTGGCATTGAAAGGGACGTGCCACTACTAAGATAGCTGACACACTGACATATTCCAACAGCGAGATAGTGGGACAAAGTTTTTACGATGCCTGTAATTGTCTACAAGGTTTTTTTCTTTTATCATGGACTGTAAGAAGGTGTAACATCAGCCATTTACTTGGAGGTGGGCTTAAGGCTGTCTGACCAATAGCAACACTGAATGTTATGTCCATGTCAGTCACATCAAAACCATCCAACCAGAAATCCTCTATACAGTGAACAACTGTGATCTCATTGCACCTCTGTACATTGAGGAGTACAGGGTTCAGATGGCCTCTAGGGGACACTCCAGGAACTACAGGGTTTAGATGGCCTCGAGAGGACACTCCAGGAACTACAGGGTTCAGACGGCCTCTAGAGGACACTCCAGCAACTACAGGGTTCAGATAGCCTCTAGAGGACACTCCAGCAACTACAGGGCTCAGATGGCCTCTAGAGGACACTCCAGGAACTACAGGGTTCAGATAGCCTCTAGAGGACACTCCAGGAACTACAGGGCTCAGATGGCCTCGAGAGGACACTCCAGGAACTACAGGGTTCAGACGGCCTCTAGAGGACACTCCAGGAACTACAGGGCTCAGACAGCCTCTGGGGACACTCCAGGAACTACAGGGTTCAGAAAGCCTCTAGGGGACACTCCAGGAACTACAGGGTTCAGATGGGCTGGGATGTGATATAAATTCTCCTTCTGTGGTGTTTGTGTGCAGCAAAATGACTCATTCTTGTCTGTGTGGGTTTAAATTATTTTATTTAATGAAGTGTATAAATTTCATTTTAATCTAAAATCATTTGTACATTTATAAAATAAATAATTTACAGTTTTATCATGTTTATTCACTGTAATGTTTGAGCTGTAATAAAGTGACACATTTACCATCCTGCTCTGAGACTTCTGAAAATCTGAGTGAATACTAATAAAAACAATAATTACTGATTAATCACTGATTAAACACTAATAAATTACAACGTTTTTTGGTTGATATTTGCTCAATAACACTGCATCACATCAACTGTGGTTCATTTTAAGGTTTTGTAGATCAGAGGTGAGTTGTTGGTTTGGCTCCACCCCCTTTTCTTTAGGGGCAAAGCTCTACCCATACTGCAATCTCTCTCCATGTTTCCTGTCAGTCAGTCTGAAGCTCTGCCCACTCATCTGTCCATCACAGGATGAAGCTCTGCGATTTGTTCATGGTCATTGTGATTATCCATCCAGAAGTCGAGATTATCCTTATACCATTTCACTGAAAGACAAAAATCAGAAACTCAGTGTATGCGACATTTTAGCAGATTTATGTTTAAGTGCCAGGACGGCGCTCCGCCATCATCACGCCACGTTCAACACGATGTCAGGAGAGCGAAACATCGGTGCCAAGCCATGCTGTGAATATCCATCCACATTCAAACTAACAGCCCTCTCTCTAACCATGTTTATATATATGTTTGTACACACACACACACACATATATATATGTATATCTATATATATATATATACATACATATATAAACATATATTTATAAATAAATAATTAAAAATATAAACACCTGTGAATTTGATACCTGCAGCATGTTCCAAAAAAGCTGAGACAAGCTGCTTTGAAAACACCTGTTTGGATCATTCCACAGGAAACAGGTGAGAGTCATGATTGGGTCAATAAGGAGCATCCCTGGGGGAGGGGGGCGGGCAAATAATCAAACAGATTAAGAACAATGATTTCACCACGTGGGCTCAGGAACACTTCAGAAAACCATTGTATGCCTGTAACCTGTGACCCCTCGGGCAGCCCTGCATTATAAAGCAGCATGATTCTGTAAAGGATATCAGCATGTGGGCTCAGGAACACTTCAGAAACCATTGTCAGTTACCACAGTTCACCTCTACATCTACAAGGTCAAGGTCAAACTCTACCATGCAATGACAAAGCCAAATATCAACAACACCCAGAAACACCGCCGGCTTCTCTGGCCCAAGCTCATCTGAGATGGACTGAGGCAAAGTGGAAAAGTCTGCTGTGGTCTGAGTCCACATTACATACTGTTTTTGGACATCGTGGACGTGGTGTCCACCGGGCTAAAGAGGAAAAGGACCACCCAGACTGTTATCAGGGTAAAGGTCAAAAGACAGCATCTGTGATGGTATTTGGGGGGGGGGTTAGTACCCATGGCATGGGTAACCTGCACATCTGTGAAAGCTCCATTTGTTAAAAGGTACATACAGGTTTGGGAGCAACATGCTGCCATCCATCTTTTTCAGGAACGTCCCTGCTTATTTCAGAGACAATGAAGACACTTTTGCTCGTGTTACAACAGCAAGTGAGGGGACTAGAGTGACCAGCTGCAGACCACACCTGTCTCCATTGAACATGTGTGGAGCATCATGAAGACAAACAACAGAGACCCTGGACTGTTGAGACACTGAAGACAAACATCAGGAATGAGAAAGAATTCAAATCTTCAACAGTTACTGTCCTCAGATCACAAATACTCACTCATACTGCAGGCATCAAATTCAAAATGAGTGAATATTTACAGAAAACAATAATGTTTATCAATTGACCATTAAAGCCCCAGTATGTAAGATTCTGGCTTTCTGCTCTCCAGTGGCCTCTATGGTCATTGAGTGTAACTGCACTGTTGTAAAACAGAGCGCCTTACACTAAAGTGCATTTGATGACATACAGAGGGAGAGCTGGCAGGACGTTCCGAGAGACAAATAAACCATGTGGACTGATAAGGTACAGTCTGATCATGTTTTTTTTTCAAATGCCTCACTTTTCAAACGTCGAATGTCAGGTTTCAGCTCAGGGTTTGCGTGTGTGTTCTTTAACTTTGACCATAGCTTGTAGGCTGTGCCTAAAGACTCCTCTGGAGGGACTCATTTATCACTCATTGGTAGAGAAAACTGAATGTGCTACAAACTTTCTAAGCTAAGTTGAGGACCCTCTGAGACATGACTGTGGTAGGATGACTTTACGCTCTCGGTAAAGCTGCTAAATATGAGACAAAGAAAATGCTGATAATGACGCAGCAGAACAGTACGACACAGCAGGTATAGACCATCATCTGTGTAACGATGACTCCATCAGTTGTAAACATTTACAAGTTAGACAGTGAAGGCAGCTGGTAAAATGTTATGTTGTAACGTCACATCTGTTCAGTTGTGTAATTTTCTCTTTCTGAAAGTATGTTAGATACAGGACTGAGCCTCCACCTCAGACCCCTGAAAAGTTAGAGGATCAGGAGAGTCGAGGAGTTCTGAGGAGAATATAGGGATCAGAAGAAGTTAGAGGATCAGGAGAGTCGTGGAGGTCAGAGGAGAAGTCAGAGGATCAGGAGAGTCCAGGAGGTCAGAGGAGAAGTTAGAGGATCAGGAGAGTCGTGGAGGTCAGCGGAGAAGTCAGAGGATTTGGAGAGTCGTGGAGGTCAGAGGAGAAGTTAGAGGATCAGGAGAGTCGAGGAGGTGAGAGGAGAATATAGGGATCAGAAGAAGTCAGAGGATCAGGAGAGTCGTGGAGGTCAGAGGAGAAGTTAGAGGATCAGGAGAGTCGTGGAGGTCAGAGGAGAAGTCAGAGGATCAGGAGAGTCGTGGAGGTCAGAGGAGAAGTTAGAGGATCAGGAGAGTCGTGGAGGTCAGAGGA
Organism: Cetoscarus ocellatus; assembly: GCA_037902135.1. Classification (NCBI taxonomy): domain Eukaryota; kingdom Metazoa; phylum Chordata; class Actinopteri; order Labriformes; family Labridae; genus Cetoscarus; species Cetoscarus ocellatus. Next base: position 673,145 of record JBAMNC010001640.1, read on the forward strand.
GAAGTCAGAGGATCAGGAGAGTCCAGGAGGTCAGAGGAGAAGTTAGAGGATCAGGAGAGTCGTGGAGGTCAGAGGAGAAGTCAGAGGATCAGGAGAGTCGTGGAGGTCAGAGGAGAAGTTAGAGGATCAGGAGAGTCGAGGAGGTGAGAGGAAAAGTCAGAGGATCAGGAGAGTCGTGGAGGTCTGAGGAGAAGTTAGAGGATCAGGAGAGTCGAGGAGGTGAGAGGAAAAGTCAGAGGATCAGGAGAGTTTTGAGGTCAGAGGAGAATATAGGGATCAGAAGAAGTCAGAGGATCAGGAGAGTCGTGGAGGTCAGAGGAGAAGTTAGAGGATCAGGAGAGTCGTGGAGGTCAGAGGAGAAGTTAGAGGATCAGGAGAGTCGTGGAGGTCAGAGGAGAAGTCAGAGGATCAGGAGAGTCCAGGAGGTCATAGGAGAAGTTAGAGGATCAGGAGAGTCGTGGAGGTCAGAGGAGAAGTCAGAGGATCAGGAGAGTCGTGGAGGTCAGAGGAGAAGTTAGAGGATCAGGAGAGTCGTGGAGGTCAGAGGAGAATATAGGGATCAGAAGAAGTCAGAGGATCAGGAGAGTCGAGGAGGTCAGAGGAAAAGTCAGAGGATCAGGAGAGTCGTGGAGGTCAGAGGAGAAGTCAGAGGATCAGGAGAGTCGAGGAGGTCAGAGGAGAAGTCAGAGGGTCAGGAGAGTTTAGGAGGTGAGAGGAGACTTGATTTGTTTCTGTAATTATGTACAATACTCGCAGATTTAGTGTTGTGTAACTCAGTTTTATTTATATTATTAAAGTTTTTTTCACTTACTTTAAAGTTTCAGTGTCTGTTATTGTGAAGAATAAAACTGCAAACCATCTCAGTTCAATTAAAAAAAACTTTATTTGTCCACAAGAGGATAAAAACACTGTGAAGCAAATAGAAATACAGATACTGGAGTATTCAGTGGTAAGTAATTAATATCAGCACAGATAAATATTTTCATTTAGTTAAAATATTCTGGATATTTATTCACAATTGAAAAGCAATATTTTCATGTGTATGTCTTAGTGTTTGCTATTGTGCAAAATAAAACTATTTACTATAATGCAATGATTTAGTGCCAAATAAAGAAAAAACCAGGAGATAATAAAACTGAATGCAATGCTAAAATATTACAACAGAGGTAAAGATCAAATGGGCAAATATAAAAATGCCTGAAAGGCAAAAGAGAAAAACTTAGCACAAAGACATTGTATATAAAGTTATAGAAGCACATAGAAATGCTTTTATTCAGAGCAAATATTCAGGGTATCAGACATGATTGATTCTTATGTGTCAACACTTTAGTGTTCGCTAATGTGCAAAATCATGTCATCAGCTAAACCTCGTGTCCGAGGATCTAAAGACTACAAGCAAAAACTTTGTCCTGGGTAATGTGCAAAATAAAACTGCCAAGAGACTCCCTCTGATTTACTGTAATGTACAGAGAAAGAGCCTAAGTGGAAATAAGAGAACTGGCAGCAGGTTTCTGGGATCATTGAAAGTCTGGTCCACTTTGAATCCTCATAAGAACAACTGCTCTCCTGAAGGTCTTGGATGTTACCATATTCTTTTGTGTCTTTAAAAGTCTACAAACTCCGGCTCTGGGATATTTTGATTGTAGTTCCTTCGATGCCTTGAAAGAGGAAAAGCAATTTATTTTACAGTTGTTCATTTCACATCTATTTACAAAACCCAAAACCAGTGAAGTTGGCACGTTGTGTAAATCGTAAATAAAAACAAAATACAATGATTTGCAAATCCCTTTCAACCTATATTCAATTGAATACACAGCAAAAACAAGATGATTAACGTTCGAACTGGTAAACTGTGTTATTTTTTTGCAAATATTAGCTCATTTTGAATTTGATGCCTGCAACATGTTTCAAAAAAGCTGGCACAAGTGGCAAAAAAGACTGAGAAAGTTGAGGAATGCTCATCAAACATTTATTTGGAACATCCCACAGGTGAACAGGCTAATTGAGAACAGGTGGGTGCCATGATTGGGTATAAAAGCAGCTTCCCTGAAATGGTCAGTCATTCACAAACAAGGATGGGGCGAGGGTCACCACTTTGTCAACAAATGCGTGAGCAAATTGTCGAACAGTTTAAGAACAACATTTCTCAACGAGCTATTGCAAGGAATTTAGGGATTTCATCATCTACGGTCCGTAATATCATCAAAAGGTTCAGAGAATCTGTAGAAATTACTGCACGTAAGCGGCAAGGCCGAAAACCAACATTGAATGCCCGTGACCTTCGATCCTTCAGGCGGTATTGCATCAAAAACCGGCATCACTGTGTAAAGGATATCACCACATGGGCTCAGGAACACTTCAGAAAACCACTGTCAGTAACTACAGTTTGTCGCTACATCTGTAAGTGCAAGTTAAAACTCTACTATGCAAAGCGAAAGCCATTTATCAACAACACCCAGAAACGCCGCCGGCTTCGCTGGGCCCGAGCCCATCTAAGATGGACTGATGCAAAGTGGAAAAGTGTTCTGTGGTCTGACGAGTCCACATTTCAAATTGTTTTTGGAAAGTGTGGTCGTCGTGTCCTCCGGACCAAAGAGGAAAAGAATCAGCCGGACTGTTATAGGCGCAAAGTTCAAAAGCCAGCATCTGTGATGGTATGGGGGTGTATTAGTGCCCAAGGCATGGGTAACTTACACATCTGTGAAGGCACCATTAATGCTGAAAGGTACATACAGGTTTTGGAGCAACATATGTTGCCATCCAAGCAACGTCTTTTTCATGGACGCCCCTGCTTATTTCAGCAAGACAATGCCAAGCCACATTCTGCACGTGTTACAACAGCGTGGCTTCGTAGTAAAAGAGTGCGGGTACTAGACTGGCCTGCCTGTAGTCCAGACCTGTCCCCCATTGAAAATGTGTGGTGCATTATGAAGCGTAAAATACAACAACGGAGACCTCGGACTGTTAAACAACTTAAGCTGTACATCAAGCAAGAATGGGAAAGAATTCCCCCCGAAAAGCTTCAAAAATTGGTCTCCTCAGTTCCCAAACGTTTACTGAGTGTTGTTAAAAGGAAAGGCGATGTAACACAGCGGTAAAAATGCCCCTGTGCCAACTTTTTTGCAATGTGTTGCTGCCATTAAATTCTAAGTTGATGATTATTTGCAAAAGAAAATAAAGTTTCTCAGTTCGAACATTAAATATCTTGTCTTCGCAGTGTATTCAATTGAATAATAGTTAAAAAGGATTTGCAAATCATTGTATTCTGTTCTAATTTACGATTTACACAACGTGCCAACTTCACTGGTTTTGGGTTTTGTAGTTTGTAGTTGTGACAGTCTGTCTCATTGAAGGGCAGCAAATGAAGCAAATACTAAAATACTGTGAAAAGTAAAGAAACGTTGGTCATGTTTTACTGATTCTTCAGTAAAATGAGTAAGTTCTCCAAATAAAATGTAGTCAAAGGCACCATTTTTAGTTCACTTTCTGGTGTATAAAGATTAGATGGATTGTAATGAGTAAACCTGTTTATTTCACCACAGAAGAATAAATTCAATAATAAATTCACCCAAAAGAGAATTGAGGGGCACTTTGTTCCTATAAATATGACATGTCTTGCAGAGAGATCAGAAATAATATACTTTGCACTATTTCAGACATAGTTTTGCATAAGCACACTGCATTGTACCAAATTATCATTGAATACAGACCATAATCTTCACACAAAAATGTCAAGAGTAATAACTGTTTTTTAACTATTCGAATAGAACAAGCACACAAAGGTTAATTAATGACAGTAAACAGTGAAACTATTATCAGAAACGGTCAGCCCTGCAGGCACTTCAGAAAACATACCTGCTTCAGTGGTGTTGGTGCCTCCTGTCAGGAGTTGATGCTGATCACCTGAGCTGATGTCTGAAATAAAAACTGAAGTCAGTGCTGCAGTGTACTGTACAGAGTATATAATCATCTGATAAACCGGGACTATGAGTTTTCTGTGTTTTCATCTCCAGTGTTACAGAGTAATGGGACATGAGCTAACTTCAGATCATCTGATTGTTGGTCGACAGACTCTGAAGCGTTCGACAGTCTGCATCACTGCTATACTAATCATAATAATAATATCAGATACTAAAGCTAATCGATTCTAACTCATAACATTAGCATGTGAGGCTAACACACGTGCATACAGTAGCTGTGTATTTCTAATGTTCGGCTGTGTCAGCGTTGATGCCATATCGTTGTTGAGATATTTGATTAACAGTAAAACGACAGAATAAAACCTCAGTAGCTCAAACGAAATAAAAAGTTTACAGACTTCTTTACTCACCCTCTGACAGCAGCAAAACAGCTCACAGTCTGACTTCAGCCTGTTGATTCCTGAAGCTCTCTCCCACGCTAAAAGCCCGTCCAATCTTCTCTCTGCTCCGGCTTCTTGTTCAGTTTTTCCTCTTTGTTTTCCAATCCTCATCCGTCACAGTCCTCTATCTTATCATAGCCTCAGCTTTCATGAAACCGGGCACAAGCACAGGTGAACTGCCATTCATGTCAGATATTTGGAGTGCGTTCGAAAAGTCCTTCCTAAGTCCTTTTCTATCCACTTTACCTTAACCCCAATGGAAAACATCACAGGGTCAAGGAAAGGAGGGAATAAGAGGTAAGGAAAGGAGGGAATAAGAGGAAAGGAAAGGAGATCTGCGGTAAAAGAGGAATTCTCCACTTTCACTTTGGTGTCATATTTATGCGACAACGATTTCTTGTGACGTGGGTAAGCCATGATGAACTACAACGTTCTGAAAATGAACTACAAGAAGTGTCTTTGTCCTCTGCTTTACCTCAGAGGATTTACCTGTGACAGGTGTTTTGTCCTTTGGTCATGCAGTGTGTGTTTTCTGCTCACAGCTGTGAGGTTAGGTGAGAGCATCAGTAAATGTTGACATCTTTGACAGGCACTGAAAACCTGAAGTCTGATCATACATGTTTTAGAAGCACTATTATCCCTGTTTCATTCACATATATCATTGTGAAGATTGTTTAAATTTAGAAGTATTGTAAAATGCCTCATTTGTCCTTTCAATGATTATTTTTTAATTAAACATTATTAGAGACCCCATTGTTCTCTCTATTATTGGCCTGATTTACTTCATAAATTAAGATACAGTAGTATATAATATAGGAAACAAGGACCACAATTTTATGTTTAATATTCATCAACATTGTAGGTGATTATGGAGAAAAAGAAATGCTTTAAAGTGCTTTGTAAATCATAACGTAATCCGTTTATCTGTCCACCAATTTAAAAATTATTAAAATAGAAATGAACTAAAGGTTATATTTTTGAAAGCACTGACTCTGAAGCATATCTTTTTCTCTATAGCTGTTAAAAACCTTTACACAGTATTATATACATATTTTCATAGTCCCACAAAACTCGTCCTTTCTCCAGCGTAAGTTTCCGTAAAACGTTTGTTATATTATATTGTTATATTGTTGTTTTTATACACGTCACCTGCCGCAAGGCATTATGGGACGCTCCTTTCTCCTTTCTTTCTTAAAGGATGGTCCAGTGTTTCCTAAGCTAAAGGAGATAATAAAGGAAGCAACGACCTTCCTTTCCTTAACTTTTGGAGAATTCGAACAGCTCTTGTCATGGCCGACACTACAATGCCTCAGGGTCATTTCTTCAGTAAGGAAGGTTCCTTCCCAAAAAGGCCTTTTTGAACACACCCATAGTGTAAGTGAAGAATCAAGAAGCACGGTGGGAAAGGGAAAAAGACAGTTCACTGTTTTAAGACCCCCCACTATTAGACAGACTTTAAAACAGATTAAAGGTGTAAAAGCTACATATTTTTGCTTAAAATATCACATCTTTGTAGTTTATTAAGTTAAATAAAGGTCCAAAGATTTGAAATCAGTGTGTTCTGTCATTAGGATTGTGTTTGTATATGAAATATAAAACTCTCTATATTCTACATACCTGTGTGTGTGATCCCTTGGCTCCAGCTCACTCTCTCTCTCCAGCCCAGTTGTTTGAGTTTCTCACAGCTGATTGGATATCTGAGCTCCACACTTGGCCTGCAAAGGTCAAAGGTCACTGTAAGCACAAATGTGCAATATTGTAGTGTGGGTCAGGTTGATGCTGCTTCCTGCCTTCTGAGTGACCTTTGCTAACTTTTACTGTCACAAAACTCACCCCAGACTGAGACTGACAATGATGTGGACCACCAGCCCTGTGATTGGTCCACAGCACTGACTCTGTCTCAGACATGACTTCAGCAGATAGATCAGAAGAGTATTTCCTCCACCTGAGGTCAACGCAGCACTGACTGACTGATTCAGCAGCTGTACAGGCCATCTGCCCAGAGTTCTTTGGGTGTGTGTCAGCCATCTTGGAGAGGTGCGAGTCAGTGGCCTGTCCCTGCACCTGTGCCCTGACAGAGTGCTTAAGTGTGTTCAGAGCAGAAACCGGACCTTTGTAAACTTATTGGGTCATTTTTGTTTCTGCTGAAGAGACCATCTTCAAATCAATAAACAAACCACGTGAAGCCCCACAAAGGCCGAGCTAACTGCTGTGGAAACAGCTCTGCTGCTCAGAGTTCAGACGTTTGTCTTCACTGCGCTGCAGGATCAGCCGTGAGGCCTCATGGTCTGCTCCGGTCTACAACCAGGACCAGTTCTTCACCAGAGCCTGAAGACCAGCTCCTCTCTGCCCTGAACCTGAACCCAACACCATCTGTCCCTCTGTGGACATACAGTGGAGACATCTGTCCCTCTGTGGACATACAGACGGAGACATCCGTCCCTCTGTGGCCATACAGACAGAGACATTTGTCCCTCTGTGGACATACAGAGAAGACGGAGACATCTGTCTTGCTGACGTGGTATTTCAGCTTCATTTCAGCCCAGAATCTGACACACGTCTGTGAAGTCATTATGAAACTCTCCACCCACACTTACAATCCTGTTTCTCCTCTGTAACAGTCTCCAGGGTAACAACCCTCTGCTCCCCCATTGATCAGCTGCTAGAGATGTTGCAACACTGCAGGGCATTCTGGGTAACAGCCTTCAGGAAGTGCGGTCTGATGTTCGTTCGTGTGTGGGAGTGGCACATTAACCCCTTTGCATCCAGTCCTTCTACACCAGGAGAAGGTGGATCTGCGGTAGAGTCAGCGGTCTTTGGGCAGGGGGGTTGGGGGTTCGATTCCCCACACAGAGTCATCTTGAACAAATCTAGAGCATTACTGAAGCCTATACCTCAGAAACATGTCTGACTGACTGAACACTGACTCACCTCTCCAAGATGGCCGCCATGTAGACATACCACTGTGATGAACAGCATCTACATGAATGTATCCAAGTTATTTTGTTTAATGTTTGATGTGAGAGCTCACCTGTCAGGGACAAACTCCAGCCAATCACTGACCTCAGAGTCTGGAACGTTCTTCACCTGAAACACACAGAGCCGTCACTGACCACAGCCTGCCCCCTGGTGGTCATCTAAACTACAGCAGCTCGTTAACCCACCATCCTAATGAGCTCTCTGGCCAGGTGAAGGATGGGAATCTCACAGCTGGTCCCCATGTTGTAGATTTCTCCCACAATGCCTTTCTCCAGCAGCAGCAGGAAGGCGTCAACGGCATCCTCCACAAACAGGAAGTGGCGAGATTTTTGGAGCGTTCCCTGGATGGTGCTGACACAAGAGAGGCTTTTATTTTGGAAAAACCTTCATTTAAAATCTTAACAAAATAAAAGTCTCACACGTTAGTTTCACAGTCATAGATTTTATCCATAATAAACACCTTTACAACCACATGGACATGAGGACCATCCTGAAGACCACACGCTGCACCTTTAGGGACTAACCTCAAATAAATTTATAATCAGCAGAGACAAATATGATGAGAACAGATCTTTTTTCACCCACCCCCCCCAGCACAGCTTCAGCTGTTCAACATGAGACTGGATCTGCTCAAGACCTCCAGCTGCTGATCAGGTTTTTACTGACCCCTGTTACGGTGAGCCTCCTACAGACGTACTGCACTATGGGTTGGCCCAGTGCTGTACTCATGGTGGATTCATGTTGAATTTGGATGCATGTTAATATGTACATATGTGAATGGGTATGCTGTTTATATACAGTGCCATGAAAAAGTATTTGCCCCCTTCCTGATTTCTTACTTTTTTGCATATTTGTCACACTTCAAGTGTGACAGGTTCTATTTAAGTGATTTCTTAATTCAACAGGTCTGGCAGTAATCAGGTCTGGGTGGGGTTAGTAAAAACACAAGGACAAAATGAACAGGATGCAAGTGGACCCCTGTCGGGTCACCTGGATCTGCAGCTCCCTCACTGACAGGCCACAGTCCGTCAGGCTGAAGGACACCACGTCCGACACTGTGCTCAGCAGCACCGGAGCACACCAGCGCACGGTGCTGGCTCCTCTTCTCTTCACCCTGTACACCACAGACTTCTGCTACAACTCTGAGCTGTGTCACATTCAGAAGTTCGCCGATGACACAGCCATTGTTGGATGCATCAGGGACAACAAAGAGGAGGAGCACAGGAGCCTAGACTTTGCTGTCTGGTGCCAAACAAACCATCTACAGCTCAACACTTCGAAGACAAAGGAGCTGGTCATCTGCTTTAGGAAGTCTAGACCAATACCTTTGCACCCCGAACAATTTTCCTGGCAGCTGTGGCTCAAATTTTTGTTGGTCTACCTGACCGTGGTTTGGTTTTGACAGAATCCCTCTTTTCCACTTCTTCATCAGAGTTTGAACACTGCTGATTGGCTTTCTCAATCCCTTGGATATCTTTTTACATCCCTTTCCTGTTTTATACAGTTCAGTCACCTTTACCTGCAGATCCTTTGACAATTCCTTTGCTTTCCCCATGACTCAGAATCCAAAATCGTCAGTGCAGCACTGATAAAAGATGAAGGGTCTGTCAGGAGCCCAGAAACTCACTGATCTTTTTACACAAGCAAAAAGAGCACAGGTGAGTAGGGTTACCTTTAGAAGCCATTCAAAGCCATTTGGGTCAACTTGTGTGCAGTTATCAGATCAAAATCTCCAGAGCAAGCATTGGATCAGGGTCATTTGGGTAGTTTCTGCTGTTACTATGATTTAAAAAGACTAAACACAGTCGTTTCACACAACCACTAACCATGAGTTAAAGAAAAGTTTTTCTATTATCATTCATATCCTCTGGAAAAACAGCCAAAAATCACAAATTCTGCCAGGGTATTTGAACTTATGAGCAGAGTGAGGTTATTCCTCTGAAGAAGTCCTCTGTCAGGCAGGCATTGTGAACTGCAGTGCTGTCCTGTTGAAAAACCAAGACATTACCACACTGACCAGGGCCCTCAGTCATTACCACACAGACCAGGGCCCTCAGTCATTACCACACAGACCAGGGCCCTCAGTCCTTGTCACACAGACCAGGGCCTTCAGTCAGGAAGGATGCCCCCCGCAACATCTCAACATAGCCAGCTGCCGTTTGAGGCCCCTGCACAGCCTGACACTCCATCGTTCCACTGAAGGAAAAAGCAGCCCAGATGATGATGGCGCCCCCTCCTCTGTGCTGTGTAGAAAACATCTCAGGTGGATCTCCTTGTCATATCAGTAACGTTGAAGCCATCAGGACTATCAAGGTTAAATTTTTTTCTCCTCAGAGAATAAAACTTTCTTCCACCTTTCAGTGTCCCATGTTTGGTGCTCTGGTGCAAACTCCAAACGGGCAGTTTTGCCAAATTTTTTTTGGGTCTACCACTTGACTTTTTTGTTCCATAGCCCTGAGGATCTTTTAAGAAGTTTAAAATGACTGTCTTACTGCGTCAAACCTCAGCAGTAATGGTGCGCTGTGAGAGGTCTTGCTTATGCAGCTCAACAGTCTGATCACGTTCAAAGAGGGAAAGCTTTTCTGCCTTTGCCATCAGGAGGTCTTGACAGTGTGAGTACCTGACAGAAAATGACACTGAATCCACATTTTTGTGAAGATTTTGGGTTTTAAAAGCTGTGGTCTTAAACTTTTAATCAGCTGATGAACAGTCTATTTCAGTTTAATGGTTGTTTGCAATAGATTGCTTACTCAAATTGTTTTTTGTTTCACTCCCATTTCTTCTTTTTGCTTTTTGAAACTCTACTTTTAAGATCCAATAAATTCTTGCAATTTTTCAACTGCTCTTAGAATTTTGATTAGGAGTATGGCGCACACACACACGTATCTATAAAAAGAAGGATATGCCTTTAGCCTGCTCTATTGTAAAGAGTCTGGGGATAATGTCATACAAATCAAGATTAACTGATGTTTCTTTTCTTGTTTAGCAGAGAGAGGCTATTATTTTGTAAGTTTCTTTAAGTTTAGTTTAATATTTCACTGTCTTTGATAGAAATTTTGTTTTGAAAATCTGTACTGTAAACTTACTCACCATTTCCTGTTGTTGTGTAGGAGAGACAGGAACTTTGGAATGACCTGAAAAATAAATATATTAATATATATATATATATATATATATATATATATATATATATATATATATATGTGTGTGTGTGTGTGTGTATATATATATATATATGTATGTATGTATATATATATATATATATATATATATATATGTGTGTGTGTGTGTGTGTATATATATATATATATATATATATATATATATATTTATATATATATGTGTGTGTGTGTGTGTGTATATATATATATATATATATATATATATATATATATATATATATATATATATATATATATATATATATATATATATATATATATATATATATAAATATATAAAACCCTCAACCTCCTGACAAGTGACTCTCCAGACTGAGCCACCAACACCCTGATTTAAGCTCCACTGTTGTGACAGTAGGATGAAGGTGTGATGCTGGTACCTTCTCAGTATACTGTCGGGGTCCGTATACGTTGTTGCTCCTGGTGATGATGACGGGAAACTGAAATAAAGATAGAAACACACACTGAGTCTACACTGAGCAGATATCTAATCAGAACGATCAGCTGTGACGGGCTTTAGCTCCTTGGTCATCCACCACGAGGCTCTGTCAGCTGAGAGTCTGTCAAACCAAGGTTCAAATGAAACTGTCCTAAAAGGTTTGTGTTCAGGATTGGTGTGTTTGGATCTATAAATACCAGTGTTGGGCAAATTAGTAATTAGTTAAGGTAATTATTTATAGTTACTAGTTACTTTCCCAAAAAAGTAACTGAATTACTAACAAAACTATACCTTCATAATGTAATTCGTTACCAGGAAAAGAAATTGATGTGTTACTGTTTTGAAAAATCTTTGCTGCTTGAACGGTGTGGCTCCATCTCCGTGTCCTTCCTTGTTGTTACCTGGCCTGCTACAGCACTGCTGGCATAATCAACGGTGTATCTGTGTCTTTGGTCACTAGCTTTATGAGTTTACTCAAAATGGACAAACACTTTGCTCTGGGACAAAATGTACACGTCACATGTGTGCTTTTGCCTTTTACTTCTTGTATTTCCATCCTGAAAACGCCAGTTTTAACTCCACAGACAGCTCCAGACTCGCCATTGCTGCATCTAGCAGTATTGCCAGATTTTGCGACTGAAATAAGCACCAGGTCCATAAAACAAGCCCAAAACAAACAACCTCCAGCTATATTATTTTCTAATGCAATATTTTCCTTTTTTCAAAAAAAAAAAAAAAAAAAAAAAAAAAAGAAATCTACAAGAAGCATGTTTTTATTTTCATCTACATTACATTTCAATCTCACAGTGACTTTTTTCTTATTTGGCTCTTAATTTACTTTTTCAACATCCTTTTCTTTGAAGGTGGAAGATCCGTTTCTTTATACAGAGGTGAAGGGAGGGGCTACTGATATTTATAACTCTGCTATCACTAAACATTCTGTCTAACCTTGATTTTTGTAACAAAACAGACATAGTCAGGCTTTTATCAAAGTTTTCTGTTGATCCTCTACAGCTTAATATGGTGAAAAAAGCAACAGCTACATTAGAAATAAACTTAATTCTGGCTTTAAAAATTTATTTTAGGTGGAAACATCATTTTTGGCTCTTTTTACAGTAACATTTACATTTGTGTTTTGAGTGGTACAAAATAACTGGTTGAACTTCTGAACTGAGTTTATATTGGTAATACAGTGGGCATCAGATCCCTTCTGGGATTGGGGGCAAAACAAGCCCAAATGTACATCTGCACTTTAGGAACAATCCCAAAAAACACAAACTGCAACTGTCTGATGTCTCTGCAGTCTGACTGTGATGTTATTGTTATGTCGGACGTCTCTGCAGTCTGCGGTGTTATTGTCCTGTTCATCTATGCAGTCAGTGGTGTTATTGTCGTGTTACATCTCTGCAGTCAGACTGTGGTGTTATCGTTGTGTTGGACGTCTCTGCGGTCTGACTGTAATGTTATTGTTGTGGTGGACGTCTCTGCAGTCTGACTGTGGTGTAATTGTTGTGTTGGACGTTTCTGCAGTCTGATTGTGGTGTTATTGTTGTGTTGGACGTGTCTGCAGTCTGACAGTGGTGTTATCGTTGTGGTGGACGTCTCTGCAGTCTGAGTGTGGTGTTATTTTTGTGTTGGATGTCTTAGCAGTCTGAATGTGGTGTTATTGTTGTGTTGGATGTGTCTGCAGTCTCACTGTGGTGTTATTGTTGTGTTGGACATCTCTGCAGTTTGACCATGGTGTTTTATTGTTTCTTTACTTCTCTTTGGTCTGACTGTGGCGCGTTTGTTGTGTTGGACATTTTTGCAGTCTGACGGTGGTGTTACTGTTGTGTTTGACGTTTCTGCAGTCTGACTGTGGTGTTATTGTTGTGTTGGAAGTGCCTGCAGTCTGACTGTGGTGTTATTGTTGTGTTGGAGGTCTCTAAACTCTGACTATGGTGTTATTGTTGTGTTGGTTGTGCCTGCAGTCTGACTGTGGTGTTATTGTTGTGTTTGAGGTTGCAAAACTCTAAATATGGTGTTATTGTTGTGTTGGATGTGCCTGCAGTCTGACTGTGGTGTTATTGTTGTGTTAGACGTTTCTGCAGTCTGACTGTGATGTTATTGTTTTGTTTGAGGTCTCTGCAGTCCGACTGTGGTGTTATTGTTGTGATGGATGTCTCTGCAGTCTGTGGTGTTATCGTTGTGTTCGACATCTCTGCAGTCTGACTGTGGTGTTATTGTTGTGTTGGATGTCACTGCAGCCTGACTGTGGTGTTATTGTTGTGTTGGACGTCTCTGCAGTCTGACTGTGATGTTATTGTTTTGTTTGAGGTCTCTGCAGTCCGACTGTGGTGTTATTGTTGTGATGGATGTCTCTGCAGTCTGTGGTGTTATCGTTGTGTTCGACATCTATGCAGTTTGACCATGGCGTTTATTGTTGTGCTGGATGTCTCTGCAGTCTGACTGTGGTGCCACCATTGTGTTGGACATGTTTGCAGTCTGACTGTGGTGTTATTGTTGTGTTGGACGTCTCTGCAGTCTGACTGTGGTGTTATTGTTGTGTTGGACGTTTCTGCAGTCTGAATGTGGTGTTATTGTTGTGTTGGATATCTCTGCAGTCTGACTGTGGTGTTATTGTTGTGTTGGATGTGTTTGCAGTCTGTGGTGTTAGTGTTGTGTTGGACATGTCTGCAGTCAGACTTTGGCGTTATTGTTTTGTTGAAGGTCTCTGCAGTCTGACTGTGTTGATATTTTTGTGTTGTATGTGTTTTCAGTTTGATAGTGGTGTTATTGTTGTCTTACATCTCCCCAGTGTGAGTGTGGTGTTACTGTTGTGTTAGAGGTCTCTACAGTCTGACTATGGTGTTATTGTCTTTTTTGACATCCCTGCAGTCTGACTGTGGTGTTATTGTTGTGTTGAATGTCACTGCAGTCTGACTGTGGTGTTATCGTTGTGTTGGACATCTCTGCAGTCTGACTGTGGTGTTATTGTTGTGTTGGAAGTGCCTGCAGTCTGACTGTGGTGTTATCGTTGTGTTGGAGGTCTGTACACTCTGACTATGGTGTTATTGTTGTGTTGGATGTGCCTGCAGTCTGAATGTGGTGTTATTGTTGTGTTTGAGGTCTCAAAACTCTGACTATGGTATTATTTTTGTGTTGGACGTTTCTGCAGTCTGACTGTGGTGTTATTGTTGTGTTGGACATCTCTGCAGTCTGACTGTGGTGTTATTGTTGTGTTGGACGTTTCTGCAGTCTGACTGTGGTGTTATTGTTGTGTTGGACTTCTCTGCAGTCTGTGTTGTTATTGTTGTGTTGGACGTCTCTGCAGTCTGACTGTGATGTTATTGTTGTGTTGGACGTTTCTGCAGTCTGACTGTGGTGTTATCGTTGTGTTGGACGTCTCTGCAGTCTGAGTGTGATGTTATTGTTGTGTTGGACATCTCTGCAGTCTGAAAGTGGTGTTATCTTTGTGTTGGACATCTCTGCAGTCTGACTGTGTTGTTATTGTTGTGTTGTATGTGTTTTCAGTTTGATCGTGGTGTTATTGTTGTCTTACATCTCTCCAGTGTGAGTGTGGTGTTACTGTTGTGTTAGAGGTCTCTACAGTCTGACTATGGTGTTATTGTTTTGTTGGGTGTGCCTGCAGTCTGACTGCGGTGTTATTGTTGTGTCGAACGTCTCTGCAGTCTGACTATGGTGTTATCGTTGTGTTGGACAACCCTGCAGTCCGACTGTGGCACTATTGTTGTGTTGGACGTTTCTGCAGTCTGACTGTGGTGTTATCGTTGTGTTGGATAACCCTGCAGTCCGACTGTGGCACTTTTGTTGTGTTGGACGTTTCTGCAGTCTTACTGTGGTGTTATCGTTGTGTTGGACATCTCTGCAGTCTGACTGTGGTGTTATTGTTGTGTTGGACGTCACTGCAGTCTGTGTTGTTATTGTTGTGTTAGACTTTTCTGCAGTCTGACTGTGTTGTTATTGTTGTGTTGGAGGTCTCAAAACTCTGACTATGGTGTTATTGTTGTGGTGGAGGTTGCTACACTCTGCCTGTGGTGTTATCGTTGTGTTGGACATCTCTGCAGTCTGACTGTGGTGTTATTGTTGTGTTGGACGTTTCTGCAGTCTGACTGTGGTGTTATGGTTGTGTTGGACTTCTCTGCAGTCTGTGTTGTTATTGTTGTGTTGGACGTCTCTGCAGTCTGACTGTGATGTTATTGTTGTGTTCGACGTCTCTGCAGTCTGACTGTGATGTTATTGTTGTGTTGGACGTTTCTGCAGTCTGACTGTGGTGTTATCTTTGTGTTGGACATCTCTGCAGTCTGACCGTGGTGTTATTGTTGTGTTACGTCTCTGCAGTCTGACTGTGTTGTTATTGTTGTGATGGAGGTCTCTACACTCTGACCATGGTGTTATTGTTGTGTTGGACGTCTCTGCAGTCTGACTGTGGTGTAACTATTGTGTTGGTGGTCTCTACACTCTGACTATGGTGTTATTGTTTTGTTGGATGTGCCTGTAGTCTGACTGTGGTGTTATTGTTGTGTTGGAGGTCTCTACACTCTGACTATCATGTTATTGTTGTTTTGGAAGTTTCTGCAGTCTGACTGTGGTGTTATCGTTGTGTTGGACATCTCTGCAGTCTGACTGTGGTATTATTTTTTTGTTGGACGTTTCTGCAGTCTGACTGTGGTGTTATTGTTGTGTTGGACGTATCTGCAGTCTCACTGTGGTGTTATTGTTGTGTTGGACTTCTCTGCAGTCTGAATGTGGTGTTATTGTTGTGTTGGATATCTCTGCAGTCTGACTGTGGTGTTATTGTTGTGTTGGATGTGTCTGCAGTCGGTGGTGTTATTGTTGTGTTGGACATGTCTGCAGTCTGACTGTGGTGTTATGTTGTGTTGGACATCTCTGCAGTCAGACTATGGCGTTATTGTTTCGTTGAAGGCCTCTGCAGTCTGACTGTGTTGTTATTGTTGTGTTGTATGTGTTTTCAGTTTGATCGTGGTGTTATTGTTGTCTTACATCTCTCCAGTGTGAGTGTGGTGTTACTGTTGTGTTAGAGGTCTCTACAGTCTGACTATGGTGTTATTGTTTTGTTGGGTGTGCCTGCAGTCTGACTGCGGTGTTATTGTTGTGTCGAACGTCTCTGCAGTCTGACTATGGTGTTAACGTTGTGTTGGACAACCCTGCAGTCCGACTGTGGCACTATTGTTGTGTTGGACGTTTCTGCAGTCTGACTGTGGTGTTATCGTTGTGTTGGACATCTCTGCAGTCTGACTGTGGTGTTATTGTTGTGTTGGACGTCACTGCAGTCTGTGTTGTTATTGTTGTGTTAGACTTTTCTGCAGTCTGACTGTGTTGTTATTGTTGTGTTGGAGGTCTCAAAACTCTGACTATGGTGTTATTGTTGTGGTGGAGGTTGCTACACTCTGCCTGTGGTGTTATTGTCTTTTCTGACATCCCTGCAGTCTGACTGTGGTGTTATTGTTGTGTTGAATGTCACTGCAGTCTGACTGTGGTGTTATCGTTGTGTTGGACATCTCTGCAGTCTGACTGTGGTGTTATTGTTGTGTTAGACGTCTCTACAATCTGACTATGGTGTTATTGTTGTGTTGGAAGTGCCTGCAGTCTGGCTGTGGTGTTATTGTTGTGTTGGAGGTCTGTACACTCTGACTATGGTGTTATTGTTGTGTTGGATGTGCCTGCAGTCTTAATGTGGTGTTATTGCTGTGTTTGAGGTCTCAAAACTCTGACTATGGTGTTATTGTTGTGGTGGAGGTTGCTACACTCTGCCTGTGGTGTTATCGTTGTGTTGGACATCTCTGCAGTCTGACTGTGGTGTTATTGTTGTGTTGGACGTTTCTGCAGTCTGACTGTGGTGTTATCGTTGTGTTGGACATCTCTGCAGTCTGACTGTGGTGTTATTGTTGTGTTAGACGTCTCTACAATCTGACTATGGTGTTATTGTTCTGTTGGAAGTGCCTGCAGTCTGGCTGTGGTGTTATTGTTGTGTTGGAGGTCTGTACACTCTGACTATGGTGTTATTGTTGTGTTGGATGTGCCTGCGGTCTTAATGTGGTGTTATTGTTGTGTTTGAGGTCTCAAAACTCTGACTATGGTGTTATTGTTGTGGTGGAGGTTGCTACACTCTGCCTGTGGTGTTATCGTTGTGTTGGACATCTCTGCAGTCAGACTATGGCGTTATTGTTTTGTTGAAGGCCTCTGCAGTCTGACAGGTTTGTTATTGTTGTGTTGTATGTGTTTTCAGTTTGATCGTGGTGTTATTGTTGTCTTACATCTCTCCAGTGTGAGTGTGGTGTTACTGTTGTGTTAGAGGTCTCTACAGTCTGACTATGGTGTTATTGTTTTGTTGGGTGTGCCTGCAGTCTGACTGCGGTGTTATTGTTGTGTCGAACGTCTCTGCAGTCTGACTATGGTGTTATCGTTGTGTTGGACAACCCTGCAGTCCGACTGTGGCACTATTGTTGTGTTGGACGTTTCTGCAGTCTGACTGTGGTGTTATCGTTGTGTTTGACATCTCTGCAGTCTGACTGTGGTGTTATTGTTGTGTTGGACGTCACTGCAGTCTGTGTTGTTATTGTTGTGTTAGACTTTTCTGCAGTCTGACTGTGTTGTTATTGTTGTGTTGAATGTCACTGCAGTCTGACTGTGGTGTTATCGTTGTGTTGGACATCTCTGCAGTCTGACTGTGGTGTTATTGTTGTGTTAGACGTCTCTACAATCTGACTATGGTGTTATTGTTCTGTTGGAAGTGCCTGCAGTCTGGCTGTGGTGTTATTGTTGTGTTGGAGGTCTGTACACTCTGACTATGGTGTTATTGTTGTGTTGGATGTGCCTGCAGTCTTAATGTGGTGTTATTGTTGTGTTTGAGGTCTCAAAACTCTGACTATGGTGTTATTGTTGTGTTGGACGTTTCTGCAGTCTGACTGTGGTGTTATCGTTGTGTTGGACATCTCTGCAGTCTGACTGTTGTATTATTTTTGTGTTGGACGTTTCTGCAGTCTGACTGTGGTGTTATTGTTGTGTTGGATGTCTCTGCAGTCTGACTGTGGTGTTATTGTTGTGTTGGACGTCTCCGCAGTCTGTAGTGTTATTGTTGTGTTGGACGTCTCTGCAGTCTGACTGTGGTGTTATTGTTGTGTTGGACGTCTCTGCAGTTGGACTACAGTGTTATTTTTGTGTTACGTCTCTGTAGTCTGACTGTGGTGTTATTGTTGTGTTGGACGTTTCTGCAGTCTGAATGTGGTGTTATTGTTGTGTTGGATGTCTCTGCAGTCTGACTGTGGTGTTATTGTTGTGTTGGACATGTCTGCAGTCTGACCGTGGTGTTATTGTTGTGTTGGACGTCTCTGCAGTCTGACTGTGTTGTTATTGTTGTGATGGAGGTCTCTACACTCTGACCATGGTGTATTGTTGTGTTGGACGTTTCTGCAGTCTGACTGTGGTGTAACTATTGTGTTGGAGGTCTGTACACTCTGACTATGGTGTTATTGTTTTGTTGGATGTGCCTGTAGTCTGACTGTGGTGTTATTGTTGTGTTGGAGGTCTCTACACTCTGACTATCATGTTATTGTTGTGTTGGAAGTTTCTGCATCCTGACTGTGGTGTTATCGTTGTGTTGGACATCTCTGCAGTCTGACTGTGGTATTATTTTTGTGTTGGACGTTTCTGCAGTCTGACTGTGGTGTTATTGTTGTGTTGGACGTCTCTGCAGTCTCACTGTGGTGTTATTGTTGTGTTGGACGTCTCTGCAGTCTGTAGTGTTATTGTTGTGTTGGACATCTCTGCAGTCTGACTGTGGTGTTATTGTTGTGTTGAACGTCTCTGCAGTTGGACTGCAGTGTTATTTTTGTGTTACGTCTCTGTAGTCTGACTGTGGTGTTATTGTTGTGTTGGATGTTTCTGCAGTCTGAATGTGGTGTTATTGATGTGTTGGACGTTTCTGCAGTCTGAATGTGGTGTTATTGTTGTGTTGGAGGTCTCTACACTCTGACTATGGTTTTATTGTTTTGTTGGATGTGCCTGCAGTCTGACTGTGGTGTTATTGATATGTCAAACGTCTCTGCAGTCTGACTATGGTGTTATCTTTGTGTTGGACAACCCTGCAGTCCGACTGTGGCACTATTGTTGTGTTGGACGTCTCTGCAGTCTGACTGTGATGTTATTGTTGTGTTGGACGTCTCTGCAGTCTGTGGTGTTATTGTTGTGTTGGACGTGTCGCAGTCTGACTGTGGTGTTGTTGTTGTGTTAAGTCTCTGCAGTCTGACTGTGGTTTTTTCGTTATGTTGGATGTCTCTGCAGTCTGACTGTGGTGTTATTGTTGTATTGGATGTCTGGCGTCTAACTGTGGTGTTATTGTTGTGTTGGAGGTCTCTACACTCTGCCTGTGGTGTTATTTTTGATTTGAACGTCTGCAGTCTGGCTGTAGTGTTATTGTTGTGCTGGACATCATTGCAGTCTGACTGTGGTGTTGGACATCTGTGTGTTTGTGTACCTTGTGTGTGTCCCAGTAGGACAGGGCGAGTGTCTCTGCAGCAGCTTTGGTTGTGGCATACGGGTTCTTTGGTCTGAGAGGACTCGACTCATCAAAGACCTGCAGGAACAAAAACGGTCTCAAACTCCCACAATGCTTTGCTGCACTCTGCGATGACCACTAACTGTGCATATGTGTGAGTCTGTACCTGTCCCTGTGTGGTCCCATAAACTTCGTCTGTGCTCACGTAGATAAACCGCTTCAGAGTGTGACCAGCCTGAAGAGCCGCTGACAGCAAAACACGAGTCCCCTCAACGTTGACCCGCTGGAAACTGGACGGACACTTGAATGAAGACTCTGATATATAAATAAATAATAATAAAAAAATTAGATTAAAAATAAAATTAATTAATTAAAATAAGACAAAAGCATTAGATTCTGAAAAGCATCATGAAAGCATAAAAGGCTAATAATACATTTAGACTCTCCCAAATAAAGGATCTCAGGGATGAATTAATAGATATGGATTATCACACAAACTAGACTTAAATAAAGATAACCCTGCATGTATGTGATGTTTTAAATAAATTATTCATACATGAATGTGTTTTCTTACCAACGTGAGTTTTTGCAGCGAGGTGAAAGACCACGTCGATGTTTTCAGAGTTAAAAATGTGATTCAACAGCAGAGGGTTACAAACATCACCCTGAACAAGAAAATAAAATATATTATTAATGATCATATGACTTTTATAATGCTTACAGACCTTCTGTTTTTGGGTTACACAGTCAGGTTTAAAATGGTGTTTAAAATCATTTAAAATAAAACAGGATTCTCACTCTAATAAATTTGTAGGTAGTTTTGTTCTCAACCGCCTGCAGACTCCTCGGGCTGCAGCAGTAATCCAGCTGCACACAAACATTAATAAATACGATTAAATACATATACACCTGTTTTTAGGATTACTCTGTTCATGTCCTGGTGAAAAATAAAGTTCTTTTTGACTGACCATGTCCACGTTGATGATTTTCCACTCAGGATGTTTACAGACCAGAGAACACACCAGGTGAGAGCCGCTGCAGGAGACCATCAGCAAAAATAATCAATAGCCCTCACATCGACATTTAAATATCTGTATTTAATATATCTGCACACAACTTTTAAATATCTGTATTTACTTTATCAGCACAGAACAATAAATATCTCTATTTATTATTATATCTGTTGGGATCCATGCGCTCTAAAAAGAACATGTCCCTGCAGAAGCCTGAACCACAGTTGGCTGACCATCTCATCTCTCATATCAGCACAAAATATTTAAATATCTGTATTTATTATATCTGTACACAACATTTAAATTTCTGTATTTATTATATCAGCACAAAATATTTAAATATCTGTATTTGTTATCAGCACAGAACATTGAAAAATCTGTAATTATGTCTGTACAAAACATTTAATTATCTGTATTTATTATACCAGAACACATTTAACTGTTGGATTTATAGTATTTATAGTTTTTACAGATATTTGTAGTCCATGTCAAAGCTAAATGATATTGGTTATTATAATTGATCATAATTTATTGATTAAATCAGGAGTCTAACAGCAGCCTGGTATTTGTAGTTCTCTCACAGATATTTGTAGTTTTATATTAAAGCCAAATGATTATTGATTATTATAATTGATCATAATTTATTGATAAAATCAGTCCAACAGCAGGCTGGTATTTGTAGTTCTCTCACAGATAGTTGTAGTCCATGTCAAAGCTAATGATTATTGATTATTATAATTGGCCATAATTTATTGATAAAATCAGTCTTCTAGCAGCCTGGTATTAGTAG
The DNA here is from genome assembly GCA_037902135.1 of Cetoscarus ocellatus. NCBI lineage: Eukaryota > Metazoa > Chordata > Actinopteri > Labriformes > Labridae > Cetoscarus > Cetoscarus ocellatus. The sequence continues at coordinate 694,426 of JBAMNC010001640.1, forward strand.
TTCTCTCACAGATATTTATAGTCCATGTCAAAGCTAAATGATTATTGATTATCATAACTGATCATAATTCATTGATTAAACCAGAAGTCTAAAAGTAGCCTGGTATTTGTAGTTATCTCATAGGTATTTGCAGCTTTATGTCAAAGCTAAATGATTATTGGTTTGTCGTGATTGATTCTGTTATTGGTCGGTGTCGACTCACATGAATCCGGATCCCCCGGTCACCAGAACCGTCCTGATCGAGTCCAGGTCCATCCTCCACCTTCAGTCAAAGAACCTCACTGGAAAGTGGTTATTGATTATTTGGCGGGTCAAAGCTCCATATTAACCCCATCCTCGGTGATTGACCCCGTCATTGACAGCATAATTAAGTCATTTAAGCCCTCTGGTCACCTTCAGGTGTGATAGATCTTCCTGCTCTGAAATACCTCTGTTAGCCACTTAGCATGCTAAGGGTACCACAGTGGACTCATTGTTAATGTGCGACAGACAGCTGTAGCTTTACGGCATTGTTGACACGTCGAAAATGGGCGGGAACAAAAGAGACATAGCCTTCCAAAGGCTCCACTTTTGATTGGCTGTAAAATATGACGGAGGGTTGGACCTGACTTGTGATTGGACAATTTCAACGTCAATCAAACTCCGAGCATGCTGACTCGTCATGACACTGACGTCAAGGTAGCTTCTCCCAACACTTCCTGCTTGATGAGTCTTTCAGAATAAGAGTGTTTGTAAAACATTTTTTGGTATTTTACTGATTATAACTCTGAATAAAGATGGTACTTATCTCGACTCTATTGGGACAAGTAATCTTTAGTATTCCCTTTACTCAGGGAGGCTAATTTCCCGTTGTCAGAGTCGCCAGTTCTGGTCTAATTTTGCCTCCGGCCGTCTCTTCCGGTTTGTGCTGGTCTAACTGCGTCAACATGGCTGATGCGCTCATGGTCCCTGTCTTCGTGGCTCATTGAAGGACCAGCCCGGCTTTAGTTTCGTCATTATCTCGATAATATTTATTATTGCTATGGAGGGTTTATTCTATCTCTTTGTTCTGATCCCTCTAATCAATGATGGTGTTTGGACCAAAACTGTTAACGGACAATTCAGAAGCCTCAGAGCGCGTGAGCACCGCGGACAGTTCATATCCTCCTTCATGTACACAGGTGAGATAAATACTCATCAGATTACTGTCATTATAACACTAAAATTTTTTTAAAGGTGATTAAATATGTTATAAAATATGATAGACGTTTAAATACTCATCAGATTATTGTCATTATAACACTAAAATATGTTTAAAGGTGATTAAATATGTTATAAAATATGATAGACGTTTAAATACTCATCAAATTATTGTCATTATAACACTAAAATATGTTTATAGGTATTGTAAAATATATAATATAATATAAAAGATGATTCAGTACTCATCAGATGCATATTTATAACACTATAATGTGTTTATAAGTAATAAAATATTTAATGAAATACAAGACATTTAAATACTAAAAAATGAATACTAAAAAAACTAAATAAAAAATACTAAATAAATACTAAATAAATAAATAAATACTAAATAAATTAAATACTAAAATAAATAAATCAAAAAATTTAAATACTTATCAGATTATTATCATTTATATCACTATAATATGTTTTTGGGTAATAAAGTATATAATGTAATATAATAGATGTTGAAATATTCATCATTTACACTTTTATATCACTATTATATGTTTAAAGTTAATAAAGTATATAATGTAATATAATTAATGTTAAACTATTCATCAGTTCCACATTAATATCACACCAATCACTCTTTAGGTAATATTAGTACTTGTAACAAAGACAGGACCAATAGGTGTGTTTATTTGAAATTTTATTAACTAAAAGTTTTTTGTGTAATTCCTTATCCCATTTTAATGGCAGTTTATCTAGATGCTGCTATGTTGATCAACATCATTCCTCTCCACTTTATATTCATCATAGATATTAATGTTAATATTAGACTGATCTCTCTGTCCATGGTTATATTGATTATACATCCATAGTAACTATCTTTACAACCATACAGACATGAGGATCCTCTTGAAATGAGATGCCACATCTCAAGGGGGTTACCTTTAATACATTTGTATTTAATAAAGACAGATATGATGCTATATAAATAAAGATTGATTTATTGAATTTATATTCAGCAGAGACAAATGTGATGAGGACAGATTTATGATCTGGGCGCCCATGGGTTTGGCTTTATCATAAATTCTTATTCTAAGTCCCTTTGTCTCTGCCTGGATGGATCCATCTCTGAATGGATGTGTATGTGTACATAAATATATTTATTATATGTACACTGCCTGGCCAAAGAAAAGTCACCACCTGGATTTAACTAAGCAAATAGGTACGAGCCTCCTATTGGATAATTACTGCATGGGCGATTATCTTTCAGCTGGCAACAAGTTATTAAACCCCAGCTGATGCAATGAGTAGCTTCTCATTCTCTAAACAACCATGTGGAAAGACACATCCTATGTTCATGGAAAAGATGTTTGTCTGTTTAAGAATGGTCAAATCATTGGCATGCATCAAGAAGAGAAAACATCTAAGGAGATTGAAGAAACTACTAAAATTGGATTAAGAACTGTCCTGGAGGAAGGTCATGTGGTCTGATGAGTCCAGATTTACCCTGTTCCAGAGTGATGGGCACATCAGGGTAAGAAGAGAGGCAGGTGAAGTGATGCACTCATCATGCCTAGTGCCTACTGTACAAGCCTGTGGGGGCAGTGCTATGATCTGGGGTTGCTGCAGTTGGTCAGGTCTAGGTTCAGCAACATTATGGCCCAAAGAATGAGGTCAGCTGACTACCTGAATGTACTGAATGACCAGGTTATTCCATCAATGGATCTTTTCATTCCAAGATGACAACACCAGGATTCATCAGGCTCAAATTGTGACAGAGTGGGTCAGGGAGCATGAGACATTTTCACTCATGGATTGGCCACCACAGAGTCCAGACCTTAACCTCACAGAGAATCTTTGGGATGTGCTGGAGAAGGCTTTGCATAGTGGTCAGACTCTCCCATCATCAACACAAGCTCTTGGTGAAAAAATTAATGCAACACTGGCTGGAAATAAATCTTGTGACATTGCAGAAGCTAACTGAAACAATGCCACAACGAATGCGTGCTGTAATAAAAGCTAAAGTTGGTCCAACAAAATATTAGAGTGTGTGACCTTTTTTGTGGTGGCGACTTTTTTTTTGGCCAGGCAGTGTATTTGTATATATGCATATATGTGTATCTATAAATGAAGATAACTCTTGTTATGAACTGGAGCTGTACAGATGAAGATTGATTTCTTTGTGTACTGATGGTTTTATAACGATGGTCCTCCTGCCTGGATGAACTAACCTCCATCACTTTAACAATTTATAGTTAATAACTGTTTTTTAAAATCCTAAGGCTCTCTGTCTGTGGTTGTTTAATTTGACGGAATGAAAACAGATTTTGCCAATGACCTATTTATTAGGATCAGGATCATCTGAGGGTCTAAGCTCCTCTCCAGGTTCATTCTTTATTTTACCTTGTGATCGGTTGATCCAGGTGACCAAGGTCTCCTGGTGTGTCGTCTCGGGGACTCGTCCCTGGCTGCAGAGAGAGAATCTCGGCTGCTGTTGTTCAGGGATGTTGACGTGGGCTCAGACCTGGACCAGATGAGCTGCTCTGATTGGCTGGCTCGAGCTCAGATCAGTGGTAAGTATCAGAACAGGTGGTGTCTGAAGGGTGCCGCTTCCTGTCACTCACTTTGTGTCTCCACCTCCTCCTGCAGTCCTCCTACATCAGGACGAACATAACCTCACCCTCCCCCACCAGGGCACTCCCACCGCCTGGAGGGTGATGTATGCTGACAGGTATACCTGCCAGGTGAGACGCAGAAAAACGTGATATCCACACATACAGAATGTTGGCCCATGTCTGTACGATGGATGGAAAATGAACGGATAATGGATAGATTTATGGATGGATGGATGGATGGACTGACAGAGAGATTGATTGATGGATGGATGGATGGATGAATTGATTAAATGATGGATGGATGGATTGACTGAAAGGGAAGATTTAATGATGGATGGATAAGGAATGAATAGGTGGATAGATAGACAGATTGATGGATAATGGACGGATGGATAAATGAATGAATGGATGGATTAATAGTTTGATTGATGGTTGATGTATTGATCTTTTCTGCAGGTGAGTTCAGTGGTTCCGTCTCTCTCTGACATCACCTTCACCGTCCTGATGTTTAACCCAGACTCTGCTGGAAACGCCCTTGACCACTTCAGCGCACAGGAGGAAGGTCAGCCCCCTACAAACCCTCTTCTAGCTAGAGCTAGAAGAGGTCTTTGCCCAAAGAGCAAGGACCCTATTGTTCCCGTAGCGTTTCTTTCTTTTTCTTTCTTTCTTATTATTTCTGCGTGCCTTTAAACCTTAATTTGACCCCCTAAACACACTCAAAAACTCACCAAAATTGGCACACACCTCAGATTTGGCTAAAAATTTGATAAAATGAAAAAAATTAACCCCCAACATGCCAAAATGAGCTCTCTAGCGCCCCCTAGGTACACAAAAATGGCCCTCAGGACCAGTAGGAATGTCGTGGAGAGATCAAACCAATGGCAGAACGATCGTCATCGAGACCCACAAATCACCCGCCGACACCCCTGACCTATCTCAAACAGGAAGCCGGCAATTTGGATTTCAAAATAAGAGCTCACCGGCTCATCCCCACTTCGCATCATGATTTGACACCCTTAATAAGCTCACAGCCATGCCAAAACTGACAAACATGCCACATGGGGTACAAAATTTCAGAAAAAGAAGAAATTAACCCAAAACATCCCAAAATGTGCTCTCTAGCGCCACCTACATACAATACGGTGGACAAAAATGGTCGCCACAGCCACAAGGAAAGCGTAGAGAGATCAAACCAAGGTCACAACGTTCGTCTCATCGAGACCCACAAATCACGCGCTGACACCCCCGACCAAACAGGAAGCCGGCAATTTGCCTTTCAAAATAAACAGGTCTCAAAATTTTGTTGCCAAACAACATGTATCTCCTCCTATGCCGTAAATGGTATCAGCTTGAAACCCAGACAGATGAGAGAAGAGGCCATGCTGATCAAAAGTTCTGAAGGAATTTGTTGTTTCTCAAACGGTTCCCGAATAACAAGCCCTCAAAGTTGGTCAACCTCAAAGAAGCATTGCCAGCTCCTCCCATTCAAATGAATGGGGAAGGACAATTCAGCTTTGGACAACCTGTGGAAGTTAGGCCTCTACACAAAACAAAGATAAGTCTTACAGCTTTGAAAATTACATGGATGGATTCCTTACAAAATTTCCTATTAAAATTGCACATTTTTAGAGAGATTTGGTCAACATTGTGGCATCTGTGAGGCTGTGAGTGAGACTGAAATTGAGTGAAAATTTACTCACTCAGGAGCTGTTACAATGATGTCTCTCACTGATTGACAGCTCAGTGCAGCTGGTCATGTGACTCACTGAAGGAGGGAAAATGGAGTGTGTAATACACACCCATTATAAAGACTGAGGAGGAGCAAGAAATACATCACTTCAACTGTAGTATCTCTAAAACACGAACAGAGAAACACAAACATGTAAAACTCAGAACTGTAAGTAAATGTCCTCCCGAAGGGAAGACCAACCTTGAGGAGCAGAAAAAAAACCTTGAAAATTTGCAGATGATGTCATTCACTCCCTGATTGACAGCTCAGTGCAGCTGGTCATGGGACTCACTGAAGGTGGCAAAATGGAATGTGTAATACACACCCATTATAAAGACTGAGGCTCCTGACAGAGCTGCAGAAACATACGTCAGTCTTTCTTTGAGCAGGTCAAAGGGACAAAAAAGGATGAAGCCTTCAAAATGGAGGTCAAACAGGCATGAGGGATGTGTGACAGAGCGAGGACCCATCCAACGCTGCTTGCAGTTTTAATTGTTACTAATGTTATAATCAGAATTATTATTGTTATCTTGGGTTTGCTGTGCCCTTTGCCTTGTCTCCCAGGCCTTCTTGTCTGTAGTTATTATTGTTACTAATGTTATAATCAGAATTATCATTGTTATCATGGGTTAGCTGTTTGCCTTGTCTTCCAGGCCTCCTTGGTTTCTACTTCCTGGTGCTGCTGGCCTACTTCGTGTCGGGTTGTATTTTCTTGCAGCCCCTGTTTCAGGTTTTAAAGAAAGGTGGACCCATGGACACCGTCCTCAAAGTGCTGACCACTGTGCTCGTCTTACAGGGATGCTCTGCCCTCTGCAACTACATCCACCTGGCCAGGTAACCCCTCCCTAGAGTGTGATATCACTCTGCCATCAGTGCCGTAATGGCATTAGGAGTGGATTGGTGGAGCGTCTGATTAGAGCTTGATGAATAAAATATTTGATTTAATAATGAAACACAGTCTGATGACTGCTAAATATCATTCATAAAGTGTTTGTAGTCAAAGTACCATTAGGCAGAGCTCTCTCAGGTTTTCCTGTCATACATGTGAATGTGTGTTTGACTTCATAAATATATAATCATTAAATTAATAAATAAATATTAACTGCTGCCCTGGTGTTTGTCTGACAGGTACTCCAGAGACGGTGTTGGTATTACACTGATGGGTGGCCTGGCAGAGTGTACGTATCACAATACTGAACCAAGAAGGACCCAAATGCACGAGTAGACACAGTCCAAGATCTCAGGAAAACCTTGAATCAGTCAGGAGTTCAGTACATGGAGCAGCATTCAGAACCAGCAGGCAAAGAGAGAGGTCAAAAATATACTTCACCAGATCAGAAACACAGAGGGACACACCTGGAGCATACTGGAGAGTGAAGACATGAGGGACAACAACTATCTGAACCAGAGAACCAGAGGGGTAATCAAACACAGGAGGGACACAGGTGTAGGGAATCAGCGATCAGGGAGACACAGAGAGGGCAGGGCAGGAAACACAACCTGAAACCAGAGGGGAAGTCTAAATACACTCAGGTAATCAGACACAGGTGAGGCAGACACAGCTGAGGAAGACACAGGTGAGGCAGGCACAGGTGAGGCAGACACAGGTGAGGCGGGCACAGGTGAGGCAGGCAGACTGTGTTGAGGCAGGACTTCAGGCAGTCCAGCCAATATCAACCCAGCATTTCCAAATCCTCTTTAAATCCTCAAAAAAGAAAAAAAACAGGCGTGATGGACAAGAACTCCCTTGCAGTGAGAGCACAGAGATGTGTGGATGGCTTTAGACTGAACCAGATTGTACAGATGAAGACCACCTGCAGGTCCCAACCTGCAGGTTGGGACTTAGTGTTTCAGGTCCTAATGTCTTTGTGCTGTCCCTTGCAGGTTTGGACTTGGTGCCTCAGGTCCTAATGTCTCTGTGCTGTCCCCTGCAGGTTGGGACATTATGTCTCAGGTTTCAATGTCTCTGTGCTGTCTCCTGCAGGTCTTAATGTCTCTGTGCTATCCCCTGCAGGTGTGGACTTGGTGTCTCAGGTCTTAATGCCTCTGTGCTGTCCCCTAAAAGTTTTGGACTTGGTGTCTCAGGTCGTAATGTCTCAGTGCTGTCCCCTGAAGTTTTGGACTTGGTGTCTAAGGTCTTAATGTCTCTGTGCTGTCCGCTGCAGGTTTGGACTTCGTGTCTCGGGTATAAATGTCTCTGTTCTGCCGCCTGCAGGTCTGGACTTAGTGTCCTAGGTCTTAATATCTCTGTGCTGTCTCCTGCAGGTTTGGACTTGGTGTCATAGGTCTCAATGTCTCTGTGCTGTCCCCTGAAGTTTTGGACATAGTGTCTCAGGTCTTAATGTCTCTGTGCTGTCCCCTGCAGATTTGGACTTAGTGTCTCAGGTCCTTATGTCTCTGTACTGTCCCCTGCAGTTTTGGTCATAGTGTCTCAGGTCTTAATGTCTCTGTGCTGTCCCTTCGCTGGTTTGGACTTGGTGTCTCAGGTCTAAATGTCTCTGTGCTAACCCCTGCAGGTTTGGACTTGGTGTCATAGGTCTTGAGGTCTCTGTGCTGTCCCCTGCAGGTTTGGACTTAATGCCTCAGGTCTTATTGTTTCTTTGCTGTCCCCTGAAGTTTAGGATCTGGTGTCTCAGGTCTTATTGTCTTTGTGCCATCCCCTGCATGTCTGGACTTGGTGGCTCAGGTCTTAATGTCTCTGGGCTGTCCGCTGCAGGTTTTGTCTTAATGTCTCTGTGCTGTCTCCTGCTGGTTTGGACTAGGTGTCTCAGGTCTTAATGTTTCTGTGCTGTCCCCTGCAGGTTTGGACTTGGTGTCTCAGGTCCTAATGTCTCTGTGCTGTCTGCTGCAGGTTTGGACTTAGTGTCTCAGGTCTTAATGTCTCTGTGCTGTCTCCTGCAGGTTTGGACTTAGTGTCTCAGGTCTAAATGTCTCTGTGCTGTCCCTTGCAGGTTTGGACTTGGCGACTCAGGTCCTAATGTCTCTGTGCTTTCTCCCGCAGGTTTGGACTTAGTGTCTCAGTTCTTAAAGTCTCTGTGCTGTCCCCTGCAGGTCTTGACTTGGTGTCTCAAATCTTAATGTCCCTGTGTTGCCTCCTGCTGGTTTGGACTTGGTGCCTCAGGTCCTAATGTCTCTGTGCTGTCCCCTGCAGGTTGGGAACTGGTGTCTCAGGTCTTGATGTTGCTGTGCTGTCCCCCACAGGTAGGGACACGGTGTCTCAGGTTTCAATGTCTCTGTGCTGTCTCCTGCAGGTCATAATGTCTCTGTGCTGTCCCCTGCAGGGTTGGACTTGGTGTCTCATGTTTCAGTGTCTCTGTGCTGTCTCCAGTTGGTTTGGATCTGGTATCTCAGGTCTTATTGTCTTTGTGCCATCCCCTGCAGGTCTGGACTTGGTGGCTCAGGTCTTAATGTCTCTGGGCTGTCCGCTGCAGGTTTTGTCTTAATGTCTCTGTGCTGTCTCCTGCTGGTTTGGACTAGGTGTCTCAGGTCTTAATGTCTCTGTGCTGTCCCCTGCAGGTTTGGACTTGGTGTCTCAGGTCCTAATGCCTCTGTACTGCCCCCTGCAGGTCTGAACTTGGTGTCTCAAATCTTGATGTCTCTGTGATGCCTCCTGCTGGTTTGGACTTGGTGTCTCAGGTCTTAATGTCTCAGGTCCTTATGTCTCTGTACTGCCCCCTGCAGGTTTGGACCTGGTGTCTCAGGGCTTAATGTCTGTGTGCTGTCCGCTGCAGGTTTGGACTTGGTGTCTCAGGTCTTCATGTCTCCGTGCTGTCCCCTGCAGGTCTGGACTTGGTGTCTCAGGCCTTAATGTCTTTGTGCTGTCCCCTGCAGGTCTGGACTTGGTGTCTCAGGTCCTAATGTCTCTGTACTGCCACCTTCAGGTTTGGACTTGGTGTCTCAGGTCTTAATGTCTCTGTGCTGTCCCCTGCAGGTCTGGACTTGGTTTCTCAGGTCTCAATGTCTATGTGTTGTCCCCTGCAGATCTGGACTTGGTGTCTCATATCTTCATGTCTCAGGTCCTAATGTCTCTGTACTGACCCCTTCAGGTTTGGACTTGGTTTCTCAGGTCTTAATGTCTCTGTGCGGTCCACTGCAGGTTTGGACTTGGTGTTTCAGGTCTTCATGTCTCTGTGCTGCCCCTTGCAGGTTTGGACATGGTTTCCCAGGTGTCCATGCTCTACATGCTGCTCAGCCTTTGTCTGGGTTGGACGCTGAGTCGGGGCAGGAAGCATCAGTCCAGACCGCTGCAGTGGGATCGCTCACCTGCGTCCACGGCGGCAGCGGTGGGTGGAGTCATCACACAGGTACACGCCTCCTCCAAATGTGGATCCACAACATTCAATATAAATCAGTCAGATTATTTCTCAGGCCGATATTTAAACCTTGATTTTAAAGATGCAAAAAGGAGCTGGAGGATAAAGTCAAGATCAAGATGTCCAAACAGGAAGTGCTACCTGGTGAACAGGTGTCTGTCTCTCTGCCTGTGTTAGGGTGTCCTGTTGCTATGGGAACAGTTTTCGGGGCATCACAGTGAACATCACAGTTTTCACTCGGAGCAGAGTTTGGCTACTCTGCTGCTTATTGCTCTGCGGCTGATCGTCACGCTCCTGCTCGCCGCCGTCCTCTACCAGATCATCAGCACAGAACGGAGCACGCTCAGAAGGGACTTCTACCTCGGCTTCACCAAGGTTTGCCTCCAGAAAGACAGATAAATAAATGACTTTGAATTTTGATGAACCATGATTTTATTGTGCCTCCCCAGGGCTGCTTCCTGTGGTTCCTCTCTCAACCTGTCCTTGTCCTCTTGTCGGCCATTTTTAACGACCACCAGAGAGAGAAGGTTTGACCTTTGACCTCTATTCCTACATTTGCCTTTATTAACTAATTCCATAAATAATCAGCTGATCATTTTGTTTTTTTCATTTACATGCATTATATGTTATCAACAGTGATTGTGTGTACAGACCAAATATATATGAAAAAGTCTGTTAAAAGGAAGTTCCATTAAATATATGTAATATCAGTACAATAGTTATATAATTATTACATAAAATATTACTAATCTTATTAAGGTTTTTTGTGGGCGTGGTCTCCCTGCAGGTGGTGACAATTGGTGTTGTCCTGTGTCAGTCTGTTTCCATGGTGATCCTCTATCAGCTGTTTTTGTCTCGCTCGCTCTACTGGGAGGTGTCCTCTCTCTCCTCTGTGTCTCTGCCCCTCACCATGAACAACCACAGGGGGCGCTACGGAGCTCAACAACTCTCCAACCACAGGGGGCGCTACTAAGCTCAACAACTCTCCAATCACAGGGGGTGCTACTGAGCTCAAAAACTGTCCAGCCACAGGAGGCACTACTGAGCTCAACAACTCTCCAATCACAGGGGGCGCTACTGAGCTCAAAAATGTCCAACCACAGGAGGCTCTACTGTGCTCGTCAACTGTCCAATCACAGGGGGCGCTACTGAGCTCAACAACTCTCCAATCACAGGGGGCGCTACTGAGCTCAAAAATGTCCAACCACAGGAGGCTCTACTGAGCATGTCAACTGTCCAGTCACAGGGGGCGCTACTGAGCTCAACAACTCTCCAATCACAGGGGGAGCTACTGAGCTCAAAAATGTTCAACCACAGGAGGCTCTACTGAGCTTGTCAACTGTCCAACCACAGGGGGCGCTACTGAGCTCAACAACTCTCCAATCACAGGGGTGCTGCCCCCCCCCCAATGTGATCTGGGTCCGGTGCTGGGGCTTGGGTGCGACTCTCCTGGTGTTTCCTGGTTGGATTTAGCCTTTTTTGTTGTTGGTTTTTTGGCCAATCAGTGACGAGCACAGACATCTGCTAACAGAACACTTTGGGTTCACACTGAACCGACCAATCAATTTGATCCTTCTAAGACTCCGCCCACAGACTCTTATGGGGTGCACCCTTTTGTCTTGGAGGTCAGAAGATCCGAGCTTCTGACCACCAGGGCCAAAGGGAGGATGGAGGTGTTGTTCAGGAGGTCAGATGGTCTTCAGGGGTTTAGACCAGGTTTAACTGAGATGTGATGGAAGCCAAGGTTTTATGTTAGAGGTTTATGGGACAGTTCTCAAGATGGCCTCCTAACCTTGTGCAGCAGGAAGAGCTGAAGCAACCCCAGGCAGAGAGACCTGTTAGGACAGAAGACCAGGACAGGACAGCTGCTTAGAGACTTAGACCACAAACACAACCACTGAATTGATTATTTATGGGCTTCACTTAGAGAGAGACAGTGGACAGGCTCATCAAAAGTGGTGAGACAGCAGGGGAGGACATTCTGCAAACAGGCCCCGGGTTGGACCGAGACCCAGACCGGCAGGAGCATAGACAGGACATACTTGGCTGTTGACCACTCCGCAAAACCAGCACAAGACTAACCTATGATCAGAGCTGTCCCAGAGAAACTGGACATTGGACAAAACCTTCAGGGACAAACAGAGACAGACCGAAGGAGGACAGAGGACTTTATTCTGGATTTTAACAGAGGACAAAACCTTCAGGGACACAGACAGTCAGACTGAAGGAGGACAGAGGACTTTATTTATTGTGGATTATAACAGAGGACAGAAACTTCAGAGACACTTGCAGAGACAGACTGAGGGAGGACAGAGGACTTTATTCTGGATTATTTATCTCTGGTTTCCTCCTACAGATCAAAAACATGCTCATTTGGTTGACTGGTGCCTCTAAATCAGCCTAAGGTGTGAGTGTGATTCGTTGTCCGTCTCTCTGTGTGGCCCTGTGATTGGCTGGTTCAGGGTAGACCTCGCCTCTTGCCTAGTGTCAGCAGAAGGTCATTAAAACAATCAGTAATCTGTTTCAGGATCTTAATGAGTTTCGGGTCAGTCAAGGTCAGGGATTGGCAACTTTGGTGAGAAAGAGGCCCCGTTGAACGCTCCCTCAGCCAGAGCCAGAACAGGAAACATTCAGCAAGAACTGAAATTTAAAGGATCAGCAACAAAAGGATTTGAAAGAATCCAGAGGATAAAATAGAGCTCAGAATTAGGACCAGGAATAAAAAATAAAATAAAATCTGACTTTAATCTCAGAATTCTGAATTTAACAGAGGAAAGATCTGATATTTTTAGTGGCCTAAATCTTCAGAGGAAGAGTGTGGACGAGTTTAAAGGACTGATCCTCCTGACGTGTCTACATACAGCATGAAGAAAAAGGATCAAAACCTGGTCTGGTTTCAACGTTTCCTTTGTTCATAAGTTCATTTTTAACAAATAAATGAATAAACACACAGCCACTGTTAAGATACAGGCATAAACACCAAGAGGGCTTTTTTTTTACATGGATTTGAGTTTGGGATGCCTGGAGTTTCAGGCCTGGGGCCTCATGTACAAAGGGTGCGTACGCACAAAACGTGGCATACGCTCTTTTTCACAGCAAAGTTCGGATGTATCAAAAGTGAAATGACCATGGAAATGTGCAGTGCCTCACGCCAACTTCATGGCTGGCGTACGCACGTTTTTACAGCATTTGTTCCTTTGGCGACACTTAGAGATGATGCTGGGAAACTGTTATAATAAATAAATGTGAAAACAATTAGTCCTCAGACTGAGCGATGTGCACATCAGAGACAAAACAGTTAACACTAATGAATGATTCACACCGACGTGTCTGCAATTACATGAAAGTATATAAAAGCGAGACGTGCAAAAATACCGTTAAATACAATGGCTGCTTTAGCCGTATGAGAAGACATTGTAAATGGTGCAATACGAAGAGAGCGTGTTCAGAGATAGAAAAGATTTACTGGCACATGATGACAACTGGATCATCAGCCGCTTTAGGTTCCCGAGGGCGATCCTCCTGAAACTGTGTGCAGAGTCACAGCCGGCATTCAACGTTAAAGCACAATTTGCAGCAAGAGCCGGTTTTCCTAATGTGATCAGAGCTATTGACTGCACACAGATTGCTAAAAAAAAGTGCCATCACATGATGAATGTGAATGTCAACAGGACACATTTTCATTCGATCAATATACAGATCATGTCTTATGCTCAAATGTAGTTTACCAACATTGTGGCGAGGTGGCCTGGTTCAGTGCACGATTCATACATTCTGAGTAACAGCATGGGTGGGAACAGACTACAAGCTGGCACTGGATATTTTTGTGCTTACAACGTTTTCTGGATTTGATCGTACACCATGTTTTAGTAGGAAATCCATGCAAGTCTTTGGTGTGCTCTGAGATTTAAGCCTGGTCTTTGCAGTGCTCTGATATCTAACCCTGGTCTTTGGCGTGCCCAGAGATTTAAGTCTGGTCTTTGCAGTGCTCTGATATTTAACCCTGGTCTTTGGCGTGCCCAGAGATTTAAGCCTGGTCTTTTAGTGCCCTGAGATTTAGGCCTGGTCTTTGGCGTGCCCTGAATTTTAACCTTGGTCTTTGGTTGATCTTTGGTGTGCCTTAAGATTTAAGCCTGGTCTTTGGTGTGCCCTGATATTTAACCCTGGTCTTTGGCGTGCCCAGAGATTGAAGCCTGGTCTTTCTAGTGCCCTGAAATTTAAGCCTGGTCTTCGTAGTGTTATGAGATTTAAGCCTGGTCTTTCTAGTGCCCTGAAATTTAACCTTGGTCTTTGGTTGGTCTTTGGTGTGCCCTGAGATTGAAGCCAAGTCTTTGTAGTGTCTTGAGATTTAAGTCTGGTCTTTTGTAGGGCCCTGAGGTCTTGGTGTGCCCTGAGGTTTCTGGGATTCCCTGAGATTCTGGCTTGGAATATTAAACCTGCTTCAGTTTGTTTTTAGTGTGATAAATGAAGACTGCCTTGTCCAGACCGGGATTCAGTTACTATTAAATTTTCAAATGCAAAAATAAAATCTTCGTAAATCAGTCTCCCTGGAACAAATCTGGTCAGTAATATATTTATGAATTTACAGCAACATTCATCCCAAATACGAGAACTGAAAATGATTGTGGACAGAAATGTTGAGGAAAGACTGTCGTCTTCATCTGTGGTTCTATTGTTGAAAGTGAGGTGAAGGGTCGCATGTGGCCTTGGGGCCAACAGTTGTCCATCCCTGGAAAGCCCTTGAGGATGGAAAACATCATATAGATATTAAAATCAAAAAAACCCTTTACCCAAGATGAGAGGAATTTGTTTAGAGTTAATTTATCCAGACATGATCATTCTAATCAGCATGAAGGTGATACATAAACTGATATATAGGCCAAACACACGTCATATACCTGCTGTTTTACACCTGTATAAGATTTTCCTTTAAAAACATCAGAATTTTTTGGTAAATCAGATCTTCATTTTTATGCATGTTTTATACATTTATCCTTTCTTTATTGGTGCCAGATTCATTCGAGTAAAAACAATAAGAAGGGTATTTAATGTAAATGTAAACAAAATATGAATATTATGAACATTTCTGAAGTTTAATTTACCAAATAATATTTATTGAAAAATGGAGTTTGTGATGGAGGCTCATAAAGACTGTTTTTTATGATATATAATGTTCATTTCTTGATTTTTTAATTTAAATGTCTTTAAACTTCACTCAGCCTAAAGACAGCTTATTTAACCATGTTCACAGATACACATACTTGTAATAATAATACTGACTATAGTAGTATTATTTGTAGTATTCCCTCAAAGTTTATGTTCAGTAATTTTATTTTAAGCCTGTGGAGATTTTGATCCTAATGTTTATCATAATAAAGTGTTTTCTCATTTAACTTTCACTGTTGGTTCACTTTTATTTTCTTCATATAATCTCTGCAAAGTTTATTAAATCTTGTTTATGAAATCGTGACCTCAGAAGAGGCCAGTTGTACAGACGGATTGTTTCTTTAATCATCAGGTGATTTTTTTATTTTCTGTTGGTCATGGAGGAGGAACTGATTCCGTTTTGGCGCTGATCTGAATCCAGATGTGATCCAGGACTTTTGAAAGGATTGTGAAATAAGACAGTTTTCCATATTATTAAAACTAACTCAGCATTGTTTTATATAAAGACCTGGGTCAAGTCAGGTCAGGTCAGTGCAGGTCAGGTTAGGTCGTGTTGGCTCGGGTCAGGTCAGGTTAGGTCATGTTGGGTCGGGTCAGGTTGGGTACGGGGCACAGCCATGTTGGCACTTGGATAGCCTGGGCCTTCCTGGAAGCCTTCGTCTAGGCCTGTGCCAGAACCATGTCACAGCTCTTCAGGTAATCCAGAGCTGACCCTCCACCATGCACATGGTCTTCTCCTGGCCTGGTCCATCCCTCCAGGTCCCCCAGGATGCAGTGAGCCACTCCGGTCAGCAGCCGACCCTCACGCTCTCCTGAGCGGGGGACACATGGTCCTGCTAGCAATACCCCAAATGGTCGGCATGTAGGTCTCACAAGAAGGCAGGGCAAGACGGGGGCCTCCGAGACTGACTTTGGTCCACATGCTCATGGCTCCAGAGGTGAGGACACAATAGTGACTGCTTCATTACAGGCTCCTCTCCCTTTTCACCACCCACAGGCGTGCACTCATTGGCTAACCTGACACGCCAGATGGACAGTTTCATATTGGAAATATTTCACTACTCCGTCTGGGAAGGAGCCATTCGAAAATGTTTTCAGGGGCAGAATCTTCAAAAGCAAAGGCAGCTTGTGATTGGACAATCGTTTGGCTCGTTACACTCATCACAGACCAATCCACATCAAGCAACACTGCTACGTATGACGTAGCATACGTAGCAAGACGGATATGCATGATTTCAGAATCAGGCAGGTCCATCTGCTCTACAAGGCTACTCATTGGCAGCATCCACCTGAACACCTGGATCTTTGTTTGGACCCCGGACAGTCCCAGAGGTTCAGGCTCCACTCAGCAGAGCTCAGGAGTTCTACAGTCTCTATCAGAGGGTCTTATCTTCATTACATTCAACCTCAGCAATCTGAGACCGTGTTAAAACAGGAAATTTTAAAATCAGAAAATATAGGGCATATGACAACAGTCTGATTCAGATCAAAATCATAATTTATCTTACTATCATTCTCAGCGTAGTAAAGATTACCGTCACGAACAGGATTCGAACCTGTGCGGGGAAACCCCATTGGATTTCGAGTCCAACGCCTTAACCTCTCGGCCACCGTGACAATAACGCCATGTGTGCAGTGTGAGTATAAAATATATTATACATTTGTTTACGTGATGATCCAATCTGTCAGGGAGGTCCTAGCGGCTCCTTTTCAATCAAACTGAAGCTGCTGCATGAGACTGTTAAACACGATGTTAGCATACCGAGCCAACTAATCTGAGCCGACAGCGTTAGCCTCATGATCGAGAAACTTCTGCTGAACGAGCAGCTGGATGTTAGCCCTCATTTGTCTGCAATGGAAACACGAGAGTAAAATGAAGGGATCATAATTATAACCGTCTTGCTCCCTACCGTAAGGGACCTCGGCACGGCGGACTGACGTCATCATCGACTCCACAACACGGCGGACTGACGTCATCATCGGCTCCGTCTGCGACAATTGTATCCGACAGTAGGCGTGTCGCAGAGTGACGTCAGTTTATCTCACGTCACTCTGCGACACGCCTACTACATTCGCTTCTTAAAGGGATAAGAAGCGCATGTTCAGCACGGTCCAGCCGAATGTCAATGTTTTTGCTTACCTATTCTTTGCTCTAAAATAAATGTATTCAAATGCGTACAAATAAGGTTAAGGTAAGGGTTAGGGTAAGGGGTTAGGCTTAGGGTAAGGGTATGGGTTAGGTAATAATACAACTAAGTGCAGCAACTGTTTGACATTCGTTACATGAAATATGCTAACACTTACAGTCTGGACACGATCCGCCATTGTTCATCACTAAAACTTTCCACATCTCTCGTGGTTCTATGTGATGAACTAGCGTCTCCCCGTTAAGTAGCGTGTCGCAAAGTAGGCGTGTCGCAGAGTGGCGTCACTCGAGCGACGTCACTCTGCGACGCCTACTGTCCTACTCTGCGACACGCCTTTGTCTTGTGGCCTGCAGTCGGACCCGTCTCGTCTGCGATCCCTGACGTGGGGAACTACATTTCTATTACTGTAAATAAGTGTCACAGAACGCTATTTACATCACTGTTTAACATGTTTATACAAACATCATAAGTATTTTGTATATCATACATCTGCGTGCAGAGAAATTAAGTTTTTGTAACACTAACCAGGAGAAAAATGTTTTCTAAGGTAACATCAAAGCTACACTGCAGTCAGAATTTGATCCATAAGAATTTTTTCAAAGCTCAGCTCTGGATCGTTCAATCCAGAGTTTTCCTTTTTGTTCATAATCCACTTCACTGAAAAAAAAAATCATATCATATCTTATATATATATATAATATTCCAAACTCTAACGAAGAGCAGGTTTCTCCTCCTGTCACTGAATGCAGCACAGTCTACGTCACAGTCAGAGCACATTTCCATTGGCCGGTGAACGATAGCTCCGCCCCTTAGCAGACTTTCAGTCAGAGAGAGTGAGAAAGTTCTGGACGGCAGCAAAGATGATCAACTGGAAGGTAAAGCCCGACCTTTATCTCTGATTGTCGATCATTATCTGCGATTGCCAATTAAATTATGCTTTAGTTGACGTGCTAGGTACACATTCATGTCGGTGTGTTTACCAGTGCCCTTGTAGATCGCAACTGTAGGCTCCTTCTGTTAGCACGGTGCTAACGGGGCTAACATGGACGCTGTCAGGGGAACAGTGACCTCTGCAGCTGAGGGTCAGTAATGGCTGTCAGTAATAATTAATAATGTTATTACACAAACTGAGAATAGTTGTTAATATTATTTAAGATGACTGAGACGAGGATGAATTTAAATATTATTAAACAGACTGAGAATTATTATTAATATTATTAAACAGACTGAGAATTATTATTAATATTATTAGACAGACTGAGAATTATTATTAATATTATTTTTAAAAAACTGAGAATTATTATTATTATATTATAATATTGTTAAACAGCCTGAGAATAATTGTTAATTATATTTAACAGACCATAATTAACTTATTAATATTAAGTAGACTGAAAACAATTATTAATAGTATTAGACAGACCGAGACAAGAACTGAATAATTATTATTATTATTATACAGACTGAGAATAATTATTATTATTAAACAGACTGAGACTAGAATAATTAATATTATTTTAAAAGACTGAACATTCTTAGTAATATTTGTACTCAGACTGAGACAAGACGGGAAGAATTGTTAACATTAATTAGAAAAATTTGGACTGTAACAGAGTAACAATTAACATTTATATGATGTGAAGGCTCTGTTTGAGGAGCACAGAGATCTGGTGCAGTCTATGAAATGAAAAGGAGCTGATTTAGACTGAAATGTGCTGAACTAAATCATGAAGCACACATTAATTGGTAATAGTAATATTAATGATGATGTCTGTAAAATACATGAGACGCCTTAATTTATCATATAGATCATAAGTGTGCTGTAGTTTTAGTGTGTACGCACACACCCCACACACACACATATCTATATCTATCTATCTATCTATCTATCTATCTATATCTATCTATCTATCTATCTATCTATATATATATATATATATATATATATATATATATATATATATATATATATACATGCCCCTCAGTGTTGGAGCACGTGGTCTGCAGCTGTTCAGGTCCATCACTGTTTAACCCTTTAATGTGGGGCTTATTTATCCCTCCGCCATCAGCTGTTCAGATCCATCACTGTTTAACCCTTTAATGTAGGGCTTATGTATCCCTCCGCCATCAGCTGTTCAGATCCATCACTGTTTAACCCTTTAATGTAGGGCTTATGTATCCCTCCGCCATCAGCTGTTCAGGGCAGAGTGCTGCAGCAGGGTCAGGCAGAGGTCACTGGGGCTCAAACTGAAATAATATAAATCCAACTCCCTGGATTTGCAGAAGACGGGTCACTCCTGCGTTTATATGATAAGGGACAAATCAAATGGCCAAAGTTCAGATTTCTGTTGCATGGTGTGGGCCCTAAAGCTTAGTTACTGTTTAGCAATGAAAAATCCTCTTCACTGCACTAATGTTGCAGCCAGGAGAAAACATACAGCAACATGACAAAAGCAACTCCCTACGTCCAAGCTCATCTATTTTACAGACATTATTATTATTATCATTGTTATTATTATTATTATTATTGTTGTTATTGTCATAATTATTATTGTTTTTATTATTATTTAGTTTTATTTGTTATTATTATTATTATTATTATTATTATCGCTATCATTGTTTTTGTGCTGTTATTATTACATACGGCAAATGCTTCTCTATATTTGTTGGACTGTTCTGTTTGTTTTACTTCTATATCTGACATTTTTTTCTGCTTCATCTCTTTATTAAAGTTTTTAAATATTTCTGTTCTGCTCCTGTAAGGTTCTGTGTCAGTAAATATTATTTACTTATTTAATGACTTCAGGGTTTCTCCTAGGATTTTTTAAAGCTGTGGTGGTGGGCTGCATGGGAGGCAGACTACTGCGCCACTGCTGCTTCAGCAGCAGCAGCAAATTTGTTTTATATCATGAAAAATAAGAATTTTTATGAATAACTATTAATTTCTTTTTTTCCAGAACGAGAAAAACATAAACAGAGAACAATTAACTGTTAATCTAGTGGCAAAGCTTGTAACTTCACAGTGTCTAAAACATTAAGCTTCCTTTTGTTACCTGACCCTCCTTCTCGGGAACTTTTCTCTTCTTTTGAAAGTAATTTAAAATACTCATCTGAAATTGCAACCAGGGACAAGTCATTAACGACAACAAGCTGATATGAAGCTAGGTCGCACTGATTCTTAAACGTAACACGTGAGAAACAAACACACGGATGTAAAGTTAAACATTAGGTAGTAATGTCAAAATTAGGGTGGTTTTCACTGGCTTGAACACGAAATGCATTACTTAACCCTTGGATCTGTATGTGGCTTTTTTCTGCCACAAAGGGGTGGTATTTAGAACAAACTGGCCATACCTTTCACTCTATTTAAGAGAGTGAAAACATTTTTGGTGCGGAAACTTAATTATACAAAAATTTGAAAATGTAATTTAAAAAATTTTAAAAGGTCAAAAATTCACTGTGGGCAAATTTACTACCCCTTTGTCCTGTTTTGGCTGTTTAAAAGTTACAAACTTTAGCTGCTGTAAAAACATATCAGATAATTATTTTTTCAAACTTTTTTTTCCACAAGTCAAGCTCAGTCCTGATCAAACGTATTTATTTTTTGTTTTTTTTTTTAATTGTGGATTTTGACCCTTTAAATGCCAGTTTCATAGGTGCTTTCACTGCAGTGTCATGGCTGCATTCAAAAAATATGGTTATAATGGGAATCAATAGGGAGTAAAACTTAAAATCTGATGCTGCGCAAAAAATAATAATGCACCAAAGCCGATGTTTTTACTAATCTTTGACAGATCCAAGAGTGTGATAGCACGTAAAAAATGTCCAGCCTCTGATCATTTTTTGTATTGAAAATCTGTCATTTTGTGTGTTATTTTACCAAATCAGTGGCATCACCTTTGGAATTGGCATTTAAAGGGTTAAAATCCATAATCTTATAAAAATATTCATTAGTTTTGATCAGGGCTGAGCTTGAGGAAGAGATTTGGGCAAATAAATGAAAGAAATATTTATCTGATATGTTTTTATATCAGCTAAAGTTGTGGCTTGCAAACAGCCAAAACAGGAACAAAGGGAGTAAAAATAAAAATCTGATGCTGCGCAAAAAATAATAACGAAAGTAAATGTTTTTACTAATCTTTGACATATCCAAGAATGTGATAGCATGTAAAAAAACAACAGCAATGTTGTTGTGTAAATGGGGCCTTAGCCGGTGCCTCAGGCAACCACTTGGACATGTTTGCATTGTTAATGAGGGGAGGAGGAGTGAAGATGCAGCGTCCCCAGCCTCAGTGACCCCCTCGCATTTCCCAAGAGATACGTTTCTATTTATTCTGAAAAGAAGAGGCTTTTACATAAAATGACGTCCATTTCAGTGATATTGTGCAATTTTATTGAATTTCACTTTTAATGTCCACTTCTGTGATTCCATGATCGTGGATTTTACAGGGCCCTAGTTATTTCGGACCAATCAACCTCTCACATGTCCCCCCTCTCTTGTCCCCTCTCTCATGTCCCCTCTCCCAAAGCCCCCCCCTCTCTCACGTCCCCCATCTCTCATGTCCCCCTCTCTTGTCCCTTCTCTCATGTCCCCCCTTTCTTGTCCCCCCTCTCTTGTCTCCACTCTCATGTCCCCTCTCCCATGTCCCCCCTCTCTCACGTCCACCCTATCTCATGTCCCCTCTTTAATGTCCGCCCTCCCTTATGTGTCTCCTCTCTTGTCTTCTCTTGGCCCCTCTCTCATGTCCCCCCTCCCTTATGTGTCCTCTCTGTCATGTGCCCTCTCTCAAGTTCCCCCTCTCTAGTCCCCTCTCTCATGTCCCCTTTCTCATATCTCCACTCTCATGTCCTCTCATGTCTCATGTCCTGTCCCCTTTCTCATGTCCCCTCTCATGACCTTTCTTCCTTGTTTCCTTTCTCATGTTCCACCTCTATTATATCACCATCAGGCTCTTAAAAATGTCCCCATGTTGCTGTATTTTCTCATGATTTATCATTTATTATATTTTGATGTATTTCATCAAGCTTTTAATAACGTCCCCATGCTGTATTTTTTAGAATTTATCATTCATCCATTCATCCACCTTCTTCTGCTTATCCGTGGTCTGGTCGCGGGGGAAGCAGCCTAAACAGGGAAGCACAGATTTCCCTCTCCCCAGCCACTTCGTCCAGCTCTTCCTGGGGGATCCCGAGGCGTTCCCAGGCCAGCTGAGAGACATAGTCCCTTTAGTGTGTCCTGGGTCTTCCCCGAGGTCTCCTCACGTGGGACGTGCCCGGAACACCTCACCAGGGAGGCGTCCAGGAGGCATCCTTATTAGATGCCCGAGCCACCACATCTGTCTTCTCTCAAAGCAGAGGAGCAGCGGCTCTACTCCGAGCCTCTCCCAGATGACTGAGCTTCTCACCCTGTCTCTAAGGGAGAGTCCAGACACCCTGCGAAGGAAACTCATTTCAGCCGCTTGGACCCGCGATCTTGTTCTTTCAGTCACTACCCAGAGCTCATGACCGTATGTGAGGATAGGAACGAAGATCGAGCGGTAAATCGAGAGCTTCGCCTTTCGGCTCAGTTCCCTCTTTACCAAGTGTGTAGAGTCCGCATCACTGCTGACGCTGCACTGATCCGCCTTTCGAACTCCCGTTCCATTCTTTCGCTTGTGGACAAAACCCCAAAGATACTTGAACTCCTCCACTTGGGGTAAAATCTCATCCCCGACCCGAAGAGAGCACTCCACCCTCCCCTGGGCTAGGACGATGGACTCAGATTTGGAAGTGCTGATTCTCATCTCAGCTGTTTCACACCCGCTGTGAACCGATCCAGTGAGACCTGTCGGTCACGGTCCGATGAAGCCAACAGGACCACATCATCTGCAAAAAGCAGACCTGATCCTGAGGTCACCAAACCAGAACCCCTCAACGCCCTGGCTGCGCCTAGAAATTCTGTCCATAAAAGTTATGGCAATGTGGACCAGGCTTTGGCACTGGTCGTACAGAGAACAGACAGACCGTATCAGGGGGTCAGCTACCCCATACTCCTGGAGCACCCCCTGCAGGACTCCACAAGGGACACGATCGTATGCCTTCTCCAAGTCCATAAAACGCATGTTGACTGGTTGGGCAAACACCCATGCACCCTCAAGGACCCGATGGAGTATAGAACTGGTCCACAGTTCCACGAAC
Organism: Cetoscarus ocellatus; assembly: GCA_037902135.1. Classification (NCBI taxonomy): domain Eukaryota; kingdom Metazoa; phylum Chordata; class Actinopteri; order Labriformes; family Labridae; genus Cetoscarus; species Cetoscarus ocellatus. Next base: position 717,749 of record JBAMNC010001640.1, read on the forward strand.
AGGAAGAAAACCACATTGCTCCTCCTGAATCTAAAGTTCGACTAGCCGGCGGACCATCCTCTCCAGTACCCCTGAATAGACCTTACAGGGAGGCTGAGGATTGTGATCCCCTGTAGTTGGAGCACACCCTCTGGTCCCCCTTCTTAAAAAGGGGGACCACCACCCAGTCTGCCAATCCAGTGGCACTGTCCCCGATGTCCACGCGATGTTGCAGAGTCGTGTCAGCCATAACAGCCCCACAATATCCAGGGCCTTGAGGAACTCCAGGCGGATCTCATCCACCCCCAGAGCCCTGCCACGGAGGAGCTTTTTGACCACCTCGGCGACCTCAGCTCCAGAGATAGGAGAGCCCACCACGTAGACCCCCAGGTCTGCTTCCACACTGGAAGAAATGCTGGTGGGATTGAGGAGGTCTTCGAAGTATTCTTTCCACTGTCCAGGACGTCCTGAGTTGAGGTCAGCAGCGCACCATCCCCACCATAGACAGTGTTGACAGTACACTGCTTTCTCCTCCTGAAACGCCAGATGGTGGTCCAGAATCTCTTCAAAGCTGTCCGGAAGTCATTCTCCGTGGCCTCACCAAACTCCTCCATGCCTGGGTTTTTGCCTTGGCAACCACCAAAGCCGCATGCCGCTTGGCCAGCCGGTACCTGTCAGCTGCCTCCGAAAGTCCAACTGGCCAAAAAAGCCCGATAGGACTCCTTCTTCAACTTGACGGCATCCCTCATCACCGGTGTCCACCAGCGGATTCGGGTACTGCCGCCACGACAAGCACCGACAACCTTACGGCCACAGCTCCGATCAGCCGCCTCAACAATAGAGGCCCGGAACAAGGCCCACTCGGACTCAATGTCCCCTGCCTCCCCCGCGACATGGTCGAACTTCACCCGGAGGTGGGAGTTGAAACTCTTTTCGATGGGAGACTCTGCCAGACGTTCCCAGCAGACCCGCATGACACGCTTGGGCCTGCCAGGTCTGACAAGCATCCTCTCCCACCATCGGAGCCAACTCACCACCAGGTGGTGATCAGTTGACAGCTCCGCCCCTCTATTCACCCGAGTGTTCAAGACATGTGGCCGCAAGTCTGATGACACAATTACAAAGTCAGTCATTGAACTGTGGCCTAGGGTGTCCTGGTGCCACTTGCGCATATGGACACCCTTATGTTTGAACATGGTGTTTGTTATGGACGAGCACAGAAGTCCATTAACAAGGCACAGCTCGGGTTCAGATCGGGGGGGCGTTCCTCCCAATCATGCCCCTCCAGGTCGCACTGTCATTGCTGATGTGAGCGTTGACATCCCCCAGGAGAACGAGGGAGTCCCCAGAAGGGGCACTTTCCAGCACCCCCCTCTAGGGAGTCTACAAAAGGTGGATACTCTGAACTGCTGTTTGGTGCATAAGCACAAACAACAGTCAGCATCCGTCCCCCCATTCAAAGGATGAGGCAGGCTACCCTCTCATCTACTGGGGTAAACTCCAACATACAGGCGCGAGCCTAGGAGCAACAAGTACTGCCACCCCCGCCCGACGCCTCTCGCCATTGGCAACTCCAGAGTGGAAGAGAGTCGAGCCCCTCTCGAAAGGACTGGTTCCAGAGCCCAAACTATGTGTCGAGGTGAAGCCGACTATATCTAGCCCGAACCGCTCAACCTCGCGCACCAGCTCAGGCTCCTTCCCCACCAGAGAGGTGACGTTCCACGTCCCTAGAGCTAGCCGTTGCAGCTGGTCCCTGCCTTCAGCTGCCACCCAGCTAACACTGCACCCGGCCACTTTGGCCCCTTCCATGGGTGGTGAGCCTATGGGAGGGGGGGATCCACGTAGCCTTTTCGGGCTGTGCCCGGCCGGACCCCATGAAGATGGGGAAGGGGCCAGACAAAGCGTGGCTCGAAGACCACTATGGAGAAGATTAATTTATCATTCAATATATTTTGATACATATCACCCTCAGGCTCTGGATAATGTCCCTGTACTGCTGTATTTTCTCATTATGTATCATTTATTATATATAATTTTATATATTTCATCATCAGGCTGTTACTAACGTCCCCATGCTGCTGTATTTTCTCATTATTTATCATTTATTATATATATTTTGATATATTTCATCATCAGGCTTTTAATTACGTCCCCATGCTGCTGTATCACCCTCTAGCTCTTGATAACTTCCCCATGCTGCTGTATTTTCTTATTATTTATCATTTATTATATATTATATACACTTTGATATATTTCACCCTCAAGCTCTTGATGACATCCCCATGTTGGTGAATTTTCTCATTATTTATCATTTATTATATTTTGCTGTATTTCATCATCAGGCTTTTACTAATGTCCCCATGCTGCTGTATCTTCTCATTATTTATCATTTATTATATATATTTTGATATATTTCATCATAAGGCTTTTAATAACGTCCCCATGCTGCTGTATCACCCTCAGGCTCTTGATAACACCCCCATGCTGCTGTATTTTGTTATTATTTATCATTTCTTATATATATTATATGTATTTTGATATATTTCACCCTCAGGCTCTGGATAACGTCCCCGTGCTGCTGTACATCTTGGCGTTGAAGACGCTGCTGCTGTGTTTGGCTTTTGCCGGAGTGAAGATCTATCAGAGTAAGAAGGCAGAAGAGGCGCTGAAGAAGCAGCAGGAGGAGAAGAGGAGGCTCGCCCAGCGGACGCAGGAGCTCATCGACAGCAAGAAGGAGGACTGAGAGAGCGACGGGTAAAACATGGATGGATTAGTAAGAACACGATTCATGCTCAGGGTCATTACGCATTACTGTTCCCTTTCCATAAAGTTGGGACGCTGTATAAAACAGAATACAATGATTCCAAATGATGTATTCAACTGCAAAGACAAGATACTTACCTTTAAATTGATAAATTTGATGTTTCTTGGTTTTGCAACTATCTAAAATGTTTTTTATTGCTACGTATATTTACACATTCAAGGTGTAGACACAGTAAGAACATAGTTAGAATAGACATAAAAGTTAGGAGAAATCAAATAAATTATAACAATAGGTAGAAAATATTACAAGATCTACAACATAATAGGCACAAAAAAGAACAACACAGCACAGTGATATGAAGGTACAGGCCAATCACCTTCTCTGTAGAGCCAGGGGATGGGATTCACTTATTTAGATGCCTGCAGCATGTCCCAAAAGCACTGGGACAGCAGCAGCAAAAGACTGTGAAAGTAGAGGAGCACTGAAAGCACCTGTCTGGAACAATCCACAGGTGAGCAGGTTGACTGAACACAGGTGAGAGTCACGATTGGGTGTAAAAGGAGTATCTTTTAAGGGATCAGTCATTCATAAGGACGTCTCTACATCTCTACATCTACACATCTACAAGGTCAAGGTCAAACTTTACCATGCAGAGAGGAAGCCATATATCAACAACACCCAGAAACAGACTGACAGACTGTTTTTGGATATCATGGATGTGGCGTCCTCCGGGCTAAAGAGGAAAAGGACTATGGCCACTGAACAAGTACTAGACTGACTTGCTGAGTCCACACCTGTCTCCACTGAACAAGTACTAGACTGACCTGCTGCAGTCCACACCTGTCTCCACTGAACAAGTACTAGACTGACCTGCTGCAGTCCACACCTGTCTCCACTGAACAAGTACTAGACTGACCTGCTGAGTCCACACCTGTCTCCACTGAACAAGTACTAGACTGACCTGCTGCAGTCCACACCTGTCTCCACTGATCAAGTACTAGACTGACCTGCTGCAGTCCACACCTGTCTCCACTGATCAAGTACTAGACTGACCTGCTGCAGTCCACACCTGTCTCCACTGAACAAGTACTAGACTGACCTGCTGAGTCCACACCTGTCTCCACTGAACAAGTACTAGACTGACCTGCTGAGTCCACACCTGTCTCCACTGATCAAGTACTAGACTGACCTGCTGCAGTCCACACCTGTCTCCACTGAACAAGTACTAGACTGACCTGCTGAGTCCACACCTGTCTCCACTGAACAAGTACTAGACTGACCTGCTGCAGTCCACACCTGTCTCCACTGATCAAGTACTAGACTGACCTGCTGCAGTCCACACCTGTCTCCACTGAACAAGTACTAGACTGACCTGCTGAGTCCACACCTGTCTCCACTGAACAAGTACTAGACTGACCTGCTGAGTCCACACCTGTCTCCACTGAACAAGTACTAGACTGACCTGCTGCAGTCCACACCTGTCTCCACTGAACAAGTACTAGACTGACCTGCTGAGTCCACACCTGTCTCCACTGATCAAGTACTAGACTGACCTGCTGCAGTCCACACCTGTCTCCACTGAACAAGTACTAGACTGACCTGCTGAGTCCACACCTGTCTCCACTGATCAAGTACTAGACTGACCTGCTGCAGTCCACACCTGTCTCCACTGAACAAGTACTAGACTGACCTGCTGAGTCCACACCTGTCTCCACTGAACAAGTACTAGACTGACCTGCTGCAGTCCACACCTGTCTCCACTGAACAAGTACTAGACTGACCTGCTGAGTCCACACCTGTCTCCACTGAACAAGTACTAGACTGACCTGCTGCAGTCCACACCTGTCTCCACTGAACAAGTACTAGACTGACCTGCTGAGTCCACACCTGTCTCCACTGAACAAGTACTAGACTGACCTGCTGCAGTCCACACCTGTCTCCACTGAACAAGTACTAGACTGACCTGCTGAGTCCACACCTGTCTCCACTGAACAAGTACTAGACTGACCTGCTGAGTCCACACCTGTCTCCACTGAACAAGTACTAGACTAACCTGCTGAGTCCACACCTGTCTCCACTGTTCATGTGTGGAGCATCATGAAGACAAACAGCAGAGACCCCGGACTGTTCAGACACTGAAGACAAACATCAGGAACGAGAAAGAATTTAAATCTGCAACAGTTACTGTCCTCAGATCACAAATACTCACTCATACTGCAGGCATCAAATTCAAAATGAGTGAATATTTACAGAAAACAAAGTTTATCAGTTTGAACATGAAATATCTCATCTTGGTTTATTCAGTTAAATAAAGGTCTAAAAAATTTGAAATCAGTCTGTTCTGTTTTTTATTTATGTTTTACACAGTGTCCTAACTTCTTTGAAATTGGGGTGAATACATTGTGCAACGTTGATTGTAATTATCAACAAAAACATGTTTATATGCTGTATTGTACATCAAACAGCACACTTCATAATATTTCATTTTCATAGTCACTGTATATTATTATTAGTAAGTTGTACTTCAGAGTATTTTAATATTTTATTTTACATCATTAAACAACATTACTGATCATGTTATGATAATATATCAGTACATGTGTTATAAAACCCTTCCCCTGCAGCGTTATACCATAATTATTAACCAAACACAAACTATGACATGATTTTATATCATACGTGATATAATTACAGTTTCATATTAAACATATTTTGTCTTAATGTATTCTGCTTTTATAATATTGATTTGAAATTTAGTAGAAACGATAACCATTTACCTCTCATATTTATTATTTTACACATCAAACTCAATTTAGAAAAATGTATGTTTCAGAATCAGAGTGATTTAATACAGAGACAGAGAGGGACAGACAGACAAACTGGGGGACACAGAGGGAAAGACACAGAGACAGACAGGAACAGACGGACAGATGGACAGAGTGACACAGAAGGACAGTCAGACAGACAGAGAAACACAGAAGGACAGACAGAGACAGAGACAAGGATGGACATGGACAGACAGAGAGACATAGCCAGAGAAAAGGATGGACAGGGAACGACAGAGAGACAGACAGAGAGACAGAGATAGAGAAAAGGATGAACATGGACAGACAGAGAGACAGTCAGACAGACAGAGATAGAGAAAAGAATGGACATGGACAGACAGAGAGACAAAGACAGAAAAAGGATGGACAGGGACAGACAGAGAGACAAAGACAGAAAAAGGATGGACAGGGACAGACAGAGAGACAGACCGGCAGACACAGACAGAGACAGAGAAAAGATAGAGAGATAGACATAGAGAAAGAGAAAAGGATGGACAGGGACAGACAGAGAGAGAGAGAGAGACAAACAGATAGAGAATAGGATAGACAGAGATAGACAGACAGACAGACAGAAAAGGATCCAGAGATAGACAGAGAGAGGATAGACAGATGGATCAGGGTTCCCACGCTTCCTGGAAAACCTGGAAAACCTGGAAAATGATTGACCAATTTTCCAGACTTGGAAAACATATGGAAAATGAGGAAAAAACTAAAATGTCCTGGAAAAGCTTGAATTGTGCTGGAAAATTATTCATCTTCCTTCTACTTTGTTAATGATCAAAAATCAAACATAGGAAATGAAGTTAAAATGTATTTGGTAACTAATGCACACTTAGCCATAAAATATGAGTAGATAAAATAATAAAAGTTAAAGGATAAGTTCGGTTTTTTGACACCTGGACCTTATTTTTAGGATTAAATACGCTCGTAGACTCACCCAGACAATTTTGGCGGAGCTCGGAGCCGTTTTTGAGCAATTTAGATCCATCCGACGGCGTTTTTCTCTCATGCCGTAGTAGCAGACGGGGCCAGAAATCGTATTTTGGGGGGCATCAATACGTGTTTCCTCTGGTCTCAAGTCCCACTCTGAGCAGCAAAGGCACTCCTCCTCTGTTGTGTTTGCCGTGCAATGTCCACAACAACACCACCAGTTAGCCCCCATTCGTGGACGTGCAGTGGTTGCTTGTTCTCTGGCCAGCTGTTCGGCTCTTTCCCTCTGCATCCTCCTTTCAAATAGCTCCTCGTCGATAAATTCTGGCTCAAAACGATACGGGCATCCATTATACTCAAAGTCGTCGTCAGACACTTCTACATCGGATAAGTATTCCGCCATGTTGCACAAAAATAGCCGTGTAGCCGTGTAGCCTAGCAACAACAGCGGCTCTACTCATATTCTTGTCTATGACGTCACCAAAAGTTACCCGTCCTTGTAAAGCCCCGGATGACCATGACAACAAAGTTGAGCTGACATGGTGATTACACTGGCCATTCATTTATAAAATGTAGCTGAAATGAGTGAGTTTCGCAGCAGATAATGTCTAATTTAGGGGTTTCGATTTCTGGCCCCGTCTGCTACTACGGCATGAGGAAAAACGCCATCGGATGGATCTAAATTGCTCGAAAACGGCTCCGAGCTCCGCCAAAATTGTCTGGTTGAGTCTACGAGCGTATTTAATCCTAAAAATAAGGTCCAGGTGTCAAAAAGCCGAACTTGTCCTTTAAGGAATAAAATATAAAAACTCAAAACAATGGCGATGAAAAGAAATAATAAAAAATGGCAAAATTAAATTTAGGCTACTTAAACGGTAAATCAACATACCCTATATAAAAAAGCAGAGTAAATAACGTTAAAAATAAGTATAAACCATACATTTATAATAGTAAGACACTATATAAAAGCCAGAGTAACAAAAGATAGCTAGCAGACAATGTTCATGCCCTAGAGTTAGAAATAAATAATGTCCTGGAAAAGTTCTGGAAAACTCCTGGAAAATTATTTTTAGAAAAGAGTGGGAGCCCTGATGGATAGACAGATGCACAGACAGACAGGCAGGCAGACAGAGAAAGACAGATAGACAGACACACAGACAGAGAGAAGGACAAACACAGACAGACAGACAGACAGAGAAAGACAACGAAAAGGATGGACAGGGACAGACAGACAGAGAGAGAAAAAGATGGACAGGGACAGACAGACAGAGACAATGAAAAGGATGGACAGGGACAGACAGAGAGAGGGACAGACAGAGAAAAGGAGTGACAGGGACGGACAGACAGACAGAGACAGAGAAGAATAGACAGGGACAGACAGACAGAGAGAGACAATGAAAAGGATGGAAGGGACAGAGACAAAGAACATGATGGACAGGGACAGAGAGACAGACAGAGACAGAGAAAAGGATAGATGGACAGAGAGAGAGACAGACAGACAGAAAAGGATGGACAGTGACAGAGAGAGAGACAGAGTAAAGGATGGACAGGGACAGACGGAGAGAGATACAGATGGACATAAAAGGGTGGACGGGACAGACAGAGAGTGGTGGTAAAAAGGATGGACAAGGACAGACAGACAGACAGACAGACAGTGGTAATAATTGTTGTTAAACAGTTTATTTATTTAGCAAACTTCATAACTAATAACATGACAAGAGACTCTAGGGAACTGCAGCTGCTCCTTAGAGAGGTGAGACTTGATTAAGACCTGGCCCAAAAGACTATAGACATGACTTTGCCTTAGAGACTTGATATAGACTCGGCCTCAAATACCTGAGACCAGACTAGGCCTCAGAGACCTAAGACTTGACTTGGCCTCTGAGACCTGAGACTTGACCTGTCCTCATATTGATGTTCGTCAGTCTGATTTTGTTTCTGTTTTCCAGGTCAGCAGAGGTGCCGAACCCCTCCTCTCCTGGACTGTTACTTCATATATTTATATAACTGTCAATGATCTTGTAAAATGGTGTGAAGATGTACCTGGACCAGCACCTGCTGAAAACACTGAGAAAACCCTGATGATAAAATCCTGATTCAGACCTCAGCCAGTGACTCGTTGTCGTTGATCAGACTGTTTGGATGTTTTGTTTGTAATATTTCTGCCTGGATCTGGACCTGGACTTTTGTATTTGCATTAAAAATGTTGGACAGGATTGGTTTTCGTGTCTTTATTTAAAGTCGTCATGCTGATGCAAGTCATCACTGTATGATCGTTTACTCTTCTCTGGTTTTTATCTAAAGTGGGTCAACATGTCTCCTCTGTCACGCCCCTCGAAGCTCATTGGTCTAGTGTGAATGTGAGAACTGACCAATCAGCACAGAGCACACCTGTCAGTTAGAACACTATGAGAACACCACAAGAACATCGTGAGAACACCAATCAATCTTCATTTGTATTGTGCCAATTCATCACAAGTGTTATCTCAAGGCGCTTTACAACAGAGCAGGCTGCAGACAAGCTCTTCATTTATAGATACACATCTGTGCATATTTACATATATACATATAAAATACACACATATATATATATACAAATACATACATCAAATCAGAATCGTAGGTTTAATGCTTGACTTAGACCATAGACACTCCACATCACCCTCCCCTGAATTATGTAAAGAAAGACTGACCTTACAAATGCATTGTAACTTAATATCAACATCTGCTCAGGTCTCGAGGTTTTATGTACCAGCATGGTGGAAAGGCAGGCTGTCTTTTGGCTCACCAACTAAAATGTAGATCGGCAGCTCAGCTCATACCACAGATCCAGAAGTCTTCTGATGAGCTAACAGTTGACCCTGTTATACTTAAAATTATTTTTAAGACATTTTATTCAAACTTACACACATCTGAATTCCCAGAGGATGACTGGGACATGCTACATTTTTTAGATAACTTAGATGCCCCTTCTATAAACACTGATAAGAGGACAGATTTGGATAAGCCCATTAGACTCAATAAAGTCATCAGCTCTATTTCAGCTATGCAAAGTGGCAAGGCCCCTGGACCGGACAGCTACCCTGTCAAATTTTACAAAAGATTTTCATCCAGATTAGCCCCTTTGTTACCTAAAATGTTTAATCATTCACAGAATGAGGGAGCCTTGCCACAGACCCTGACAGAAGCTAAAATTACACTTTTGTTAAACCTGGAAAGAAAGCAGCTGATTGTGGCTCCTATAGGCCCATATCACTTCTAAACAGAGATGTTAAGATACTTGCCAAGCTTCTTGCTATTAGGCTGGATACTGCTATGATGGACATAATTTCACCAGATCAGACAGGCTTTATTAGGGGTTGCCACTCTTTTTCTAATATACGCAGGCTCCTCAGTGTGGTTCACTCTCCTGAGTCCTTGAAGACTCTCCAGGTGGTGGTCTCCCTAGATGTGGAAAAAACATTTGATCGGGTTGAGTGGCCCTATTTATTTGCAGTATTGGGAAAATTTGGATTTGGGCCCAGACTTATAGCTTGGATACGGCTGTTGTATGCATCAGTTTGAGCTAGTGTAATCACTAATAAATTGTGTTCTAAGTCCTTCTCACTATCCAGGGGTACCCGGCAAGGTTGTCCTCTTAGCCCAGTTCTCTTGGCTTTAGCTATCGAACCTCTCTCCATTATGCTGAAACCTCACCATGCTCTAAGGGAATCTACAGAAAAGAGAACATAGTGTCCTTATATGCAGACAACTTATTGCTTTACATCTCAGACCCAGTGTCATCTGCCCCTGACATTGTGAATATGTTACACCAATTTGGCAGGTTTTCCAAATATAAATTAAACTTTTTAAAGAGTGAGTGTTTTCCAATCAATAACTTAGCCCTCCAAATTGCAGAAACAGATTTGCCCTTCTCTCTCCAGATCATGATTTAAATATTTGGGAATTATTGTTACCTGTTCATCCTCTGGTCAGTATGACAAAAATTTTACTCCCTGATTAATAATCTTAAACATGACCTTCAGAAGTGGAGTGTTCTAAACCTATCATTAACAGGAAAAATAGCATGTATTAAAATGAACATATTGCCGAGGTTTTTATATCTCTTTCAGAGTATTCCAGTCTTCCTTTTGAAAGCATTTTTCAGAGTTGTTGTTAAACTTTTTTCTTCATTTCTATAGGGTAACAAACATCTGATTCAAAGACCAGATGTCGATTGGTGCCAACCAGAAATTAATGCCTGTATATCATCATCACTCCCTGCATTAGTTACCTCAAAGCTTCCCCTCTCTCCTAAACAATACTCATGTCCGATTGCAGTGGCGGCTGGTGCCAAAAATTTTAAGGGGGGCACAGCCTTGGAGGAAACAAACCAAAGAAGCACTCCATACTACATTGAAAAAAAAAAAAAAAGACAAAACATAATCACAATGCAACCTACTTTGAACAATGCAATATTTGAACAGAAATTTTGCCCTCCTTTCCTTCTGGGCTGCAAATTTCTCAGTGACCCTGTGACTGAAGTCCATCATATCCGTCACCAGTCTCTCTTCCATTGACAGCATGGCCAGTGCATTCAGCCTGTCCTGGTTCATGGTGTTTTTCTGGAAAGTTCTGATTTTCCATCAACAACAGGATAAGGTCCACAGCACCACAGCAGGCCCTGAACTCCTCCTTGCTGTAGATTAAGACTGAGCTCTGTCTTTAGCTTGCTTTAGTTGAGCACTGGGTAGGCCTTCAAGGTGCTGCTGAGGGAATCTTCAGGAAACATGGTGTGGTACTGTGTGAATCTGTCATTAAAAAATACATAGAAAAGCACATTTTATTACCAAAAGTTAACATCAGTATTTACTGAGAAAAAAAATCAATAAAACAGCCAACGCTTAACCTGCTCCCATAAAATAAAGCTATAATTTATGTCATTTTCACCATTTTATGAACATTTCTTGTGTCACCTGAACAGTGTCTTATCTCATACATGATGTCTCATGGCTCAAGATTGTAAACACAAACAGAATCTTATGTTCCACTAAATTGATGCTTTAAAACTAAATGTAAAACTATGTGATACAGTTTTTGGTATAGATTAACTGTAAAAAGTACGAACAAAACAAAACAAAAAAAAAACCACACCACAAGAGGGCAGACGGCTCACACCAGCTGACCGATTCTCACAGCTGAAATGGAGGCTGTCAGTGTTTGGATGACATTTATAGTTTTCAGCAAAACAACTTCAGATTTTAAAAAGGGGAAAAAAATAAACTTTACATTACAGGAGTCTGTTTCCATCTGCTGGAGCTTTTGAATACTTTAACTTTGTACCGTTATGTGCAGTATTCAGTCAGCAAAAACCACCAACAGAATGTATAATTTCTGTATCAAAATAGAACATTTTATCAAAGCAACTAAACATATGATATACAATTATATAAAATGACAATATTGTATATATTTATATTGATATTTATCATTTAATATCACATGTTCAGTTGCTATAATAAAACTACATCATTTAGAGACAAGATATACATTGTGTTGGTCTGTTTTCATTGATTTTATTCTGTGCACAATGGTACAAGCTGGAAAGGTACAAGGTAAGTGTCAAATCTAAAAGCTCCAGTAGATTAAAAAATAATTCTGTAATGGACATACACCTAAGAGGTAAAGAATTTGTGTTGTTTACACTTTTGGGACTAATAAAACCCCACTGTTTTCACCAGTAAACTGCAACACATAACTTGATAGCATTATCAAGTCTTCTTTTTGTAATTTTTTAAAGGCTTTCACACAATGTAACAGTAATATTTAATGAGCACTGCAATAAACCTCTGCAATAATCTGCATGCACTTGTGTATAAAATTAATATTACAATTTCTCCTATCTTGTTCCTGCTTTGCCATGATTTTAAAAAATATATTTTTATAGGTCCATTTATATTATATTTTCATCAAAATAATGTATCAATTTTGTCAATTAAATTTAAAATGAACTTCTAGTGGGATAAAAACAAACTTAGCCACCCATTAACAGCCCCAATTCCTCCTAAAAGTATGTTGTTTTGTACAAATATGCAATAATTAAAAAACTATATAGATTTTTAGAAATTAAGTCTGAAGAAGATAATGTTCTACTGAATTAAGAATTTATATCCTCTTGGCAAACTCATTTTGTGGCTCCTAATCTATAGTTTAGTGCCATATGTGACATAAAATGGAAGTTTTCTACTCGGTAAGACGCATCCTAATCTAATCTTCAAGTGTAGCATAGCCTCTTACTGATCCTCTGATGGCTCTCTGGACCGAGTACCCGGCGCCTATTTAGTTCATGGGAGCATTGGTCAGATGCGTGAGATGCGCATGAGTAAATCATATCTGCTGCGGTGATGTGTCGATATGATTGACAGCGCTCATTGTCCAGTCACATGAGGAAAAGAAACACCAAAACAAAACTGATTCGCTGCCAGTCAAAGTGGGAGTGTGAGGGGCGCACTTGTGCCCCCCGCACTTGTGCGGTGTCACTAGTGTCACATCATTCAATAAAGTGACGATGGATGGGATTAGAGCAGACTGGGTAGAACTTGGAATGAATATCTCTGATACAACCTGGGAAGATGCATTATATAGAGTAAATGGGTCAACCTCATGTGCTCGCCTTGGCTTAGTTCAAGTTCAAGGTTCTCTATCAAATCCATTACAGTAGAGCCAGACTCTCCAGGATCTATTCTAATGTTAGTGAAACATGTGAACGTTGTGAGGATTCACAGTCTCTCTCAGCCTCTCTCCCCCTCCCTCACTGCTCCTCTCCTTCACCTTCCTGCGGAGGCGGGACTTCAGGTGCGCTGCAGTTTTCCACACCTGTTCCTGGTTGCTTCCAATCACTGCTCCCTATTTATTCCCCTCTTCAGATGACTGCAGTGCGGGTGGATTGCACACACGACGCCTGGTTTGTGCTCGTCCTGTTTGTTACTTGCTTTGTGCTTCTGGCTCTAAGGGTGTAGCTACTGTTTTTGTGGCCTGCTTTTGTGTTTTAAGATTTTTCCTTCAAAACTTACCGTTTTTTCTCCTCTGCTTTCTTCCAGGTCTCCTTGACCTGGAAGAAAGCAGTCCGCTACCAACTGGACTGTTTTTATCTTTTAGTGTTTCCCCTGAGCCTATTATTAAAATCACTTCAACTTTTTCTAACTGCCTGGTCATTGAGTTTTTGGGTCCAACATTTCAACACTCTCTGGGTCATATCCTGACAAACGTTGTCATATAGCTAAGGCTGATCTGGTCCTGTAATAAACTGTATAATTTTTGGGCTACGATATTTCAAACTTTAGGGGTTCATCAATGACAAATAAAATCAAAAACGTGCTTGCGTTTTCATCTCTCCATGCCCAGAGAAGAATCATATTGGAGTGGAAATCAGCACATCCACCCAAATCCTCTTCCTGGATGAAAGACCTGATCCTATACCTTTAAGTTGGAAAAGATAAAATATTGCATGAGAGCGTTGACCGAAAAATGAGCGTTTGCTGAGCGTTCCAGCTCTGCCACAGTATCACCTTGTGCAGACAGCTTGTTTTTCACGGGCTCCCCGGCAGCCGACACCTCCCTCTTGACAGTTTCTGAGATGATTGATTCAAATTTACTGATGATATCGGAGCACATCTCCTCCATCATGTCTCTGATGTTTGCTAGTAAGTTCTCGTTAGCATCTGGCGGTGTCGGCTGCTCAGGTGAGGTACACGATTTGCTGCGGCCTATTTTCCCCGTGTCGGATTTGCCTCGACCAGACATCTTGATATTCGCACCCAAGCAATTATAAGCGATTATATTCAAGCATAGACTGTTACAGAGCCCAAAAATAGATGTCTTCCGGTAAATTGCAAAAATGTATGATATAAAAGTCACATTTCCGAGGAGCCACCACGAAACACGTCTTACATCTTCTCTGATGTATTATTATTTTAATGTTGTATGTTTTCCTACCTGTAACCTCTTTCGTATATCATTTGAGGTGTGCTTTTCACTCACTGAGTTTATTTTTAATATTTGATCTATTTTTCGTGATGACAGCATGGTGGGGATGGGTGGGTGGGGCAGGGGGGTATAAGAAAAATGATGTATGTTGAATATTTGTAATCAATGTTCATTTTTTCAAATAAATAAAAAGCATGTTTAAAAAATACGTACATCCAACACTCAACATGAATCCATATAGCCAATCATGAATCCCTCATCATGGCGGCAAGAAAAAACCTCTGTTTAGCAGCAGGAAATCTTGAATGTGGATTGTGATTGTAAATTGTGAGATTTAGACTTCCCACCCTGTCACCTCCCCTGACTCTCACCACGATAGTGGGTCATTTTGTCTTTTGAATTGTTCAGGTCTAGACAGGGAAAGCCCTGTCTAGACCTGAACCCCCACCTGTGTACAAAGCCCTGTGAATTCCTGCTTCAGCAGACAGAGGGATGTGACGCATACCTTAAGGGGTGTCCCTCTAGTATAAATGTCTAAGTCTCCCCATGTTCGGGGTCTTTCTTCATCCTGACTACTTGTGTGTTGATTGACCTTTTCTTTGCCATGAAAATAAAAAGCTTGTCGGCCAGCAGAAGTCACTATTTCATTCTTCACCAGAAACAGGAAAAAACTTCCACAACAGAATCCCAGTCTCATGATTAACAGCCATCAGGGTGTGTGGGCGAAGGGAGGTGGGCGGAGACAAGTGGACTAAAGTAAGAACTAAAGTTAATGACAGATCCATGGGCCAATCATAGACCTGTCTTCATCATATTTGTCTCTGCTGAATATAAATTTATTAGAGGTTAGCCCCTTGAGATGCAGTATCTCGTTTTCAGGAGGGTCCTCATGTCTGTGTGATTGTAGTGGTAATTTTTATAGAAGTATAATCAATAATAATCATGAAAAGAGAAATAATCTAATATTTACATTAACATCTATAATGATTAGAAGGTAGAGATGACTGATGTTGAATAATACAACAGCATCAAAATGAGAATTTATAAGTGATGTACTTTCAGCTGATAATTGGGGGGGGGGGGGGGGGCGTGCAGAGGCAAAGGACTGAAAATAAGAATTTATGGTAGTGACAGACTCATGGACACCCAGGCCATTAATGCGTCCCCACCACATTTGTCTCCATGGAGTATAAATTCATTAAAGGTAAGCCTCTTGAGATGTGACAACACATTTTCAAGAGGGACGTCATGTCTATATGGTGCTAGAGATAGCTACTAAGAATGTATAATCAACCATGGATAGAGAGATCATGCTAAAGTCTATATTAACAACTATAATGATTATAAACTGAAATGAGGCTGAAGGAATGGCCAAATATGTGTGATGTCTGTTACGAAACGAAAATATATTTCTCAATATATAAACTGATGATATATTTCATGTCTATTCATATATTGTGAAAATCGCATATTAATATATTATCAATATATATCTTGGTTATATATTGCACGTATATTCCATTTATTACAATATATGGCAGAATAATGCAATTATTGCCGTTTTCATATATTGAATAAATACAAAATATATTGTTAAATGTACTGAAAAATATTCCAGATCATATATTATATAATTGAGGAGGCATTGTACTTATATGAAAATATATATGTAAAATTATAATATAACTTAATGTGCAAGATATTATAATCAGATTTATACAGGAAAATATATTGATTTATATGAAATAATATATTAAATTATATTTAGAATCATTGTATTTTAATTGTATTTATTGTAAATATGACAATTTAATGTACAGTGTCTGTCATATGTTTCAAAATATTCAATAATACATTGATATAGTTCACATAATCTGAACAGGATTATGTTATAACAAACATATTTGTTATTTTTTCCAACCAATGGCAGCAAAACTAAGAATAAACAAAAATACTTTAAAAAATAAATAAAATATTTCCAAAATAAATAAAAGATTTACAATAACTGTCCTTCATTGTAATGTAATAAAACAGTTTCCAGTGCAAAAAACACAGAACAATCAAAAAACAGGACAACAGTCCTTTAGTGCAGTGCTATAAACGCCACATTATCTTGTTAAGACCCACTCTGATTGGCCAGCCTTAGCCAGTCCTTCAGTTGTCCTTGGACTTTTTCTTCTCCTGGTGTCTCAACTCACAGATCCTCTTGTTTAAGGACGTTCGTATGTCAGAAATCTTCACCCCTGGGTGTTGCTGAATGACTGCATCTGTAAAAGATAATAACATAAGAAAGACATTGACAATGTTAGCCTCTGTTACAAACAATCACAATTGATTGTATTGAAGTATTTTAGTCAGTAAGAGCAACTGTACTTGTCATAGCCAAGCGTCTGTCTATGGGAGTAGAATGGGTGTTGGCGATGGGAAATTAAGGCTACTACAGGAGATCCATTTCAACGCTGATAAAATGTTTTGATGTATTCTACTATTTTCACTATTGTGTACAATTCAGTCCAAAAGTGTTTATTACCCTTGACCATATTACAATAAATTTGAAATATAAATCTGTTAAAAATAAATTCTTACTGTCTTACCAAGTAAGGCTTTAAGCTTCTTGGGGTCCAGAGGCTGGCGTCTCTCTGCAGATGGATCGACCTTGTTGACCCCTCCTTTGGAGTATTGTTGATGAAGCTCTGTAACTAATGTAATGCAGTATTTGGACAGCAATGTATTTGATTACACACACGTGTATGGATACACACACACACACACACACACATATATATATATATATATATGTTTTACACCATGAGAACATCCTGAGAATACCATAGAACATCCTGGGAACACCATATGAACACGATGAGAACATTCTAAGATACAATGGGAACACCATGAGAACAATCTGAGAAAACTATGGGATCCCCATAAGTACATCCTGAGAACACCATGAGAACATCCTGAGAACAACACAGGAACACAATGAAAAGATTCTGATATACCATGGAAAACCATGACAGCATCCTGAGAACACCATGAGAATGTGCTAAAAACACCATAGGAATACATTGAGAGCATCATGGGAATATCCTGGGAACAGTCTAAGATTCCATGGGAACACCATGAAAATATCCTGAGATACCACTGGAAAACCATGAGAACATCCCGAGAACACGCTGAGATACCAAGGGAAAACAATGAGAATGTTCTGAGATACCATGGGAAAACCATGACATCATCCTGAAAACATTATGAGATACCATGGGAAGACCATGAGAACATCCTGAGAACATTATGAGATACCACGGGAACACCATGAGAACATCCTGAGAACACCATGGGAACACCATGAAACGATTCTGAGATACCATGGGAAAACCATGAGAACATCCTGAGAACACCATGAGAATGTGCTGAGAACACCATGGGAACACCATGAGAATGTCCTGAGAACAACATGAGAACACTATGAGAACATTCAAAGATACCATGGGAACACCATGAGAACATCCTGAGAAAATCATGGGATACCCTTGGAATACCATGAGAACATCTGGAGAACATCATGAGAACATCCATGGAGCATCATAAGAACATCGTAAAAACACCATGGGAACATTCTGAGATATTATGGGAACACCATGAGAACATTCTGAGAAAACCATGGGAACACCATTAGAAGATTCTGAGATACCATGGGAACATCATGAGAACATTCTGAGATACCATGGGAAAACCATGAGAACATCCTGAGATCACCATGAGATACCATGGGAACACCATTAGAACATCCTGAGAACACCATAAGAACATCCTAAGCACACCATGAGAACACCATGAGAACATTCTGAGAACACCATGGGAACAGCATGAGAACCACCTGACAACATCATGAGACGCCATGGGAACACCATGAGAACATTCTGAGAAAATTCTGAGATACCCTGGGAACATCATGGGAACCTCCTGACAACATCATGAGATACAATGGGACACCATGAGAACATTCTTAGAACACCCTGAGAATGTGATGAGCACATCCTAAGAACACCTTGAGAATGTGATGAGAACACCATGGGATCACCATGAGAACATTCTGAGATACCACGGGAACACCATGAGAACATCCTGAGAACACCATGGGAACACCATAAAAAGATTCTGAGATACCATGGGAAAACCATGAGAACATCCTGAGAACACCATGAGAATGTGCTGAGAACACCATGGAACACCATAAGAACATTCTGAGATATAATGGGACAACCATGGGAACACCATGAGAACATCATGAGAAAATTCTGAAATACCATGGGAACACCATGAGAACATTCTGAGAACACCATGAGAATGTGCTGAGAATATCCTGAGAACACCATGAGAATGTGATGAGAACACCATGGGACCACCATGAGAACATTCTGAGATACCATGGGAACACCATGAGAACATCCTGAGAACACCATGGGAACACCATGAAAAGATTCTGATATACCATGGGAAAATCATGAGAACATCCTGAGAACACGATGAGAATTTGCTGAGAACACCATGGGAACACCATTAGAACATTCTGAGATACCATGGGAACACCATGCGAACCTCCTGAGGACATCATGAGACACCATGGGAACACCATGAGAATTTGATGAGAGCACCATGGTAACACCATGAGAACATTCTGAGATACCATGGGAACACTATGAGAACATACTGAGAACACCAAGAGAACATTCTGAGATGCCATGGGAAAACCACGAGAACCTCATGAGAACACCATGAGAATGTCATGACAACACCATAAGAACACCATGAGAACATTCTGAGATACCATGGGACCACCATGAGAACATCCTGAGAACATCATGAGATACCCTGGGAACACCACGAGAACATCCTGAGAACACCACAAGAACGTCCTGAGAACATCCTGAGAACACCATGGGAACACTATGGGAACAGCATTGGAACACAATGAGAACACCATGAGAACCTTCATCTGAAGAGAATTCAGAGGGACCACACTGTCTCTGTGACTTATGTGACACCACTTTGTCATAGGGGGTCAGAGCTCATGGGTTTGTGTGGAAGCGGGGTCAGATGCAGGGATATTGTGGAACTTGTCCAAAGGCAGCACATGTGGTTGTTTTGCTGATTCAGGCTTATGGCCAGAGGTGTTTGGATCAATGCCTGTACACGTGTCCCAGGTGTTCTGCACCCTGCTGAACTTTCCTGTATCCTCAGGACAATACTTTGTGCTGTGCAATCATGCGCACCTCATATAAAAGGCTCGCTGCTCGCTCAGCAACAAGGAGCGCAAACCTGCCCCACCAATGAACCATGGGAAAGGTGAGACAACAGCCAATCAGAGATCACTCAGCAGCACAGGGGAGTAGGGTTTTACAGTTTAAGAGATAATATAGGACAAAGTAATAGATTAAAGAACAACATGGAACCAAATATAATTATTTACATAGACCATGGGATCCAGTTATAAATAGAAAACAAAAATGGGATGCAGTTATAACAGTAACATGGGGCACAGTTAAATATTAAAAAGTAACATGGAACACATTTTTATACTTAACAGTAAAATGGGACAAATTTTTATATTTAACAGTAACATGGGACACATTTATATAATTAACAGTAATATGTGACACGGTTATGTATTTAACAGTAACATGGGATTCAGCTATACACAAAAAAGTAACATGGGACATTTATGGATTTAACAGTAATATAAGAAACAGCTATATATTTAACAGAAATATTGGACACAGTTATATATTTAAGAGTAACATGGGACACAGTTATGGATTTATGGATAAAAAACATGAGACAGTAATATTTAATAGAAATATTGGACACAGTTAAATGTTAAGGGACACATTTATATATTTAAACACTAACATGGGACACTGCTATATATTTAACAGAAACATGATTCACAGATATGGATTTAACAGTAACATGGGACACAGCTATTAAGCATAAACATCAGACACAGAAGTTTAACACAAATATGGGACAGTTATATATGTTACGGGACACATTTATAAATTTAAAACTAACATGGGACTCAGATATCAATTAAATAGTAACATGGGACACAGTTATGGATATAACAGTACAGTGGGAAGCACTTATGGATAAACAAGTAAAATGGGACACAGTTATATATTCAACAGTAACATGGGACACAGTTATATATTTAAGAGTAACATGGGACACAGCTAAATATTTAAACAGAAACATGAGGGACAGTTATGGATTAAACAGTAACATGGGACACAGTTACATACAGTGTTGAGCAAATTACTTTAAAAAAGTAATTAGTTATAGTTACTAATTACTTTCCCAAAAAAAGTATTTGAATTATTAACAGAATTACTCCTTCATAAATGTAATTAGTTACCAGGGAGAGTAATTGACGCGTTACTTCTTTGAAAAAGCTTTTGCTGCTTGAACTGTGTGGCTCTGTCTCTGTGTCCTTCCTTGTTGTTACCTGTCCTGCTACAGCAGCGCTCACATCATCAGCGGAGTTCTCGGTGTTTTTGGTCACTAGGTTTTAGATTTACTTACAACAGACAAAGACTTAGCTTTAGGACATAATGTACACTTTATATTTGTGTTCTTGCCTGTTACCGCTTGTACTTCCATCCTGAAAACGCCAGTTTTAACTCCACAGACCGCTCCGGACTCGACATTGCTGCAGCTAGCTGTGTTGCCAGATTTTGCGATTGAAATAAGCATTTTTAAAGAAACCTACATGAAGCGTGTTTTAATTTTTATCCACGTTACGTTTCAATTTCAAAGTGATATTTCCCCTTTTTTGTCTCCTTATTTATTTATTCAACATCCTTTTGTTTGGCGGTGGAACATCCTTTTCTTTACACAGAAGTGAAGGGAGGGGCTACTTTTATTTGCAACTCTATTTTTGCTAAACAGTCTGTCTAACCTTGATTTTTGTAACCAAAAAGACATGTCAGGTTTTGATCTAGGTTTAATGTTAATCTCTAAAGCTTTATTATGGTGAAAACAGTAGTAGTTACATTTGAAATAAATTTAATTCTGGCTATAAGGATTTATTTTAGGCGAAAACATCATTTTTACAGTAAAATTTAAATTTGTGTCAGGGTGGGATAAAATAATTTTAATAACTTCTGAATTGGGTTTATATTGATGGTAGATCATGCACCAGATTCATCCTGGGTTTGAGGGCACAACAAGCCCAAATTAGCAACTGCACTATTGGAAAAAACTGCAACCCATAACTCCCAATATACACATGCAAGTTAGAAAAAGAAGAAGCCGAAAGTCGCTTATAATAAGTGGACCTGGCAACTCTGGCATCTCGTTCTCTCCTGTGTCTGGCTGAGGGAGACAGGTCGGATAACAGCTGCTTGACATCGGTGCAAAGTAACGGGCCACATTTCACTGTCGGTAACGGTAACGGCGTAATAACGTTTGAAATAGTAATTAATTAGATTACCCGTTACTGGGAAAAAGTAACAGCGTTAGTAACGCATAGGACACAGTTCTGCGCATGCGCCCTAGGTCCTCACTCTCTGTCTTGGTTAGTTTTAGGGTAAGGGTTGGGGTGAGGGTAGCCTTTTTCGACGGGGAAGCCTAACAGAACACCGGTCTGCGTAGCATTCTGTTAGTGCATTTCATAACACTAAAAGTCACTTGTGCACTGCGCGCGCTGTGATTGGCTGGGGTATCCCAGCCTACTCTCCACCCAAAAGCGTCCCGAGGGAACAAAACATCCAAATACAGGCTGAGGAGGGGGGTGAGGTAAACAAAGACGCCATCACACAACAATAGAGACCCATAGGAGACGATTGAGCAGGATTTCTCCTGAAAAAATTGATATTCCATTTTTAAGGAAAATCCTGCAGACCCTACCTTTACTAAGTAACATGTTACACAATTATACATTTAACAGTAACATGGGACACAGTTATGTCCTTCGGGGTTTTTTTTTGTGTGTCATATTTTAGTCATAAGTGATTTTTAGACTAATTTTTTCCACCTTTTAATAAATTTTGGCATCCTCCATATGTCCTTCAGATCATATTTTATGAGGACAGGAACTTTCAAGGCCGGCACCATGAATGCATCAGTGACTGTGCTGACCTCCACCCTTACTTCAATCGCTGTAACTCCATCCGCGTGGAGAGTGGCTGCTTCATGGTCTACGAGCGGCCGCACTACCTGGGCCACCAGTACTTTCTTCGGCGGGGCGAGTACCCTGACAACCAACGCATGATAGGCATCAACGACTGCATCCGCTCCTGCCGCATGATCCCCATGGTGAGAATAAAAAAAGAAACTTTACTGACCGTGAAGATGAACATATTTATTGACCGTGAATAACAACACAAAACTTTTATTGACTATGAGTAAGAACAAAATAATTTATAGATCCTAGAACAAGAACAGAAAACTTTATTGACCATGACAAAGAACAAAAAACTTTCTGAAAATCCTGAATAGGAATAAAAAAAACCTTATCCATCATCAATAAGAATTAAAAATAAAATAAAATTCTTGACCCTGATAAAAACAACAAACTTTATCGACCCTCAATAAGAACAAGAAATAAGAAAAACTTTATTGACCCTGGAGAGGAACAAAAACCTTTATTGACTCTGAAGGGGAGAAAAACTTTATTGTTCCTGAACAAGAACATAAAACTCTACTGACCCTGAATAGGATTTAAAATCGTTATCCATCATCAGTAAGAATAAAAAAAAAGTATTGACCCAGAATAAGAACAAAATACTTAATTGACCCTGAACATGAACAAAAAAAACTTTATTTAGCATGAATAAGAACAAAATAATTTATCGACCATGAATAAGAACAAAAACTTTATTGACCATGAATAAGAACAAAAAACTTTAAAAAACCAACATTTTCCATCATCAATAAGAATTAAAAAATAACCTTTTATTGACCTTGAGTAAATAAAACAAACTTCACTGACCATGAATAAGAACAAAACACTTTATTGACCCTGAAGGGAAAGAAAAACTTTATTGTTCCAGAATAAGAACAAAATACTTTATTGACCCTGAAGGAGAACGAAAAAATGAATTGACCTGAGTAAAGACCAAAAATGTTTGGATCCTAAAGAACAACAGAATTTTTTTTATTGATGCTGAATAAGAACAAGAAAACTTCATTGATCCCGAATAAGAACAAAAAACTTTATTGACCCTGAATAAGAACGAAAAAAAAAAAAAAAACATTGACCCTGAATAAGAACAAAAAAATTTGTTGACCATGAATGAGAACAAAAAACTTCATCAATCCTGAATAATAATAAAAAAAACCTTCACTGATCAGAATAAGACCAAGAAAACTTTACTGATCCGACTAAGAACTAAAAACTTTTTTTATCCCAATAAGAACAACAAAACTGTATTGATACTAAAAAGTAAGAAAAAAACTTTATTGATCCAGAAAAATAATGAAAACAACTTTATTAATCCTGAAAAAGAATGAAAAAAAAACTTTTTGACCCCAGTGTGAAGAAAAAAAAATTCCCTGTGGTATGAATAAAAAAATAACTTCATTGTTTATGTGGTAAAAATGAAAGAGATAACTTTATCTAGCCTGAATAGAATTGTAGAAGAACTTTAATGTTCCTGTGGTGAAAAAAATTTAAAAATTACTGATCCTGAAAAAAAACAAAACTTTTTGATCGCAATAAGAACAAAAAAAATTTATTGATCCCAATAAGAACAAAAACATTATTGATCTCAATAAGAATTAAACATTTGATTGATCCTGAATGAGAATGAAAATAATTTATTGATGCTGAAAAAGAATGAAAAAACCTTTTTGATCCCAGTAACAAAAAAAAAAAAACTTAGGTGAACGCGGATTAGAATGAACCACTTATTTAGATAAATGACCACTGACAATTTGATATTTCATGAACTATCACTGACAGTTTAATATTTAAATAAATGACCACTGACAGTTCAATATTTAAATAAATTATCAATTACAGTTGACTATTTAAATATACCACCATTGACAATTTGAAATTTAAATAAACCACCATTGACAGTTGATTATTTAAAATAAACTACCACTAACAGTTCAATATTTAATTTAACTTCCACTGACATTTAATTATTTCAATAAATGGTCATATACAGTTAAAATTTAAATAAACTACCTTAACTAAATTAACTACCTTTGGCAGTTTAATATGTACATAAACTACCACTGACAGTTCAACATTTAAATAAACTACCATTGACAGTTGAATCTTTAAATAAACTCCCTTTGAAAGTTTAAAATTTAAATACACTACCATGGGCAGCTTAATATTTAAATAAACTACCACTAGCAGATCAAATAAAGCACTATTTTGAGTTGAATATTTTAATAAATGGCCATTGACAGTTCAGTATTTAAATAAACTACCACTCCAAGATGAACATTTAATAAACTAGCATTGAGAGTTCAACTACCATTTACAGTTAAATATTCAAATAAATGTCCATTCACAGTTCAATATTTAAATAAATGGCTATTGACTGTTTAATATTTAAATTAACTACGACTGACAGTTAAATATATAAATTAATCACCATTCACAGTTCAATTTTCATATAAATTGCTATTGACTGTTTAATATTTAAATTAACTACCTTTGATGGTTGAATATTTAAATGAACAACACTCACAGTTGAATATTTAAATAAATTACCAGTCAACGTTGAATTTCAATAAACTACCACTTACAGTTGAATATTTAAACAAATCAGCCCTGACAGTTGAAAACTTTAATAAACTTCCACTCATAGTTGAATATTTGAATAAACTATCCTTGACAGTTAAATATTGAAATAAACTACCACTCATAGTTAAATATATATCATTATTATTATTATTATTATTACATTATTTAAAATTCCACTCACAGTTGAATAATAAAATAAAGTATCGTTGATACTAAAATATTAAAATAACTTCCATTGAAAAACATTTTTAAATCTATTTTTTTTTTTTGTTGCCTATCAATCATTGTGTCAAATGACACCTATGTTGACCTTTGCCCCGCAGCATCGTGGTTCCTACAGAATCAGACTGTACGAGCGTTCGGACATGGGCGGGCACATGCAGGAAGTGAACGAGGACTGCCCCAACGTGCAGGACCGTCTGCGCATGTCTGACATTAACTCGTGCAACGTGCTGGATGGCCACTGGCTGCTGTACGACCAGCCCAACTACAGGGGCAGGACCTACTACCTGAGACCGGGCGAGTACCGTCGCTACAGCGACTGGGGCGGAGCCAGCCCCAGGATCGGTTCACTCAGGCGGATCACCGACTCCAACTAGAAGCTTCTGAACGTTGTTCTTGTTCTCTGTTCTCAATAAATATGCAAAGTGTTTGAAGTCTTCTTCTTTGTATTTGGTTTTGGTGTTGAAGGTCGTTCCTCTGATGTTTGGCTGATTTCAGAAATGATTAAAGCTTCAAGCAGCGTTGGACGTGTCCTTGCTCTGTTGCATGTCCCTGATGCCTGTTTGACCTCCATTTTGAGGGTTTCATCCCTTTTTGACCGTTGACCTGCTCAAAGATATACTGATGTGTGTTTCTGGAGCCTCAGACTTTATAATGGGTGTGTATCACACACTCCATTTTCTCGCCTTCAGTGAGTCACATGACCAGCTGCACTGACCTGTCAATCAGTGAGTGAATGACATCACCTGCTACCCTCATCCAGATTCAAACTGAGCAGCAGAGCAACCAAATTTGTTGAAACATGTCCTCACCATTGCCACAATTTCGACCAAATCAACAAGTTATACAAGTTATATATGTGAACTGGAAATTTTGTCAGGAATCCATCCATGTAATGTTCAAAGCTGCAGGACTTTTTGTTTTTTCTGTAGCGGCTTATCTTGCACAGGTTTTCTGGAGCTGTATTTTCATTCCCCATTCATTTGAATTGGAGGAGCTGGGAGGGCTTCTTTGGGGTTCACCAACTTTGAGAGCTTGTCATTCGGAACCCGTTTGAGAAACAACAGATTCCTTCAGAGCTTTTGATCAGCATGGCCGCCTCTGTCATCTGTCCGCTTTTCAAGCTGATACCATTTACGGCCTCAGAGGAGATAATTTTTTTCTGGACAGTTGCAATTTTATTTTGAAAGGCAAATTGCCTGCTTACTGTATGAGATAGGTCAGGGGTGCCAGGGGTGTGGGTCTTGATGAGACGAACATTTCGGCATTGGTTTGATCTCTACGACATTCCTAGTTGCCGTGACTACCGTTTTTGTGCACCATATTGTACTTAGGTGGCGCTAGAGAGCACATTTTGGAATGTTGTGGGTTAATGCTTTTGTTTTCTGAAATTGTGCACCCCATCTGGCATGTGTGTCAACTTTGGCATGGCTGTGAGCACATTAAGGGTGTCAAATTATGGAGCGAAGTTCCAGTGAGCTCTTATTTTGAAATCCAAATTGCCGGCTTCCGGTTTGAGATAGGTCAGGGGTGTTTGTGCATGATTTGTGGGTCTTGATGAGATGACTGTTTCGGCGTTGGTTTGATCTCTCTACGACATTCCTAGTGGTTGTGAGGGATGTTTTAGTGTGCCTAGGTGGCGCTAGAGAGCTCATTTTGGCATGTTGGGGGTAATTTTTTCATTTTATCAAATTTTTTGCTGAATCTGATGTGCGTGCCAATTTTGATGAGATTTTGAGCGTGTTTAGGGGGTCAAATTAAGGTTCAAGAGGCGGCAGGAGAAAAAGAAGAAAGAAACGCTACAGGAACAATCGGGCCCTTTTGGGCAAGGAGCTCTCTAGATCCAGTTAGAGAGCTTCAGCTAGAGAGGTCCTTTCCCTTTGGGCGAGGACCCTAATTAAAAAAGTTTAAAAAATGTGTGTAGACCTAAACTTGGACCAGTTTACCCACCACCAGTGACTAGTTTGGTCTACTTAAGCACACCAGCTTCATGTCCCTCTGCTCTAAGGTGAGTACCGAAAAAAAAAGGAGAGGGGTCTGGCTACAGACCTGCACTGTCAGGAACCCTCCACTGTGAGGACCTGAAGTGACATTTTTCTCACATGTTCCAGTTTGATTTTGCTGTGAAGAGTGTGGAAAGAAGTCAACTGACTACTTTGACTCATTTTTTAAGCAACAGAAACAGTCTTTAATCACTAGAATGTTGCATTTTCCATTATATATTGACCTGTAATGTTATATTAATTGGAAAGAAATGACTTTTGGACCATTGGGTATTTTTTTAGCGCTGTTATTGGAGTTAGGGTAACGGTGGCTAGCGCTAACTAGACTAACTTTAAAATTAGCCATGGATGTATTATTTAGATCTATCTATGCAATAAGCTTAACATCAAAAGGCTTTCACTGTCGCTGGCATTTTGACATGTATGAAAACACCCAAAATGATCACTGTGAGCAGATTACTTTATTAGCATAAGCAAATTATTTAAACACATCCAAATAACTATTATTTTTCTTTAGACCAGTGCAGTGGGCAGAGTGGTGGAATGGGCGCAGGCTAACAATTGTTAGCAGCCAAAGTTGAGACGCCTGACATTTTACAAATGGACAGTAAACAAACTGAGGAGGCTGCGCAGGAAATGGCAAAGCTGCTTGGAGACACCATGGATTCACAAGATGAAGACAGCAAACAATCCATTCTGGAGCCTTTTGATTTGATCTTTTATAATGTTGAAGATATGTGGATGTTCTGTGAGGAGATAATGGATACTAGAGAGGACTTGGCTTACTGTGAACACAAAGAGGAAAAATAAAATACATCTTTGAAAGTTTGTTACGTGTCTACTCTGTTTTCTCCTGTTACAGAGGGTATTGGCTGTCTGGCTCATGTAAATAGGTACTCAGTAATTCACTTGAATACTCAAAGCTAAGTAACTTTAAAATCATCAACCATCAACCTCCATTGGCAAATACAGGTGGTCCAACAGCACAGGTAAGAAAATAACAGTATAGAAAGCAATATTAAAGCAATTATTAAATGAACTATGATGAGTTGTAAGAATTGCAAACACACATAAGGTATGCCTGTGTTAAAGATTTGAGTAAATCAATATCTAAATGAGTCCAAAACTGTGGGAGGCTACATTTTCAATGATAAATAATGATATAGAAGCAAAAAACAGTCAGCAATTGGTTGGAGAGTAAAAGCATTATGCCATCGCACATACTGAGGTGTTGTAACAGAGATTTATTTTTTGAAACTAATTTGCAGTGCAAACTAAACTAACAGCTGTCTGTTTTGCTGATTAAATTAAAATACTGGAGTAAAATAATTAATGTCTTAAGAGGATTATAACAATAGCCATACATTTAGTTTGTATTTTTTATCTATAGAACAACCCTCGAAGTAGTCATCCTGTTTTATATTTTCTCTTTGTTTTTGTCTTGATATTTACATGTGTTTTTTCCCGTTATTCTGTTGAACTGGAAATGTATACTCATTTTTTTAAAAAATATTTTTAATTGAACACACAGGTGACTCAGTATGGCCCGTGCAAACAGTAGCACTGAAGAGCGATCAATCTTTGAATCAATCTTTATTTGTATAGCGCCAGTTCATGAGGTGATAGGCGTTGCGAAGATCCAGCTTTGTGAAAACCCTAGCATGACAGAGGGGCTCTAACAAACTTTTCATCAATAAAATTGTCATCAGCACCTGAATCTAAGAATACGGGGACTTTAACAGAACCCTGGGACCAGAGCAGAGTGGAGGGGAAGGAAACTCGCTGTGAGGAGCTAGGGGAAGAAGATGTCTGACTCACCATTATGCTCTCCTTTAAATGGTGAGCCGGATCTTTTGGCTAGTAGGGGCAAGAAGGTAGGGCATGATCACTCTCTCCACAGTATAAGCACAACTGTAGGTCCAGACGTCTCTGTCTCTCCTAATGACTCAGCCGAGTCTTTGCCAGTTGCATGGGTTCTTCCTGAGAGACAGAGGGAACTGGAGTGGGGGAAAGAGGCTGCATAGGAACCGAAAGCACTTGGAACGTATCCTGAACAGCAGGGGGAGCCATCCGGCGAGACCTTGCCGCTCTCTCCCTATTTCTCTTTCTCAGACGGTTGTCAATCTTTATACAAAGTAAGTATAAATCCTGAAGAGATTGCGGTTCATCCCTAGTTGCCAATTCGTCCTTGAGTTCCTCACTTAACCCTTTAACAAAGACTGCTTTTAATGCTTGCTCATCCCACCCACACTCATGCGCCAAAATTTGAAAGTCGACAGAATAATTAGCCACAGATTGAGAGCCCTGAGACAACGCTAACAACCAATGGTGGCGTCCTGACCCTGAACGGGATGGTCAAAAACCCTGCGTAAATGTGAAGAGAACAGTTCAAATGATGAGAGAAAACTAGATCCCCACTCCCATAAGGCGGTAGCCCACTTAGTTGCTCTACCCCTCAGAAGATTAATCATGTATGCTACTGTAGCTTCATCAGAGGAATAACTGGAAGGCTGCATCCTAAAAACCAGCTGACAATTTAAAATGAAGCGCCCACATGAACCAAAATCTCCTGAGTAGGGTTTGGGAGTTGAAACAAAAGGTTCTTTAGCAACATTAGAGGTCTGAGAGAGAGGAACAGGAACTTGAGCAGGAGGAATACTCACTGAATGGGTTGCAGCCACAGAGAGGGTGAGATCATTGAGCTGAGTGTTGATCTGGAGCGCCTGGCGAGTGAGCTCCTCCGGAGAACCAGCTACTCCATGTAGCATTGTGTCGTGTTGACCCAGTAAAATCCTCTGATTGGTCACTGCCTCCTTTACTTGGTCAACCTTGGCTGGTTCCATTGGTGGGCCGGTGGATTACTGTTATGGAATTTATCCTGAGTTTTACAGTTGGACTCAAAAGCTTCAAGGAGGAGGCAAGGTAAGGAGTTGACAATGATTTTATTGCGGGGATTTTCCAGGGAGAAGGGGCAACAACAGTGAACAAAGGTGACGGTGGTGGTGAGGGCTTGTGGAGAACACTGAAAAAGAGCAGAGGGAAAAAGGTTAGCTTCCAAAAATAGCAGTGAGTCCAGTACAGAGCACAGCAAACAAACAAGCTGCTCCAAAAAGGAGAACAAAGGCTTAAGGCCAGTAAGAAGACGAGTAAAAACTCTTAAGTGCAGAGAAAACAGCCTGAACAAACCACGTGGGGAGTGGAATCCACCGGTGACTGAGAAGAGTCTCGTGAGTCTTAAATAGTGAGCGCTGATGAAAGTGAAGAGGCTGCAGGTGTGCGAGGAGGCTTCAGGACAGGCACGCCTCCTCCACCAGCAGCAGGAGAGCAAGAAGGGAGGGGGGAGGTAGAGTGAGGACAGAGGAGGAGGAATCCCCACATAGAGCCCAGTGTGCCAGATCCCCCCGACAGTCTAAGCCTATTGCATCTTAACTATGTGTCTAAACTATGGACTATGAGCTGGTCCCTAACTGAAAGCTGTATCAAAGAGGAATGTTTTAAGTCTAACCTTAAAGGTAGAGAGGGTGCCTCCTGAACCATGGTCTACCTCCCATACTACTTCTAGAGACTGATCGTACCACGAGCAGGCCAGCATTTTGGGAGGGTTTGTTCTAGAGGGTTTGTAAGGCACTACAAGCTCTTTAAGATAAACCGGTGCCTGTCCACTGAGAGCTTTATAGGTGAGCAGAAGAATCTTGAATTCTATTCTTTATTTTATTGAAGCCAATGCAGAGAAGCTAATACAGGAGTAATTTGATCCCTTCTCCTAGTTCTAGTCAGTACACTTGCTGCATCATTTTCAACCAGCTAAAGAGTCTTAAGCAACTTGCTGGGACAGCCTGATAGAAGAGAATTACAATAATTCAGTCTAGATCAGTGACTAAAGAGGACCATGAACCACCCCTTTTAATTTGGACCATTCCTGGTTTTTGCACTAATCTGATGACTGAACTATGCTGAGTTCATTGACTGGATCTGTCACATGTGTCCAGGAATTCAGAGCTCATGTGTAGCTCTGAAGGTTTTGAAGACTCCTGAGACTAATGTTATCCACAGATTAAATCATTCAAGTACACCTGAGAGGCTTCAGCTGTTATTGAGCTCCTAATAAGATTTGACGATGGCTATGGCTAATATTTCAATACGTGACAGGTTTGGATAACAGATGAAAAAACCGCTGAAGCGGCTTTTACTGCAGGAATCATCTGCAGGAGCAAACATTGTCTGACTGAGGGTCCAGCCTCCCCCCCCCACCCAAGGCTGACTGCCCGCTTCCTGCTCTCCACCCTGAAGGAGCTACAGCAGCAACAAGTTCTGATCTGGTGGAAGATCACCTGCAGGGAAAAGTCTTATTTTGACTCTTTTTCTAAAAAAAAAAAAAAAAATACAGTTATTAATATGATAGCAGAAACAAAGGGAGACTTCCAGCTCAGTGATCTCTGCAGGATGATTCATGCACCAATACAGAACCACAAAGATGAGCAGAAAACAGGGGGCCTTACCTTCTCCATTGTTTGGATAGAGCGCCCTCACACCATGAACCCTGAGGTGACCCCAGGCTTTTTGTTCATTACAAAGACCGGCTCGACCCGTCAGCACTTTTCACTCGCCAAATGTTTAATGAGCCATCAGAGGCCTGCCCAGCAGGGTCTGAATGATGGTCGAGGGACACCAAAGTTAAGTTAGCTTTAGATTTGATTCATTTGGCAGAGTTTCTGTTTTAGATAAATGTTTGACAGAGGACCTCAGAGTTTTGGAATCATAAGGATCATCTTGGCATTCGTACAAACATATTAAACATAAATCACACAGCAGACATGATAATGTGCCTAACACACCTACACATAAATCTACCTGAACATCTGACTGGACATTTCCTTTAACATGAGACAATCAGGAGCTCTGCAGCAGCTTTTATAAGACCTTCTGTTAGAAACATGTTCTCCATGTCTCACTCTGGCCTCACTCTCTCAACAAAACTCTCTCTGTGCTGTTTTGTCTTCATTCATCCCTGGTATTGTGAGCGTGTCCATGGTTGAGCTCCAGAATGTTTCAGAGAGGTCCACACATGAATTTTGTCACAGCGCTGAGCTGCTGCACAACGGAGAAACACCTGGAAACATCACACCATTTCACATGAACACACCATCAACTAAAACAGGCTTATAGTCTTCCTTTCCTTATAGACAGACAAAGGGAACTCATTTGGATGTCCCATCATAAAGAAAACAATGAGTCTCATGATGCTCTCATATTTGTTTCAATCAAATATGTGTACACATACGGAAACATCAACCAAAAGTCCAGAAATAAATATATTATCTTAACAGTGAAGATCTGAACCTGATCTCAAACCTTTCTTACCAATCAGCTGAAAGCCAAACAGAAGAAAAACCAAACCTCAAGGTACTGAAACTGGTCCTCCACTCTCAGAGCTAAATGTCTGGATGAAGCCTGTCTAAAAACATCCAGATCATGTGCTGATTAAAAGACAACATCCAATAATGTCCAGATCCCTCAGTAATTAATAGAAGACCCTCAAACAGCGTCCACATCCCTTAGTATTTAATAGAAGACCCTCAAACAATGTCCAGATCCCTCAGGATTTAATAGAAGACCCTGAAACAGCGTCCAGATCCCTTAGTATTTAATAGACGACCCTCAAACAATGTTCAGATCCCTCAGGATTTAATAGAAGACCCTTAAAAAACATCCAGATCCCTTAGAATTTAATAGAAGATTCTTAAACCAGGAGGAATAAGTCAGTTTAAATGAATCCATTCGTCCCAGTCATTAAAATACTCATATACCACCAGATACATGCTGTGGAGGTGGTGTAGCAGCTATTTATCACTCTTCTCTCCTAATCAATCCTAGACCAAAGGCTAATTACACTTCTTTTGAAAGCCTTGTTCTAATTTATCTCATACTGACTCAAAAACTTGCCAGCTAGTCTTATTTGTGATAATTTACCATCCTCCAGGATGTAACTTTCCATTCTGAATTCTTATCAGAATTCTGAGTTCATATCAAATTTGGTCCTTAGCTCTGATAAAATACTTATTGTAGGTGATTTTAATATCCATGCTGACAAAGTGATAGCCTTAGCTCAGCTTTTATGTCCCTAATAGACTCAGTTGGTTTTATTCAGGCTGTTTGTGAAGCTACTTATCGTTTCAATCACACTCTCCATCTTGTTCTAGCATATGGCCTTGATATTAATGAACTAAAAGGGCTGTAATTTTGTAGACCAGGTGCAGGTGCGGTGCACCTGGTCTACCCTGCACTGCGCCTGCGTCATGCCAACGGGATGTGTCAGGGCATTTTGCAATTTTCGTGCACGGCGCAGCAAGGCACACCCAAGCCTCTGTCCCTCCCACCAGCGCAAGTGGCAGAGAGGAAGGAGAGAAGGCGTAAGTGGGTTTAACACAGCCGAGTGTATTCTTCACCAATCAAATGAACGCCTCTCCTGGCCTTTAAATGCGCTGCGGGCAAGGCGCAGTGACAATTTCACCTCATCATGGACGATGACAGCAGCAGCTCCAGGTGGCCAAACTTCTCCCAGGAGGAAACTGATGTGCTGGGGCCTTATTTATAAAGCTTACTTAGGCACAAAACGGTGCTTGAAAGTGGCATAAGTCACTTACCACACAAAGGTTGAGATTTATAAAAATAAACTTGGCGGGACAATGTGCGCACCGGTACATCAACTTTGATGCTGGTGTATGAGCATTTTGGAGATGTGGGAAACTGGCGGCACGGATGTTGAGGGCGTGAAGTGAAGCCAGATTCATCTCATACATTTAGTGTCACTACATATCAGATTATAGACCCATGTAATCATAAACACCCGAGTCTGCAGTGTTATAAATGTGTTCACTTAATATTGTATGCAGTTCATATATCATACTTCTTCTTCAAATGATATTGAGCAGTGGTTAGAACTGATTGATTAGTATTAGCTGTGACAAGGTATGCAACAAACAGTCTAATTGCTGAGTAAGCATATAAATAGTACAGTGTCACTCGTGCATAATGTTGCACAATGCTGAAAGATGACAGACTGTGGATCAGGATGGAGAGAGTTTTTAGGGACCACAAAGATTTCCTGGCCCATAATGATGACTGGCTAATAAGCTGATTAAGATTCGCCAGAGCTCTTGGATCTATGTGCTGAACCGGTCCCAGTGTTAAACAAAACCACACTGGAACTGCATCATTCCAGTGTGTATACAGGTGCAGACCACTCTGGGGTTTCTGGCAACCAGCTCCTTCCAGCGGGAATTAACCAGCAGGTATGTGTTTGATATGATTAACAATATATAATGTTCGATTTTCTGTCTAAAGCCCCTTTTGAGTATGACATAATACAGTTAAAATTCTGTTCTTAGGTCTGGGATATTGCAGCCATTCCTCAGCACAATAATGCCAGCTGTTTTTGGATGGCATTATAAACATGACCAGTCGACACATCAGGGTTCCTTACACTGTGGGTAAACAGGCCAGCATTTAAAAAGGCAATTTGCAGCAATTTCTGGTTTCCAAAATGTGCTCTGCGCGAATGATATTCTGCACTCACGTTGCTATAAGAGCTCCAAGTGAACATGAAAAAAATATGCCTACCATCAGTGTAGAAATTATTTGTTCCTCAAACATGGTTTTGACAAATGTAGTGGCACGGTGGCCTGCGTCAACACATGATTCAATCATCATGACGCACAGTTTCTTCGTCTTCTTTGGTTTCGGCAGACTGTACACATCCGAGGCTTATAGCTGCCCCCTCTGATTTACAGCAGTGTCAGGAAAAGATTGCAGGCTGGCGATGCAAAAACATTCATGAGGTGCGTTCTGTCAGATCAAAGAAGGTACACGGTGGCCACTGGGGGCGGCCCCTCCACCAGCCTCAGAGGACATCGCAGAGTTTCCATGATGACAAACGTCTTTGATCTGACATTAGATGTGACGGGACAATTGATATAGCTACAGATGTATGTGCTGGTTCAGACGGTTACATTAAATAGTGGTTGCTATGATTGTTTATTGCATTGAAATGTGCCTGACACTCTGGATACCTGCCTGTGAGGTTTTGGCGCTTTCAGCGCACCTTCCGCGCAGTGTTTTGGCATAAAATTGTCCCTGCGCCGAGCTGAATCTGTCGACACCTCCCCCGGTGCACCGCCACACCGATCTCAGCGCAGCCGGTCTACCAAATTGCCAAACTGGCAGCGCATGCTGGTGCGCTGGACGAAATTACCACTGCACGGGGTGCACCACATTCCGCCACCTTGCGTTGCACCAGGAAATTAGAGCTCAAAGTCTTTCCCGAAAATCCTTTGTTATCCTTTGTTATCCGATCACTTCCTAGGAATTGTGTAATAAAACGATGAAGAGTAGAAATCTGTCCAATGCTGCTGTGGCTGAATTTAAAGAGGCCAATCCTGCCTTAAATTCAGCACATTGGCCAATTGATAACTGTGATATTAATTATAGCCCCTCTCAGCTGGATCAGCTTGTCGATAGCCCTGCCGATCTTCTAAGATTCACTTTGGACTCAATTGCCCCAGTGAGACAAAAAACTATTGAATGTCAGAGGATAGCTCCTTGGTTTACTTCTGAAACTCGTGCACCTAAAGGGATAGTTCATTAGTTTTTTAGCTTTTTCGGAAATATTAACCTTATCTGGAACTGACCGACTCATGTCACGTATTCCTCCACGCAGCGCCAGGAGCCGCTGAATCACTCCGCCTCCCTCTCAGCTGTTGTCAACATAACAAGCTAGCAACTCCAGACGTTGGTTAAAGCCTTGTGTAACTTTTATCAAGTAAGTTGTAATTCTATTGTTCTGACTCTTAGTGGTGTGAGGAAGAGACAACATAGGAAATTAAAAATGAGTGATTATGACAGCGACGATGAAGTTCCATTCACTTCGGAGCCAAGAGGACATCTGTATGAACCGGAGTTCACAGAAGAAAAGCTGCTGCAGATGGAAACAGAACAGGCCGAAAGAAATAGAGAGGGAACCATGGTGGAAACTGGAGGTCAAGAAAGAGTCAGAAATACATAGTGGTGCAAGTGAATGAACCGCCTCAATGCCCACGGACCCTGAGTGCTACTGCTGCCACCAGTGGAACTTGGTTACAGACCAACTTCAGGATCTGTCTGAGTCAGAGGATACTGGTGACTCTCACACCGTCTGTATCACTCATCATACAGATTTTCCTGCTCTTCAGAATCTCAGAGTTTTGCGGATATTCTTCAATTTACCAAAGATAAACTGGAAAAAATGTCCCACACCTGAAAGAATAATGATCTGTCAGAGACAAACCAGCAGAGTAGAGGAGGCTGTTTACCATAACATTGCAGACTACTTGTGTGTGTGTCTCTCTCTCACACACACACAGCCCAGGAATATGTGATGTGAGTCGGTTAGTTCCAGATAAACTTTTTTTTTCCCGAAAGTTAATACACTCAAAAAAATTTCTAGGTAGCGTACTCTTAAACTGTGGTTGTAGGAGCAATATGTTTGTATTTATGTGTGACGTTTTGGTAAGTGCTGTATATTGATGTGATAGGGGTGTACACACTCTACTGGCACTTGAGTGGTGGGTATGTCACTGTGGGTGTGTACTCAGCGGTTACAAGTAATCCCATGCACCTGTAGTTTGGGCTGGTGTGTTAACGAGGGAGGGTGAGTAGGGAGCAAAAAATTCTGTTGACCGCTACAATACGCCTAACACCACATTAGTTTTGTTTTTATGCACTTTATCTTACCTTCGGACCTGTTAAGGTTTCTTTGGTGGCCAGATGGCAACCACAGTCAGGACCTGGTGGATTATAGAATGGTTGCTCATCCCTTTGGGGCCACTTCCTCTCCAAGTTGTGCAAGTTTTGCCTTGAGAAAGTGTGCGGAAGATAACCGAGGTCAGTTCAGTCTGAGGGTTATTAACACCATTCTGCATAATTTTTATGTGGACGATTGTCTCGTATCCGTTGGTTCTGAAGAGGAGGCAGTATTGCTTTATCAAGAACTCTGTGCTGTCTGTGCTAAAGGAGGCTTCCAGCTAACCAAATGGATTAGTAATAGGCGCACTGTGCTTGCTGCCATTCCTCTTGAGGAAAGATCTGTGGAGGTTAAGGATCTGAACTTAGACAGTGATATTTGCCCATGGAAAGAGCTCTGGGGGTGCAATGGTGTGTCCAGGAAGATGCCTTTAAGTTTAAGATCACCCTCAGGGACAGGCCTCTGACGAGGAGAGGAATTTTGTCGGTCATCAGTTCCATCTATGACTCTTTGGGTTTCCTGGCACCTGTTGTACTATCTGCAAAGGGAATCCTACAGAGTTTGTGCAGAAGTCAGTTTGGTTGGGATAATCCCTTGCCGGTCATGGTGGCCCGAGAGTGGATGGTCTGGCTCAAGGAACTCCATCAGCTTGAGAATTTCAAGGTTGATAGGTACTTGAAACCTCTTGGCTTTGGAGAGGTCTCTTCCGCCCAGCTACACCATTTTGCAGATGCAAGCGAGGATGGGTATGGAACAGTGACCTACCTGTTACAGCATGACGCTAATGGAAAGGTCCATTGTGCATTTGTGATGGGAAAGGCAGGCGGTGCTCCACTGAAATCCATTACCATTCCTCGCCTGGAATTAACAGCAGCAGTGGTTGCAAGCAGGATGGATAAGTTGTGGAGGAAGGAGTTGCAGCTGCCTCTTCAAAATTCAGTTTTTTGGACTGATATCACATCTGTATTAAAGTACATCAGAAATAAAACTGTGAGATTCCAAACTTTTGTGGTAAATCGGGTGTCAGAGATACTCACTCCGTCCAGTCCATCACAATGGAGATATGTGAATACATCGAGGAATCCTGCAGACCTGGCTTCTATAGGGGCTAAAGTGGAATCCTTCTTGAAGGCTGACACTTGGGTGTCAGGCCCCAAGTTTCTTGTTGAGCCTGAAAAGGATTGGCCAGCTAACCCTGATGTCTTTGGGAAGCTCTCTCCAGAGGATCCTGAGATCAAGACAGTTGTTTCTATGAATGCAATCCATGCTGATGAGCAGACGTGTAGTTATGTGCTTCATCTGTCACTTCTCCTCTTGGATTAAGTTGAAGAGGATGGTTGGTTGGCTCCTTAGGTTTAAGACATTGCTTTTGGCTCTAAGTCAAAAGAGGAAGCAGTTGATAGCATCTTTCACTGAGTCTGGTTTAGGTGAAGGGCAGCTTGAAGAAAGGCTAAAAGGGGAGATGCAGATGATCAAGGCTCAGATTGCAAAAGGTTCTCTTTCAGTTGAAGAGCTTCACAATGCAGAGGCTGCAATTGTTCGTTTTTGCCAAGAAAAGAGGTTCCCAGAAGAGATATCCATTCTGCAGAATGGGGAAAGTGTGAAAAGAACCAGTCATCTCTATAAACTCGATCCCATACTTGAAGGAGGCATTCTAAGAGTTGGGGGTAGGCTTAGTAGAGCAGCTATACCTGTGGCAAGACATCCTGCTATACTGGCCAAGGATCTTCACATTTCTGATCTTGTTCTCCATCATATACATCAGGCCACAGGTCTTGGTGGACGTAACCACATGCTTTCAAAGCTGCGCCAAAGATATTGGATCCCAGGGGCCGACACTGCTATAAAGAAGACTCTGTCAAAGTGTATTGTTTGTTGTAGGTTGCATGCTGTTCCGGGACGTCAAAGAATGGCAGATCTTCCCTATGACAGGGTATCTCCTGATGAACCTCCATTCACTCGGACTGGAGTAGATTACTTTGGGCCTTTTGAGATCAAAAGAGGAAGGTGCACAGTAAAGAGGTATGGGGTTATCTTTACGTGCTTGGCGGTCAGAGCAGTGCATCTTGAGGTAGTGTCATCGCTAGACACAGATTCTTTTGTCAACGCTCTTAGACGTTTCATGGCAAGGCGAGGTCAGGTGTTCAGGTGTGTTCAGGTGTGTTCTGACAACGGAGCAAATTTTGTTGGAGCAGAGCGAGAGCTAAGGTAGGCCATAGGTAAATGGAATCAGGCCCAGATCAATGACACACTCCTACAGAAAGGAATCAAGTGGGTTTTTAATCCCCCTTTCGGGCCGCATCATGGCGGAGTGTGGGAACGGTTGATACGGTCTGTATGGAAGGTGTTGAACTCTACTTTAAGAGCGCAAAATCTTGATGAGGAAGGTCTTCATACTATCCTTTGTGAAGCGGAGGCTATTATTAATAGCCGCCCCATAACCAAGGCCTCCACTGATACCAACGACTTGGAAGCACTGACCCCTAACTACATTCTCCTCCTCAAGTCTAAACCATCATTGCCATCGGGAGTGTTCCAGAGAGAAGATGTATATGCCCGTCGTCGTTGGAGACAAGTGCAGTACATGGCAGATTTGTTTTGGAAGCAGTGGGTCAAGGAGTACTTGCCTCAACTTCAGGAGCGTCAAAAGTAGCAGAGTACCAGATGGAACTTCGTCCCAGGAGATCTTGTTGTTGTTGTGGATGAGTCTGCACCTCGTAACTCATGGCTCACTGGAAAAGTGGTGCAAGCTGTTCCTGACAAGAGAGGGTTTGTACGTCAGGTTCATGTTAGGACAAAGACCAGCTGCCTGGATAGGCCCATAACTAAGGTGTGCCTTCTTCAAGAAGCGGAGGAACCATGAGGATCTGCATTGACTCTTGAGCGTTTTACAGATGTGGACTTTCTTGTTTTTCTTGACTTAGACATTTGCAATGGACATGGTAATAAACTTTGACTAAAATTTCCTGCTAGAATAACTTATTTAGGCCTTGCGCCCTGACTTTGGGGGTGGTACGGACTCAGAGGATTAATATTTGAATGTAAAGTTGCAAAATGATTGATGTTTTCAGTTTTTTCTCCTACAGGTTAGTTATTGTGTAATTAGTGCTTTAGCATAATGAGGGGTCGGAATGTAGGAGCCATATGTGTCACTGTGGGTGTGTACTCAGCGATTACAAGTAATCCCACGCACCTGTAGTCTGGGCTGGTTTCTTGATGAGGGAGGGTGAGTAGGGAGGGAAAATTTCTGTTGACCGCTACAATATGCCTAACACCACATTAGTTTTTGCTCTTATGCACTTTATCTTGTATGTTAAGTTTTGTGTAAATTGCGCATTGTTAAAAATAAAGAGCAGTAACGAGCATTAGAAGTGGATGTGTTTTTGTGCGCGTCACCGGTAAACTCCCGTGCTTAGCCCTCCCGCGGCGTGTCGTTTTTTTTTTGGTTAGATCGGCAGTCAGCTGCAACAGTGGTATTATTTTTTGATGGGAGTTCTTGTAGGCAGAGAAACTACCCTTTGTATTTGGTACAATACTCCCTGTTTGCGGCTGGTTCTGCGTAACAGACCCTTACTGACTGTGGCTTACTGAGGGAGAGGAGAGAACATTCTACTGCATCTAATGTACCTAGTGGCCATATGGAGCTCATACAACCCTACTTCAAAAATACTCAACTATCTCTTTAAACAAGCTTACCATAAATTAGAGAGAATGTGGAGGAGTCGCTTATACTTTGGCAGGAAAGTCACAATAATAATAATATTATTTTTTAACAATTAAATTAGTGAAATTAGAGATCAAATTAGCAACTACCTGTCTTCAGCCGAACCTGCCGTACCATTAAATGTAGTCAGACTTGAGTTAGACTGTTACTCTAAATTAGCCTTCAGGAGCGAAATTCTCTTGTCTCCTCCTCCAAACCATCAACCTGCCTTTTAGACCCGATCCCAACTGAGCTGTTCAAGGAGGTCTTTCCCCTAGTTTGTCCATCCTTGCTGGAGACAATAAATATATCTCTATCGACAGACTACGTGCCACAGTCCTTTAAAGTAGCTGTAATCAAGCCTCTTCTTAAACAACCTACCCTCGATTAAGGCACATTAGCTAACTACAGGCCTATATCAAACCTTCCATTTACTTCAAAGATCCTGGAGAAAGTAGTGGCTAATCAGCTATGTGACTTCCTTCAAGACAACAGCCTTTTTGAGGACTTTCAGTCAGGATTTAGAGCTCATCACAGCACAGAGACTGCTCTAGTTAAAGTAACTAATGGTCTACTCTCAGCTTCAGATGAGGGACTTCTCTCAGTACTTGTTTTGTTAGATCTTAGTACAGCTTTTGACACATAGATCATTATGTTCTTCTTCAGAGATTAGACAAATTACTCAGGATTACAGGGACTATTTTAAATTGGTTTAAGTCCTACTTATCTGATAGATACCAGTTTGTACACGTGAACAAATCTTCTGTGTATACTATAGTAATTACGGTGTTCCTCAAGGCTCTGTACTAGGTCCAATTCTCTTATCCATATATATGCTTCCCCTCGGTGATATCATGAGGAAATACTGTTAATTTTCATTGTTACGCTGATGATACTCAACTGTACGTATCAATGAAGCGAGGTTAGACAAATCAGTTATCTAAATTAGAAGCACGTCTAAAGGACATTAGGACCTAGATGTCCACAAATTTTCTTCTTCTTCTTCTCAGACAGAGGTCAGAGGTCATTGTGCATCTTGGAGAAACCTTTTCTAATGATTTAACTGCCCTAGATGGCAGTAGTCTGGCACCAAGCACAACTGTTAGAAATCTTGAGGTTCTGTTTGGTCAGGATTTATCCTTAAACTCTCACATAGAACAAATTTCAAGAACAGCCTTTTTTCATCTTCGTAACGTCGCTAAAATTAGGCCTATCCTGTCTCAGAGTGATGCTGAAAAGCTAGTCCATGCTTTTGTTACCTCTAGACTGGACTATTGTAATTCTCTTCTTTCAGGCTGTCCCAGCAAGTTGCTTAAGACGCTTCAGCTGGTTCAAAATGCTGCAGCACATGTACTGACTAGAACTAGGAGAAGAAACCACATTACTCCTGTATTAGCTTCTCTGCATTGGCTTCAATAAAATCTAGAATAGAATTCAAGATTCTTCTTCTCACTTACAAAGCTCTCAGCGGACAGGCACCAGTTTATCTTAAAGAGCTTGTAGTGCCGTACAACCCCTCTAGAACATTACGTTCCCAAATGCTGGCCTGCTCGTGGTACCATCAGTCTCTAGAAGTAGTCTGGGAGGTAGAGCCTTCAGTTATCAGGCTCCTCTTCTCTGGAACCATTTACCGACCACGGTTCAGGAGGCAGACACCCTCTCTACCTTTAAGGTTAGACTTAAAACATTCCTCTTTGATAAAGCTTTCAGTTAGGGACCAGCTCATAGTCCATAGTTTAGACACATAGTTAAGATGCAATAGGCTTAGACTGCTGGGAGATCTGGCACACTGGGCTCTATCCCTCTCTCTCTCACACTCTGTCTCCATATCTGCCTCTGCCCCTTTCTGTTTGCTCCTGTACTCGTCTCTGGCTCTGGTCTTGTAGGTGGCCTGGGATCCTTGGTGGAGACTGCCTGCTGCTGTGGAGTCACAAAGCCTCAATAACTACAATTACAGACATAACAAATATTTGTTAAACATTTCTTTAGCCCCATTCCAGTTCATAATCATTATAGTTGTTAATGTAGACATTAGCATGATCTCTCTGTCCATGGTTGATTATACATCTATAGTAACTATCTCTAGCGCCATATAGACATGAGGTCCCACTTGAAAATGAGATGCCACAGCTCAAGAGTCTTACCTTTAATACATTTATATTCAATGGAGACAAATCTGGTAGGTTGTCATGTCCATGAGTTTGTCACTACCATAAATTCTTTTTTTCAGTCCCTTGTCTCTATGTGTATTTTATGTTTGTATAAATGTATATATGCATATACGGTATGTGTATCCATAAAATGAAGAGTTTGTCTTCAGCCTGCTCTTTTGTGAAGTGTCTTGAGATAACACTTGTTGTGAATTGGTGTTATACAAATAAAGATTGACTGATTGATTGATATGTGAAACAGTCCACTGAGTGAGTCACCCTACACCTTCGTTTCTACGCTCAGTTTATATATGTTAGAGCATTCTAATCCTGTTTAATTCTAAAATTATGTTTTGATAAAACGTTTTCAATGATGTCTAAAATATGTACACAGAGTTGTTATGATGAAAATTCTGTTATCATAAAGTTCCACGTTGTAGCGAATGGGAAGTCCAAATAATTTTTTTTAATTTATTGTTCAGAGTGTGATGATGTTTTTGAAGAACTGATTTTTTTTTAACATCCAACTTTAATCACTCCAGATCTTTGCATGACACCCTCTAATATTTAGAGCTAAAGTTTATTTTTGACTGACTAAATCTTTATGAAATTGCATTGATTTTTTTCTGATGATTTTGACTTATTAGGGGGGATTTCATCACTGCGCAGATGGACATTGATTATGAAGTGATTTTTCTAACTTAAAAAAAAAAAGAGAAAAAAATTGTCACACCAGAACAGATCCAAACCACAGCTGCATTTGAAAATATGATTTTTATTTCTGATCTTTAGATATTTCTGACATGGCGCCTGCCCATCAGCAGATGTCCATGATGCGGCGGATGGAGCTGATGTTGGACATGTTGCTCATGCTCATGTCTCGCAGGTTGCGGTACTCGCCGGGCCTCACGTACATCATCCGGCCCCTGAAGCCAGGCTGCTCGAACATCAGCCAGTGTCCGTCCATTACGTTACAGGACTGACAGTCGGACATAAGGTACCGGTCCTGCAGGGATTCGCAGTCATCCATCAGCTCCTGCATCTTTCCTCCAAAGTTCTCCCTCTCGTAGATCCTCATCCTGAACTGCCCCCGGTGCTGTGGGACAGGAACTCAAACCATTAAACGGTTTTTAACCACATTTAAACCCTCCAAACATCACACCACAGAAGGTCAGGGCACGAGCGCTCGATCTTACCATGGGGATCATACGGCAGGACCGGATGTTGTCCATCAGAGACATTCCCATCATGCCAAGCATGCTGCCCATGCGCTGCAGGTCGGAGTACTCCCCCCGCCTAAGGAACACCTGGTTTCCCATGAAGTTGGGACGGTCGTACACCACGAAGCAGCCGTTGTCCACCCTGCACGAATTGCAGCGGC
This sequence comes from Cetoscarus ocellatus, assembly GCA_037902135.1. NCBI lineage: Eukaryota > Metazoa > Chordata > Actinopteri > Labriformes > Labridae > Cetoscarus > Cetoscarus ocellatus. The sequence goes on from JBAMNC010001640.1 coordinate 762,217, forward strand.
TCAGGTGCATGTGGATGTCAGAGCAATCGCTGCTGCACTCATAGGAGCGCCCCTGAAAGTTCCTGTCCTCGAAGAGAATGATCTGCAGGAAGAGAAATCAGAGGTTCAGTAAAGATAAGGAAGGATCAGAACATTTCCAACCATAAACCAAAAACATCTTTAGAAAGAACCATGTTCACCATACCCGGCCCATGATGACGCTTTCTGCTTTCTGCACATCCTCACAGCGACACGTCCACTTTTATAGGATGGCGAGCCGCAGTGCACCTGTCCCACCTTTGTGTAAAACACGCCAAGTCAGCAGCAGCTTCACGTGCCCTGCATTTACAGAACACCTAAATTCTTCTTATTGTATAGTCTGTGTCATTATAGAGGTCACGGCAGGTCACAAAGGCAGGGACGGCAGGACAAAAGGGATGCACAGAAAATTCAATTCAGTCCTTTTAAAGCTGCAGGAACAAATGAAACCTTCAGGCTCATGGACAGATTTAGCATTTAGACACACTATGTATGCATGTATGTATACCATGTATGCCTGTATATTCATATCTATCTATCTATCTATATATATATATATATGTATGTGTATATATATATGTATGTATGTATGTGTGTGTGTGAACATTTACCATCTTTATACACATTCATTATTTAAAATAATGTAATGACACAGCTTTGTCATTCAAACATATTTGACCTCCATCTGTGTCCGTACTTTTATCTGCTCAAGTCAAAATAATTATCAAATATATGTTATTCATCGGTAATATTCATTTAAATGATCTGCATATGTCATATACATTTATCTGATTTATACATGTTCATAAGTTTTATATATGTGATGTAATATCCTTTATCTACATATATCTTTTTATGTACATCTATATTTCAATCAGGGGAGACCAAATCTGAGTGAAAGTTATTTATTATACTTGACTGAGAATGTGCGATGTCTCTGTGGTGAGGGTATTTTGGAGATTAGACTCCATCATGACGTCTTGTTGTACTTCAGGAATGCTGAGGGCAAATGTGAAATGCGAGAAAGGACCCCACCCCCCTGGTGGTGGTGAGGGATACAAGACATGATGGCTGGGTCCCTGATGTGATGGACTGAGGGGCTGATGAGAGGAAGGGCCAGACCTGTGAGGAGCTGGACCTGGTCCCTGATGAGACGAGTGGAGGTGCCTGGGGTCATCAAGATCACAGCAGGACACCCCAACACTGACTGTGGGGGAGCAAAGACATGATTTAAAATATGACAGCACCAGGATGATTGGCCAGGTGGGTGGTGGCAGAATCTGATTGGCTCAGTCCTTAAGTGACTCTACGATCTCCTATCAGCTGATGATATGAATCACCTGTGCAGGTAGGGAGGGTCCTCACCCCACCTAAATAAGGTGACTGAATCAATACAGAGGTCTTCCTAATTAAGCTTTCCCTAAGGCCCTGTTTACACGGAGACGCTCTGACCTGAAACGCAAAGGTTTTTCCTTTGCGCCTTCAAAAGCAATCCGCGTTCAGACAAAGACGCCAGAACAACTTAAAACGATGTAGCGTGCATGTCAGTCCAGTAGATGGCGATGTAGAGAAACAGCGCTGTTACAACACACGTACGAAGAAGAAAAACTTTTTACAAACAACAATGGCCAGTGGATGCACGAAGACGCAGGAGTTTGTTGTCTGGACAACAAATCTGTTGGGACAACACATCTGTCTGGATAGTTTTGTCTGGATAAAAAACCAAGCACGGTAAGAAGTACACGTTACTCAGTAGACGGCCGAAGCTGTTGTTGTTCCTGGTATGTGCACGCAGCCTCCATGTGAAAGAGTACTACGCATGCGGTGACGTCAGCATTTCCCCCTGAAACGATGAATCCTGTTAACATGAAGCTGGTTGGCGATGCATTTTCAAAACTCTCCGCTCTGGACCCTGGTTTCGAAAGTTTGCGGATTGCGGTGCTCCAGGCACCGTTCCCATGTAAACAGGAGGCTAAAATGCAATGAAAACTCTTCAGATACGGATGGATTTGGTCTCGTGTAAAAAGGGCCTAAGCTTCATATGGGCCTCCATCTTATTTGAATATGACCCTTATGTTTATCTATCTATAAACTTCATATATTATATATATATATATAATGTGAATATATGTGATATTCCTTATTATATAAATGATTCTTGGATATGTGATGTGTATTCATTTACATGATCTTTGAATATAAAACAAAAAATGTGCCATTATCTGTTGGATGTTGGTGATTGTCATTAATGTGAAGACTGCCTCTGTCTATGTGATGCACTTTAATCTGCTTGTTTTCATAATATAATGTTTTTATATATATTGACTGCTCTGCTGCACAGCCCAACACAGACAGCCTACTCTCCCCACATGCATCACTGAGCCTTGGGCACGCATTATCCCATCCCTGGATCACCTCTGTTCCCTCCTTGGACCACTTCAGATACTGACCCCTGCAGACCAGGGTCACCCCACAAAAGCTGCAGCTTTGGTCTGACCCGGTCGTCCAACCATTAAGCTTTGGCCCTCACCAAACTCACTCAGATCCTTACGCTTGATCATTTCTCATCTTGTAACATCAACTTTGAAGACCACATGTTCACCCCCCACCCAACACACACACACACTAGCAGGTACTGATGAAGGTCAGAGTAACTCTTCCTCCTCTGTCAGGGGGCAGACTGTTATGTCTGATTGGTGATTAAGCTTTTTAGTTTTAACTAATGATGATGAATGTACATTTTCACTAATACAGTGTGGATATATTTCATCTTTATACTTTATCCATTCTTGGATCAATCAGTCAATCCATCAATCAATCTTTATTTGTAGATTAAGTCATAACAAGTGTTATCTCAAGACACTTTACAATAGAGCAGGCTGAAGACAAACTCTTCATTTATACAGTAGATACACATATGTGCATGGATACCTTCATTCATTCATTTTCTATACCGACTATCCCTTTCGAGGTTGTGGGGTGGCTGGAGCCTATCCCAGCTGTCATTGGGCAAGAGGCGGGGTGCACAGATACATATGTACTTATATACATATATAACATACACATATAAATATATACAAATACATACATCCAACAACCAACATGAATCCATATAGCCAATCAGGAATCCCTCCATCAGGAATGCTTTGTTTTGGCATTCTTAAATCCTCAGTCAGCCATGTAACAGAGATATTTTCACCTGATGTTTTTTTTTATTGTTGAGCACATCTATATAATAGATGTGACCTAAAACTTTATTTTGTTGGTCTGAATTATGTTATATTAAAGGTTTTATTATACATATATAAATAAACTTTATGTGATCTGAAACTTTTATTTTGTTGGTCTGAATTATGTTATATTAAAGGTCTTTAACATACATATACATAACCTTTATGTGATATGAAACCCTATTTTGGCGGTCAGAATGAGGAGGGATGTGCCTTTAAAAATCATATATTCAGAGAAGAATAGGGGCAGTGGATTCCAACATACAGTGAGCCTTGCGATCCTATAGACCAGCACACTGCCACAATATAGAGTGATGACTCAAGGCTTTCAGCGGCGTCCATGTGGAAAAATACCTCCCATGTAATGTATAAAAAGGGAAACTGCCTGATGTAGGAGCTGTACATCCCACATTAGCTCCCAGAAAGCACTGCCATGGGGAGGGTAAAACAACCTCTGACTGTTGGACACATGAAAAACAGTGATCTTCATGAACATCTGAGCCTCCAAACATGACCTTCTATCTTCTCTGACTCTTTCAGATAATTTTCTACGAGGATAGGAACTTCCAGGGCCGCTCGTATGAGACCAGCAGTGACTGCCCTGAGCTCACCTCCTTCCTGAGCCGCTGTAACTCCTGCCGTGTGGAGAGCGGCCTCTTCATGGTCTACGAGAAACCAAACTTCATGGGCCACCAGATGCTGGTGAGGAGGGGCGAGTACCCCGACAACCAGAGGCTGATGGGCATGAGCATGAGCGACTGCATCCGGTCCAGTCGCACCATCCCCATGGTAAGACCAAAACACCTGCAATATGTGTATGAATATATACTAAAAAAAATTTTAGAACATCCCAATTTTTCCAGTTTTTTTACGGAATAGCATACAGTTTAATGTCTCATTGTACTCTGACATGAAAGCATAGTACAGAGAAGCAACTGGAGTGCAAAAAGAAATCATGAAATCAACTTATAGGCCCAAATGTATTCTAAACTCTTGACTCATCAAAGTAGCCACCTTTGGCAGATATAACAGCTGAACACACTCGAGGCATTCTTTCTAAAATAGAAATCAAATAATCTTCAGAAAGTTCTTCCCACGTTTGTTGCAGAAGTTCCCATAAATGTGTGGCACTTGTAGGTTGCTTTGCTTTTATGCTTCTGTCCAGTTCAGCCCATACCAGCTGGAAGGGGTTCAAGTCTGGAGACACCATGTTTTCAAGCTTACCATCTTGTTCTTTTTTCCTGAGGTAGTTCTGGCAGAGCTTGGACTGATGTTTTGGGTCATTATCTTGCTGTAGGATGAACCCCTGACCAATTAGGCTCATACCAGAGGGTACTGCATGGTGCTGCAGAATGCTGTGGTAGCCGTTTTGGTTCAAGGTGCCTCTCACTCTGTACAAGTCACCAACCCTGGATCCAACCAAACAGCCCCAGACCATCACACTTCCTCCTCCATGTTTGACAGTTGATGTCACACACTGTGGAGCCATCCTTTCACCTACTCGACGGGGTACAAAAATCCTGCGTGATGAACCAAAGATTTCAAATTTTGATTCATCAGTCCATAATACCTTCTTCCAGTCTTCAGTAGTCCAATGGTGGTGTTTCATGGCCCAGCCAAGCCTCTTTGTCTTATTCTGACGTCTTAGCAATGGCTTTCTTGCTGCAACTTGTCCTGTCAAACCTGCAGCTTGAAGTCTTCTCTTCACAGTTGAAACTGAGACTTGTTTACTACGACCACTATTAAGCTGTGCTTGAAGCTGTTGTCCTGTGAGCCGCCTGTCACACAAACTGTTACTCTCAGAAACTTGTCCTCTGGTTTAGTTGTGGCTTTGGGTCTGCAGACCTCTTCCTGTCAGAGTTCCCCCAGTTTCTGAGTGCCTTTAGATGGTGAAGAAAACTGTACTCACTGAAACCTTGACTTTCTTTGCAGTTTGTCTGTAAGGGAGACCTACATTTATAAGTGTTATGATGGTCTGTCTCATTTCCATTGTTGATTGCCTTTTTTTTTTTACCATTTTTGTAGCAACATCCGACTTTCTGCAGTACAATGCTGTTCAGCTGATGCTCACAGGGGTATGGTACCACAGGGTATGCTTTAATGCAGAGGGTGTTGTGAGCCATCAAGAAAAGTTGGAACACCTGTAGGAATTAGTAGAGCCAGCTTTCAAGGTTTGATCAACCTTCATTGCTGCAGAACAGCTTTAAAGTGTTAACCCATTTCATGTTCCCTGAAAGAGGCCTTTTTGTATAATTCTGAAATGTACATAATTTTTCAGTTTTGAGTAACCTAATCTTTTCTTTTAAGCTATGGCAGTACAGCACTTACCTTTGTGACATTTCAAGCTGTTCATTGGACTTGCACGACTTGAGTTGCAATAAATAACTTGAAAAATTGGGGTGTTCTAAAACTTTTGACTGATATATATCTATGTATATCTATATATATATATATATATATCTCTATATATATGTATATATATGTGTGTGTGTGTATATAAATATATATATATATGCATGTATGTATGTATGTATGTATGTGTGTATATATATACACACACACATATATATATATATAAATTTAACATGTTACCCACAATTATAACAGTTATAAATTAAATAAATGAGGCAATAATAATAACACTGCATTCATTTCAGCTGCACCATCCCCATGGTAGGACTAAGCCACCTTCAACATATATAAATATATATATCTATGTAGCGATTATTTTTCTGGATATTAATTAACACTATTTAAAGAAATTGATATTAATTTAATATCTCATTTGCTCTCGTTAATTAAAGGGGCACCATCCTTTTTATACAAATAAGGCAAATTTTAATTCATTGATTGATTTATTAGTTGTTTTGGATTAAAATCAGATAAATCAGATAAATCAAACGTTTATCAATTTATCAATTTCGTCAGTCTCAAGTCTAAAGACAGAGTTCTCATACAGTGATGTCAATCTTCCAAATAGAATACCGACAGACAGAACTTTATATTTAAGGGTGATTTATTAAAGTATATGATGAATATATAAGACAAAATCTTATATATACTAGTCATACTAATCAATGATGCTGTGAATAAGGAAAGAAGTTATGAACCCTCAAGAAACATTTGAGTACACTGAGTGGTTATAGAGGATTAATTTAACAAATTAATCTACTTTAGAAAGATCAAATCAGGGATAACTAATGGGGAATTAAACCAAGACACTCAAGCCCATCTGTAGGAGTTCAGAACCGCAGTCTTACTATGACGTTGCTTCTGGTGTCGGATCTCAAACTGGCCTGTGAGTTACTGGAGAGTCTTAAGGACTGTTCTGGTTTGGAGTCGTCCCAAAGGGAGGCTGAGAAGTCCACACTCAATCCAGCAGGAGGGATCCAGGGAGGGGATTTGCCAACGTGAGCTGATCCCGTAGCTTTCACGGGAGAGAGGTGCCGTCTTAGACTGGACTAGCAGGTTCTGTTAAAGGTGAAGCTGGAGCTGGAGCTTTGAGGTCTCGATTAGATGAAAAAACGATTCGTAATTAATTCCAAAAATTAATTATTCGGTGGCCCAACGAAAATTATACGAAATTAATAACAAAAGTCCATTTACTAGGAAACAAATCTTTGTAGTCTTATAGCTTACTGGCTTATCAAGAAAGCCGGCGGGCGTGTTGCGTTACTTATACAAAACTTAGAAAAAGATACAGGAGAGGATATTGGAGAACTAGGAGAACTAGGGGAACTAGGAGAAGATATTGGAGATATTGCAGATATTGGAGAGCTATTGGAGAGCCGCGTTGATAAAAAAAACGGATCAGACCGTCGAAGAAGACGTAAAAACAAAGTGTAGGGATGAAAAGTCAAAGAAGAAGAGAGAGGGAGGAATGTGTCTCTCTGGTTTTGACTTCTAAGGAGGGTCTCACAGGAGGAGGGCCTTGGATGAGTAACAAAGACTTTATCAACTTACATTTGGCCAAAATATTAAGTTGTACTTTGATAACCACCCAATATAAACACTCCAACTGAACAGAAAATCTTACGATAAATTGTTTGATTCCAAACAGTCCATATCTAAAAGATAAGAGAGAATAAAAAGTGAAATTCTTCTTAAAAATACAACCAAACAACATATATGTGGTTAAAACTTAGATATGTAAGTCTGCATGTCTTTGAGATGTTATGCGACCAAAACTTAATTATAGAAAATGTATAATAAACATTTCATCAATAGAAACAGGCAATAATGCAGAGATAACAGATGCATTCCTGGATAAAGTTCTCTCCTCAGTCTTCCACTGAGGAGTGCTCTTGGTTTGTCGCTTCAGAGGAGCCTTTAAGAAGTTTAATGCATTATATTCATAACTTGGGCATTTGTAAGGTTAGAGAAACAGAAGTCACATCATCAGAATGCATTTTTCATGACAGAATCAAATATCACATTGTTAGATGTGTCCATTGTTTCGTTAAAGAGTTTATAAGGTTGTGGTTTTCTGTTGGCTGAAAAACATCTGTTCTCTACTCTTGGGCAGCAATGAGGGGTCCACTACCCAGGAGGTCAAAAGTCATCTTAGGTGTCACAGAAGAATCTTCTGGGAGTAGAACAGAATTATTTAAGTCTCTGGGAACGTAGTCTGTTCGAACACCTTATGAGGTCTCGGCCAATCATTGTTTAGTCCAGGAAGTCCAGGGTAATAAATACATCTTTAGTGTCAACAAAGTTGTCTGTTGGTCATAGATGGCTGGAAATAAAGAGAGACTTTATGGCTCCACATGTCTCTAGTAAGTTACAACCAGGCCTTAGAGAGAGGAGAAAGGAAGGAAGGCATTCTTGTCTTTTGGAGGAGTTTTGATCTTGCTACATCTATATATATCTATATGTATATATCTCTATCTATCTATCTATATACACACACACACACACACACACACACCTATATATATATATATATATATATATATATATATATATGTGTGTGTGTGTGTGTGTGTGTGTGTGTATATATATATGTACACTTTGTGGGCAGAGCCTAACTAGGGTCAGTTAGGTATCTGGCTTTACTGTGGTCAAGTGTGTGCCACTGGGAAGCAGCAGCTGTGACAGGCTGACCCTCAGGGACCGGTCTCTTTGCTGTATCTCAGTGGACTAAAGCCAACCACACACTGCACCCCCCTGGCCAACGAAGGTCACTGTGACCTTTTCGCTGCTCCTTGTGGAGTCAGAGCCTCTCAGATCTTTAGCTGTTGAGAGCGAGGAGGCCAGTAGTGGTCACCAACATGATGTTCTCCTTTAAAATCTCACAAACAGGAAAAGCACAGACTTTTAGTTTACAGAACTTAACATGAGGACAGCCAGAAGAGGTGATGGTCAGGGTGAGCCGGTCTGATGTTTGATTAAAGAAAAACAAGTACAGGAAGAGTTTGTTCTTGCTTGTTTTTAGACCAGGATGGAAAACCTGGGCAACTCCCTTTGATAAGGGGTCAGAGGTTTTGGGACAGCTGGGTCTGACTCTTTTGTCGTGTTCAGATGTTCATGTTGAAGTCTCTGACCTGTCCCTTAATCATGGGGACCATGTTTGCTCTCATTCCTCCTCTGAGTTCTCCATCATCTCCAAACATTTGTTCAGTTTGTTGTATGTTTTCAGAAGTTTGTTATGAGCATCGGTACCCGGGATGTTCTCCACACACCTCAGTTCATGTACCAGAAAATTCAGCTGCTGATTGTTCAATGTCATCAATTTACAGTTGTGTTTCAGACACCTCAACTAACATGCTTCAGTCAGCTGCTGCAGAGAACTGAAGATGGTATTACCTTAAACTTACATCGGCTAGAGGTTAATGGTATATGATCACTGTAACAATGAAAGTTAACAGCAATTATTTTATGATAAATACAACAGAATTTGATCCACATAACTATGAAAGTTTACAGTGATTCTTCTGTAATAAATACAACAGAATATGATCCACATAACTATGGAAGTTAACAGTGATTCTTTTGTGATAAATACAACAGAGTATGATCAACACAACAATCAAAGTTAATCAAGTATTTTTTTCTGTAACTAGAAAAGCACTCAGAGAGTGCAGACCTCTGCCAAGCAGCTTTGGTCTACTTTGGCAAAAATGGTCCTATCTGGCAATGTTAAAGAATCATTTAAAAAATTCCTGGATTCAGGCGGTCATCCGGATCACCCCCAAAATTTAATCAGTTCTTCCATATCCCATTTCCGACAATTCCTGAAAATTTCATCCAAATCTGTTCAGGACTTTTCAAGTTATTTGAACACAAACAAAGAGACAGACAGATGATAAATGCTGGCAAAAACATAACCTCCTTGGCGGAGGTAATAATTACAGCAGACTTTCATCACTGTAACAATGATAGTTAACAGAGTGATTCTTCTGTGATAAATACAGCAGTGAATGATCACTGTAACATCCAAAGTTAATGAAGTGATAAATACAGCAGAGTTTCACCAGCAAATGGTTAAATGTAGGATTTGATCTTAATCGGTCACAGCACTGCTGCCTTTTTATTTTTCATATTTCTATATTTATATTATTACTTTAATATTATCTTGATTATTTAAAAACTTGCATATATCTGTTATTATTTTGATATTTTGTCATTCCTTAAAGCGCTGCGGTCAATTTATTTTGAAGCTTTCTTTGTTTATTTTATTACTTGAATATGAAACGTAATTTTTATGAAAATGTATTATATCTATTTTCAAAATTGATTATTTTTCTTCCTTACAGCACTGTGGTCTGTTTATTCTTCAGACTTGTTTGCTTATTTTATGACTTGAATATTATTATTATTTTTTTTTTCCCTTACAGCATCAGGGTCTGGTTATTCTTTACACTTGTTTGTCTATTTCATTACTAAGATATTGTTTTTACTATTTTCTCCCTTCAGCACTGTGGTCTGTTTATTCTACAGACTTGTTTGTTTATAATATTTTTATTATTTTCTTCCTTCAGCACTGTGGTCTGTTTATTCTACAGATTTGTTCGTTCATATTATTTTTTATTATTTTCCCCCTTACAGCACCGCGGTCCCTTCCGCATGAGGATTTATGAGCGCGAAAACTTCGGCGGCCAAATGAATGAGCTGGTGGACGACTGTGACAGCATGATGGAGCGTTTCCGGATGTCCGACTGTCAGTCGTGTAACGTGATGGACGGTCACTGGCTGATGTTTGAGCAGCCTGGCTTCAGAGGCCGCATGTTGTACGTGAGGCCCGGGGAGTATAAAAGCCTGAGAGAGACGGGTTTGAACAACACCATGAGGATCAGCTCCATACGACGCATCACTGACGCTTGCTAGCTGACCCCGAAACTAAATAAAGATGGAAAAAAATGATTTTATCCACTTTGCTTTCATTCAGTAAAAAAACAAACTATAGGGATTCTGAATAAACTTTAAAGGTCACATATTTTGCTCCTTTTCTGCAGTTTAACATGGATCCTTGATGTCTTCATGAAGCGTTAGTAACATGCTTTGGTCCAAAAAGCCTATGAATAAAGCACAGCAGCATTCTTTCCACGCTCACATAACCCCTCTGTTCAGAATGGCTGGTTTTGAGGGCCTTTATATGCTAATGAGCCAGAGCAGAGCAGTGTACATACAGGGACTCACGATGGACCTGCAGCGTAACTTGAGCGAAGCGGGTGCTCCAGCCACGTGCTGCTTACAGTCCTTAATACACATGAAACGCAAATTCATGCCGGTTATCAACAAAGCTCGTTTCCTCCAAACATCACAGGCTAATGCACAACATTCTAAACTCAGCTTAGTTACCACAGTAGGACAGCCGCAACTTAGCCTAGCTGCCAGACTAACTTTAGCAGAAACGGAAGGGTAATAGGTCAGGTAAAGGACTGATTATATTCAGCCAACTGTGAAACTCTTCTTGACTAATGTAAGAATGGTGATACACTGAAGTTTTTCCTTCAGACTTTCAGCAAGTGAACATTGACGAACATGTTGTGCAGTTACCTCCAGTTCATTCTCCCCTGCTGTTAGCATTAGCTTATAACAATGAGCAAAATAAATACTACACAGCATTAAAATACTCACATTTCCACCATCAGGCATTTGGCAACAGATTGTTGGTACTGAGCCCGGATACAGGAAAAGTCTAGTAGCCAGTCCTGTGTTGAACTGACTGAAGTTGAAGAAGCAGTCGGATGTGAAGTGATTGATACACACATACAGGTTTTGCTGACTGTAGCTGCTCATTCCCTTCAAAAATAAAATTAATCCACTTGGTCCTCTGGCCCTTCCAGGCTGGTAGCCTAAATCTGAAGATGCTGTGTATGTGACTGTTTACAGCCAACAACCGAGCAGTAATAGGTTTTGGGTCTGGCCATAGTGTACGCTGATCTCTTGCTAAGAATGTAAACAATATGGCAGCACTATGCACACACTGTAAAGTCTAAAAAGTTATCATTTCTTAAAAAAACATGCAAACTGATTGCACTTAAAAAAACAAGTAAAGAGAACTAGTTATTTTAAGTTGTACTAACTAGCACTTCCGTTGTAGAGTACACTTGCTTAAATGAGTTTAAGCAACTAAAACAATCAAGTAGAGTGTACTTGATAACTTACTTTAGAATACTCTTGACTTAGTAAAGACTACTCAGAATTACTATTTTAATCTACTAAATTTCACTTGGGTTGACGTAGGCTTATGCAAATAAAATGTTTGTTAGGTAACAGAATATCCACAAACTCAACAGCTCACCAAGTACCATGAGTTTACATTCATGCAGCCTGCTAAATACAGGTTTTGTTGTCTACTCTCACATTTTGTGGGCTGGGAGGAAGGCCACATACCCAAAAATATGTTCAAAAGCCTTAAAAAGCGTTTTTTTTTTTGTTTTTTTTTGCATAATATGGGACCTTTGAACAACCTAATGTAATACTTATGATACCTGAATTTAATCTTTAAAACATCATGGAATAGTTTCAATTATAGCCATCTGATACAATCTTCTCATTTATTGGCTATAATATCCTGATTTTATGGATATAAAGTCTTGATGAATTGGCAACAATATTCTCATGTAATGGCTCTAATATCCTGGTTTTATGGCTACAATACCCTGATATAATGGCTAAATCTTCTCAAGTAATGGTTATAATATCCTGTTTTTATGGCTATAAAGTCCTGATATAATGTCTACAATATCCTGATTTTATGGCTATAAAATTCTGATATATTGGCTACAATCTTCTCATGTAATGGCTATAATATCTGGATTTTATGGCTATAAAGTCCTGATTTAATTGCTAAAACCTTCTCAAGTAATGGCTATGATATCCTTATTTTATGGCTATAAAGTCCTGATATAATGGCTACAATATCCTCATTTTATGGCAATAAAATTCTGATATAATGGCTACAATATTCTCATGTAAAGGCTCTAATATCCTGGTTTTATGGCTACAATACCCTGATATAATGGCTAAATCTTCTCAAGTAATGGCTATAATATCCTGTTTTTATGGCTATAAAGTCATGATATAATGTCTACAATATCCTGATTTTATGGCTATAAAATTCTGATATATTGGCTACAATCTTCTCATGTAATGGCTATAATATCCGGATTTAATGGCTATAAAGTCCTGATTTAATTGCTAAAACCTTCTCAAGTAATGGCTATGATATCCTTATTTTATGACTATAAAGTCCTGATATAATGGCTACAATATCCTCATTTTATGGCAATAAAATTCTGATATAATGGCTACAATATTCTCATGTAATGGCTATAATATTCTGATTTTATGGCCACAATACCCTGATATAATGGCTACGATCTTCTCAAGTAATGGCCATAATATCCTGATTTTATGGCTATAAAGTCCTGATAAAATGGCTAGAATATTCTCACATAATGGCAACAATATAGTTTTTCCAGCAGCTTTTGGATTCATTGTCATTGACAATATGTTTGACAAAAGCAAATCAAACCCTCATCAGAGTGTAACAAGAGCAAATCAAACACTCCCTGACATTCTGCTGAAATGAACATCTACCTCATTTGAATGTGAAAGAGCTGCTGCTGTCCGCACATTTACTTTATCAATAAATACTTTGGGCTGAGACGAGTCTACACAGCAACACCATGGGTAAGGTAAGAGAAAAATACAACTTTACAACATTTAAAACTTAACAAATGTAATAAAATACACTTGAATATATACACACAAGAGACAATAAGAGAAAAAAAATACAACTTCACTACATTTAAAACTGAAATTTTCTACCAAAAATAATAAAAGGTACTTTAACATATTCACCACAAAGAAGGTAAGAGACAAAATACAACTTTAACACAGTTAAAACTTAAATTATATGGCAAATATAATAAAATACACTTTAATATATTCACCATGGAGAAGGTAAGATAAAGAAATACAACTTTACAGCATTTAAAGCTTAAATTATAATACCAAATATGATAAAAGGTACTTTAATATATTAACCACAAAGAAGGTTAGGGACAAAATACAACTTTAACACAGTTAAAACTTAAATTATATGGCAAATACAATAAAATACACTTTAATATACTCACCATAGAGAAGGCAAGAGAAAGAAATACAACTTTACAGCATTTAAAACTTAAATTATGATACCAAATATGACAAAAGATACTTTAATATACTCACCACAGAGAAGGTAAGGGGCAAATACAACTTCACAACATTATAATATTCACCATGTGTTGGATCTGATGTTCAGACATTTAAATGTTAGAATCTAATTTGAAAATAAGTTTAATGATAATTATTTGTTGCACGTATTTAATTCAAATGAGTGTTTTTTTTTTTCCAAAACCAATAAAGTCTATCAGTTTGAACATCAAACATCTTCTCTTTGTACAGTAATAATTTGAATCGGGGTCAAAAGGACTCAAATCATTGTTTTCTATGTTTGCATGTTCTCCCCCTCCATGTGTGGGTTCTCTTCAGTCACTCCGACTTCCTCCCACTGACCAAAAACATTCTCATTAGGTAATGGGTGACTCTTAGGTATGAGGTATGGAGTGTGTACCCCTCCCCTTCCCCAAAGTCAGGTGGAAAAGGCTCCAGTCCACCGCCACCCCGAGAGCAGGAAGCACTTTGCATGATGGATGGATGTATTTAGTTTTTCATAGATACATTTTACACAATGTCTCAACTTCACTGGAATTGGGGTTTGTATAAGGAAAAGTTCCAGGGTCATTCCTATAACTGCAGCATTTTAATATTAATTAAATAACTAATTACTTTTATATTTTTTACCCTAACCCCAATCCTAATATTTTTACTACTTTTATAATAGATCACGAGGAGAAAAGGTTCCAGAGCTGCTGCTGTATGGTTTATATAACTAATATTTATTTTTTCATAAGCTAATATATGTAGATTTATCTGTTTATTTATTTGTCTATCATAGATCACCTTCTATGAGGAGAAGAAATTCCAGGGTCGCTGCTATAACTGCAGCAGTGACTGTGCGGACCTTCACACCCAGTTCAGCCGCTGTAACTCGATCCGCGTGGAGAGTGGGATCTGGGTGATCTACGAGAAACCGAACTATAAAGGCTTCCAGTATGTTCTCTATCCCGGAGAGTACAGTGACAACCAGCAGTGGATGGCCTTCAGTGACAGCATCCGCTCCTGCCGCACCGTCAAGAATGTAAGAACAAGTTCTACTGTGACCTTGGCTCCATCAGGTCTGAGTTTTCTGATGGTTAAAAACAAAAACAACGTCATTCATGATATGTTTATGCTTCAGGTCTATGGTAACACGTGGCGCCTGAGGCTGTACGAGCGGACAGATTTTGGTGGTCAGATGGTCGAGTGCTCCGATGACTGTCCATCAGTCTTTGACACATATAAGTTCCGTGAGGCATACTCATGCGTGGTGACTGACGGTGCCTGGGTGTTCTACGACCTCCCGAACTACAGGGGGCACCAGTTCCTGCTAGAGCGTGGAGAATACCGACAGTACGGCGACTGGGGGGCGTCCTCGCCTGGTATTGGATCTTTCCGCAGAGTCACCGAGTATTAAGATGGCTGCTGTGATCTTTGAAATGACCAAAATGTGAGAAAAAAAAATTTAAATAAAGCAAAGCAAACTGTATTACTTCTTCTTTGGTGTCTTAAAAATGTCTTTTTTAACAATTCAACTTCATAAATTAAAAAATAATTTAGATCACATAACTAAAGGTATTTAACTTATTTTAATAAAAATATAAGTGGTATGATTCTAATATAACTAAAGCTGTTGGTTGGGTCCTCGCTCTGTCTCACATGCCTCATGGCTGTTTGAGCTCCATTTTTTAGTTTTCACCTGACCCCCTTTGACCAACTCCAAGTTCGACTGATGTGTGTGCCTGCAGCTTTGTGAGGGTCCAGCTTTTTATGCAGACAGACAGAGAAGTATCAGTTCATTTAAGTGCACAGAGTCAGGAAATCCATCCCCTCTTTGAAATCATATTGCCACAAAATATTTGTAGCTACAGACTTGATTTGAAGCTTAAAAGAGTCACAAAACTTGGACCTACAAATCTCCAATCTACAAGTTGTTTTTATCTGTTACTGTTTCAGAGATATGACAATTTAAGTGTTGATGTATATTTTCTCCTCCTCAGACTTTATAATGGGTGTGTAGTAATTTTCCAGCCTTCAGAGAGTCACATGACCAGCTGCACTAGTTCACCCAGTAGCTGTGTTCGAAACTGTCCACTCATTCACTCACTCACTATTCTCTTTGTACTGCTAATGAAATAGTGAACTACATAGGGAATGACCAAACGAGATTACACTACACTAAAATTTTCTAAACATCATTGCATCAGTAGAAGAGCCAGATATTCTGGTGATGGAAGTGGATGCGCCAAGCATCACATAAACAAACCGGGCACTCAGGAGGATAAGAAGCAGATTTTGCATCTGTTTACAACTGTTAAAAGACGTAAAAAATCTACGCTACGAACATGTTAAAGATACTTTAAACGTTTCTTACATTCATAAACAAAAGCAGTGCCAATTTGTAGCCGTAGCAGCCACCTTTCTCTTCTTCTTCTTCTTCTTCTTCTTCTCTGGAAAAACACGTATTGCACTGTGGTATACTGGAGTACAATGTAGGGTACATCATATGTACACTCACATTTGCTGTGCATTGTGGGTATTTTATAGTACACTATATAGTGAATGAAATTAACCACTGAGAATTCAAACAACAGTACAAAATGGCGAACACACTATATAGTGCACTATATCTATGATAGGGGACAGTTTCGAACACAGCTAGTGAGTGAGTCAGTTGTCCAGAGTGGAACTTTGTGAAGAACTCCTCACAGATTCCACCCAGTGGGCACCTGATGTCAATTCAACATCAAACACTGAAATCAAATTGTCATCATAATTTGGTCAAAAACGTAAATCAACATGACATCAGTCCTTTGACATCAATTTGATATATGTCAAATCATGATTTAATTGATGTTATTTTCACATTATTTCTATGTCAAACTGTTGTAAAAAAAAAAAAGAAATACAATAAAAATGCACAGATGGAAAGATCCTGCACTGTGACACAGAACTTGTTAACCCGGGCAACGCAATAGCGCTGAAAGACTTGACAGGGACCCACACAAACTTCCACTCCTTACTGGGATTCGAACCCCCACCACCCATTTGCTAACCCTCCTTGTCACCTGTAAGTCGAGCAAAGCCCGTCACAAAGAACCAATCAGGTGGCTTATTGCTACCAAGATTCAACCAAGATTTGACCAATCACGTGAGGCACTGCTACCAAGAATTGCAAGAACGAATCACCGCTCATTTAGCCTACCAAGATTTGACCAATGGAACCGCTGCCCCCGCCCCCTCGATAACACGGAAGTAAAAGCATGAGATGGAAACAGTAAGAATGGTAAAAACAACACAAATAATAAAATAGATAGAAAAATGAATAAAAGTAGATAAAAGTCGTGACTGGTGGAAGTGAATGACAAACACAATGTACCGTGAAAGCCAAAAGTTATAAAAACAAAAATAGCGATAATAATGTTAAGTTAAACAGTTAAAGTAAAATAGTAAAATAATGATGAAAAAAAATAATAATGTTGAATAAATATAGACACAACATTAGGATAAAACAGTCATTTCACGTAAAAGAGACTAAAACCGAAGTAAATAAAACAGTTAAAAATACTTTTTATTCTATAACAGAATAAAAAGTAGAAATGGATGAAAAGGCAAAGGCTATAAGAAGGCAATACTAACACAATAAGAAGATGATAAGATAAACTAAAATAAATATAATAGATTTGACAATTAACTATGTTTATACCTTTTAAGTTATAGATATAATCACTGTTCGTCATTTGTAATGTGTAAATCCAGCAAACATCCCATTCTCAATTAAAAATGATGAAAAAAAAAGTATAATGGTGAATAAATATCGATACAACATTAAGATATAACAGTCATTTCAAGTAAAAGAGACAAAAACTGAAGTAAATAAAACAGTTAAAAATAAATAACAGAATAAAAAAGTAGAAATGGGTTAAAAGACAAAGGCTATAAGAAGGTAATACTAACACAATAAGAAGATGATAAGATAAACTAAAAAACATTATAGATACAATAATAAACTGTCTTTATACCTTTTAAATTATAGATATAATCACTGTTCATTATTGGTAATGTGTAGATACAGCAAACATCCCATTCTCAATTAAAATGATGAAAAAAATTAATAATGGTGAATAAGACAAAACATAACAGATGAATATTTAGTGATTTAATCAACTACAGTCCTAATCAAAAATGTGAAATATTTAATAAGTGAATTTTTTGGGCCCCTGCTCTGCTGCACCTCAGAGAGCTCACTGTAAAGTCAACACAAACAACAGTTTGTGAGTTTTCACACATTTCACACATGCATGCACACATGGCACATCTTTCTGTTGTTCCCTTTGTTACTTGTATTTATTTAAATTCTTTTTATAACTTTGTCCACTTAGTATGTGCACTGCTCTTTCATGCTGCCACAGAGGATGCCAAACGATGTTTCACTGTACGAACTCTGTTGCCTAACAAGTGTTTGATAGTGACAATAAAGAACTGTTCTATGGCACATATTTTTGTTTATCATTGTTCATTCCTGTTACGTCTTGTTCATTCCTGTTACCCCTTGTTCATTTCTGTTACTTAAACATTTTTCTTTAAAAAAATCTAAAAAGATAAACAACTTTTTCAATTATGTTTGGTCCATCATTTATCCAATTGTTTAATAGCTTACATGATACTGAATTTATTTAAATTGAGCTTTGGGTCTTCATGAAATGATAAATATGGCTTTGGATGTTTTAGAAAAATACAACTTTTGTTTAAAAGTATCATTTTTTTGAGTAACAAACATTATTTATTTGAACACATGACCAACCACTCCATTAAAAGAGACACTTTCTTGAGTGGAAAATGAAGGAATTAGTTGACATGCTTCTAAACATGCTTTTAAAATGGAACATTGATTTTGGTAACAGGACTGAAAAAAATGCAACCATCTATGTCATAAAACCTGTATAAAAAAATAATAAAAACTAAATAAATAAAATTAAATAAATTAAAATTGACCAGTGTTCATTTTAGATAGTTAAATATGTGTGTTGCTAGATTAAGTTTTGAAAAATACAAAAAACAAAACAAAAAACCTAATAACTTAATTTGGTGGACTTCCAACATGGAAAAGGCACCCATTCGGTGGAATGACCCAAATTTAGACACAACATTAAGATGAAACGGTCATTTCACGTAAAAGAGACTAAAACTGAAGTAAATAAAACAGTTAAAAATAAATAAATAACAGAATAAAAAAGTAGAAATGGGTTAAAAGGCAAAGGCTCTAAGAAGGCAATACTAACACAATAAGAAGATGATAAGATAAACTAAATTAATATAATAGATACGACAATTAACTATGTTTATACCTTTTAAGTTATAGATATAATCACTGTTAATAACAACTGGGAATCATTCAATAATAACATTTAAATATAACTGACTTCCTGAGTCAATTTCAGTGCGTAATTTTAATAATATTTGTATGCTTTGTACATAGTACATGTTTTCTATGAAGGAGAAGTAGGCCTATCTATCCGCTTGTAGTTTTCAGGTTTTAACTGAAAAGTGTCTTGGGGACACGGGATTCAAACCGGCTAGTGCCATTGCAAATTATGGCTAATTATGGTTAGTGTACCTCTACAAATGGGCTATCACCTTGGTGCAGCAGTTAGCTGAATGGTTAGCATATCTGGCATATCATCTGGAGAATGGGGCTTGGTTCCTGGTTTAGACTATATTTTACTATCATGCATATTTCAGAACATATGTAAACACTTATGCTACTCATTACAGTCTTTGCCATTTTAGCCCTCAAAAAATTCAGGGCTGCCAGCTGTCACGCATTGCTCGTGAGACCCATACATTTCATTGGCGTAACACACTCTCCAGCTTCACACCATCTCCGTCTCCTCATGTTCTTAGTGTACAGCGTCATGACAGAGAAATGGAAAACAATGCGCAAGGTTTGTGGGAAATGTAGGCTTTCACATTCATTTCACAAGAAAATACTACGCGGCAGTGCGCTCGACTCTGACAGCTCTGACGTCTGCGGACATTCCGCGCGAGGTCCGCTCTGCTCACAGTCCGCCAGACTCTGGATGCATACGCAGGTATACACCATATACCCACTAGAAAACGCACGAAATACCATATAACCACAACAAAAAAAGCAAGGATACGTATAGCAGCATGCTTGTGTTACCTTCACTTTTTCTCAGTGTGTGTGTGTGTGTGTGTGTGCGCTCCTCCGTCTGCCGGTGAGCGTAAAGACGCAGATAGACGCGCATCGCAGGGACAGTGAGGGACCATCAGTCACTCTGTGTGATTTTACCATTCACACGGTGTATTGACAGCTCATGTGCCCGGTTTAAGTGAACACAAAGACTTCAAAAACTGACGAGTCAGCCTTTCATTCATATCGTGCACATTCTGCGCCGTGCACGAAACTTGCAAAATGCCCTGGACACACCCCGTTGGCGCGGCACAGGGCAGTTGCGCCCCGCCTGCGCCTGGTCTACGAAATACGAGCCCCAAGGCTCCGACTGGCCTGTATGTAGCTGTCAGAAAAATATATTTAATCACCTTCATGTTTCTTGAAAGCTTCTGCTGCCACTTTCTCTGAGATGTTACTGTTTAGTAAACCACATCATGTAGTTTGTTGTAAGACGGACCATCTTAAAAACTAGGCAACAACAACAGTATACACACACACACACACACGCGTGTATATGTGTGTTTGAATGTACCATGTAGTGTTTCCATATTTAAAAACTTACAGATAGAAAAGTAAAACAATGACCATGTCTCTGATGGTCACTTTATGCTTTACCTACTGTGACTTGTGTTGTCCTATACATGTCTATTAACAGTTGGTTTTGTTACTTCCAGGCTTCTGTGTCCCACCGAGGGACATAAAAGGACCAGGATGGATCAGCAATCTGCCATCATTACAAAGGCCATGGCAGAACTGAAGGAGATGGACAGAGCTTCAGCTGAGCAGGAGGATGCTCGGATTCAGCTTTTCATAGAGCATGAAAGGAAACTGATGGAGAAGCAGGAGAGCATTCTCAGGGAAGACCGTGAAAACCAAAAAGTGCTGTTTGAGATGCTACTGTCCAGGCTTCCAGGCGTTGCACCACAGCCTCAGCACGCTCCACAGCTTCCTGTGCTTCAATATTGACAGGGTGGTTATGAAAACTCTTTTTATCAGGGTGGTCCGGCCTGCTCCAGCACCCTCAACAAGCATGAGGAGAGAAGTATATACAGACATGGGTACTGAAATGTGCAATATAAATAGTGCCTTATGTACATTGTTTTCCTACAGACTATTTTATTTAGATTTTTTTGCCTCATTACTTTGTGGTGTTACATTCTGCAAATAAATCTTTTTCTATGCATGCACAAGATGGTGTTTGGCTTTTCTACACAAACCCAGGTAAAGTAACAGAAATAACAAACTGAGGTACACAAAAACTAATACTTCATGCCCTCTGGTCCCCCAGGTTTAACTTTTTTTTAGTTTTTCTCTCTTTGATTTTGAGTGTTTTCTGGCAGGGTTCCCACTCCTGGAAAACCTGGAAAATGACTGACCAATGTCCCAGTCATGGAAGACATATGGAAAATGAGGAAAAAACTAAAATGTCTTGGAAAAGCTTGAATTGTCCTTGAAAAATATATATATTCTTTGTACTCTGTTATAGATCAAAAATCAAACATAGGAAATGAAGTAAAAATTTACTTGGTAACTTATGCACACTTAGCCATAAAATATAAGTAGATAAAATAATAAAAGCTAAGGAATAAAATATAAAAACTCAAAACAATGGTGACAGAAATACTAAAAAATGGCAAAATTAAATTTAGGTTACTTAATCAGTAAATCAACAAAAGCTATAACAAAAAGCAGAGTAAATAACAATAAAAAATAAGTATAAAGCATGAATTAATAATTGTAAGGCACAACATAAAGACTAAAAAAAGACTAAAAAAGATAGCTAACAGACTATGTTCATGCCCGAGAGTTAGAAATAACTTATGTCCTGGAAAAGTTCTGGAAAACTCCTGGAAAATGATTTCTAGAAAAGAGCGGGAACCCTGTCCGGGTATTGATGACCTTATTCACATAATTAGACGTTTTTATTGTGATATTACATCTCATAGCAGCAATAATCTACGGTTCTTCTCCTGTGTAGAGTACAGAGAGTCATGAGTATTGGGACTGCTGTTTTGATTTTAAAAAGAATCCCTAAACTTTACAGAATTGCACTGCTAAAGTAAATGCAATGCAATCATGCCCACTTTTTGTAGTTATTCATGCATATATCTGTCATGAAAAATCAATCAGACTTTTCTTTAATGTTTTTATTAATGTTGAAACATTTGTGGCAACTCAAGGGTGAAATAAGACAAATTTCAAATTTGGTTTGGAAAGGTAATTTGTCTTAGATTTTTGGGAAAACCAACAACGCCACTTTGGGAATTCCGCCCAAAGAATTAGTTAAAGACCTATTTAAAGGCATACAGGCTCGTTTACCTTTAAGGAGCAGGAGACGTGGTTCAAAGTAGCAAAAATATTCTTTTTATTAGCAAACAATAAAAAAATATACCAAGCACACCCGGGGAGGGGGGACCTTTTCCAGGAACTGAGGCTTACCAATGGTGCATGAGTCGAGGGACAGGGTAGGGGGGATCCCATGGGAGAAAAACACCCCAATCGCACGTGGCAAGCACACGAACACTCACACGGTGAAATAACTAAGGACCAGGGTACACAGCACACAGTAAAAAGGGAACCACCACCAGGACACCAGAGACCACCACCATCGACTCTCAGCAACTGGAAAGGGACAAAGAAAAGGGGATTAAAATGTTTAACTAATCAAAACCATATTAAACAAAAGAAAGAATTATTACCAAATTAAAGGGGGACAAAATAAAGGTTTAAAGAGATATGAAATAAATAAAATGTAAATCATAGAAACTAATTTAGCCAAAAAAAAATGTTGTCATTGAACTTAAATGTCTTCATGAACTTAAATCAAACCATGACGTAAACATACAAGGGGAAAGAAATTAGAAGACCCAAGGGGGGAAAAAGAACACAAAACAGGAGGAATTAACTAAGGAGTACTCCACAGTTAACTCTGTCACTCATTAAAAAGCAGTCCGTTAAATGTAGGCGGGTAAAAGGTCGACACGTAGGTTAAATGAACAAGGAAGTCTAGTCCAGCATGCCATGCACAGTTACTCCCTGCTCCCGTTCCTTTGTGCAGCGACAGGCTCCACATTGTCTGAGTGGGAACAGCAGAGAAGCAGCTAGCCAGCTGCTTCAGCCTAGCAGAGCACCAGAGGTGTTGTAGCTGTAGCAGGGCAGAGACAGGGGGCCACCGACACAGAAGCAGGAGAAGGATAACGCAGCAAGGTGGCTAGAGCAGGCAGCGAAGAACAGCAGCACAGACCGAGGTAGAGCAGAGGAGAGCAGCGTCAAAGCTGTGATTTCCTTACGTTAATTTAACACCGCTGGAGTTCCCCAGGGAGACACCTGGTCCACACAACCCCTGTCACAAATAAAATTATCTTATTAATCTTAGAGGAGCAGAGGATGAGGGTATAGACTCGTCATTAGGCACACATACCGATCAGGCTGGGAGAGAGATCACCCACGTGAGAGGGGAGCAAGAGGAGCCCAGCCTAAACTTGCCAGCAGCGACAGCAATCAAGCACACCAGCGGTCATGAGAGCGAGCAAGAATTAACCTTGCACCTAAAACCAAGCCAAGTCATCTTTGTTCAACACAATACAAATCAAGCTGTTCAGTCTGATAGCATGGCTGTTACATTAGCTGCTATTGTATTGCGAATGACCTGGGCAGTGTTCGGTCTCTCTACCTCAGTCATCACAGGATTTGGTTGACAAAAAGTCACCCCCAAAGCAGTGTTCCACTCAGGCAAAAAACTCTCTCTGTATTTCACATATATTATGCAAAATCCAACACTTGGCATGACAGTCATCGATCTCACTCCTCTTCATCAGGCATCTCCAGCGTCTCTTCAATCCCCCAAAGGCGTTCTCTACGACCATCCTGGCTGAGCTTAGGGTGTGGGTGTAGCGAGCTTCTTCTTTTGAGAGTTGATGATGCTGAGTGAATCCTGTCATCAACCATGTCCTCAGTGGGTAGGCAGCATCTCCAATGAGATGCACAGGGATCTCCACCCCATCCATCACCTTTGATTTCTGCATGCAAAAAACATAACATTGACATGAACAACTTCAATTTAACAATAGTGTGAACAACACTCACTCACTGGAAAAATACAGTCATATACCTACGTATCTCTCTGGGGAAAAGGTAGCCATTTTGGCGCTCCTCAGCAGTGATGAAAAGTCCTGAATTGGCAAGCACCCTCGCATCATGGGTAAGTCCAGGCCAGCCTATGTAGACATCTGTGAAACTGAAGAGGAGAACATTTACTGAGTAATAAATGTAAAATAACAAATACAAAGAATACAGTATATGACAAATACATAAATACAAAATAAAAAAAACACACAACCATATATACACATATCTATCTATATACATGTACACACATATATACACACACACACACACACAAGATGAGAATATTTACTAAGTAATAAATGTAAAATAACAAATGAAATGAATATATGACAAATAATAATATTTTAATCATAAGTTTTGTTTCATTCAGTTGTTATATGCTTACCAGAAATTGTGGTCCACGACAGCCTGCAGGACAATTAAATGCCATCCCTTTCTGTTATAGTAGTCGGCAGGATTGTTCCTGGGTGCAATAATAGGAATATGTGTTCCATCTATGGCACCAGCGCACTGAGAGTAACCACACAGGCGAAATCCTGCAACTGCTTCGTCTAGATGCTGTCCAGTAGGAAGGGAAATGAAACGTTGATACAACCTGTTCACCAAAGCATCTGTGACCTCCCATACCAGCATGCACACAGTCGACAATCCGACACCAAACAGGCAGGACATCGTGCAGTATTCTCCAGGAGTTGCAAACCACCACAAGGCTAAAGCTACTCTCCAGTGTGGTTCAATAGGTCTCCGAAAGTTAGTCCTTTGTTGGGTTACAGTAGGAGCAAGAAGTTCAACCAAATAATCAAATGTTGCCCGAGACCTTCAAAAGTGAGCTTTCCACTGATCATCGTCAAAATGCTCTATTGTTGACCAAAAGCTGTGTGCTCTCTCCCGGACCCACATACAGCGAGCAGTTGGGGCAGCATCGCCAACAATAACCACCATAGAGGCAACAAAGGCTTGTCTCCTCCGTCTTTAACTTCTGCGACTCTTTGCCATCTCAGCAACAAATTCCATATGCCTTTGTATCATCTGCGCTCGAATGTCATTCAGTCTGCTCCGAGTTTGTACATTTTGAAAGAGGGACAAAAGTACGAAGTACAGCAAACAGCTGGCCAACGTGTCCACAGCATCCATGCTCCTTTCCATTGTTTACATGACCGTGTTTCGTCACACTGATGATGTCATCAACGTGATGACATCAGCTTGATGCACCAGAGGAAAAAAAACACAGTCACGCAGCTCGTCTGCTGCCCATTAGACCCAGGTCTGCTGGGAGTGGGAAAATGGTTACTTGTCGATTGTTAGTGGATCTACCCGCGTTGAAAACACCCGCGTTGACCCGCTGATTTTAGTGTGAAAGCGGTATTATAGACTTTCAATTTGATGCTGTTGTATTATTCAACGTCAGTCATCTCTACCTTATAATAATTATAGATGTTTAATGTAAATATTAGATTATTACTCTTTTCATGATTATTATTGATTAGAATTCTCTAAAAATATCACTACAATCATACAGACATGAGGACCCTCCTGAAAATGAGATGTTGCATCTCAAGGGGCTAACCTCTAATAAATTTATATTCAGCAAAGACAAATATGATGATGACAGGTCTACGATTGGCCCATAGATCTGTTACTAACTTTAGTTCTTACTTTAGTCCACTTGTCTCCGCCCACCTCCCTTCCTTTGCCCACACACACATATAGAGCATAGTGTGGATGTCCATTAAAGATTTCCTGCTGCTAAACAGAAAGTTTTTTCTTGCCAACCAGATGAGGGATTCCTGATTGGCCCTATGGATTCATGTTGGGGTTTTGGATGTATGTATTTGTAAATATATATGCATATATAACATGCACATATATCCATGTGTATGTGCATGTTATATATGTATATGTGTATCTATGCATATATGTGTATACATAAAATGAAGAGTTTGTCTTCAGCCTGCTCTGTTGTAAAGTGTCAGTGAGAAAACACTTGTATGAATTGGAGCTGTAGAAAGAAAGATTGATTGATTGAGGTGTTGGAGTTGAGGATGCTGTCCAGGCTGCACCCACCTCCACAGTGTGCTGGATAAACACAGAATACAGGAGCACATTCAGTGTGAGACTCAACCCCACGATGCACCACAAAGTGCCACAAAAGTCATTCCTGCCTGTGGCCATCAGACTTTATTACTCCTCCCTATAACATCATTACTGACCTATCACCTCTGATATTTCTTAATATTTGTAAATAAGCAAATGTCATATCCAGTGCATACCCAGTCATATGTGGTCTATTGTCACACAGAGCTGTCATGTTTGCATTCATATTGTAATTATTGGTAAGGTTAATAGTGTAAGTTCCTTGGCCTTGTTCATAGTCTCTATAGCGGTTAAGTCTAAAACTTAAAGCCACTGAGGGGCTATCTAGACGGGCTAAACATAATTGACGCGCACGCCTTACACTGCTCTGTTGCACCCTGTGCATTCAAACATTCTTCGTCTTTTTGCCGAGTTTGATGAATGATTTGTTGCTCACCATGAGAAACATGCAAAAATACAACACAAGTGTCCATCAACATCCATAAATCCATGAACAGAAGTTCTTTTGCACAGACATTAATCAGCCTGGCGTACTGGCTTGGCAGTCAAAAAACTGTTTGTGCCCCCACCGTCTAGCACACCTGCTACCTGATTGAAACCTCCAATCTATGTAGGCATGTGACCAACACAAAGGTGACCCCTAGAGGACAACTTGGACAACACACACACATACATACACATACATCTTGAAATGGCTCTTACACACCGGCCCCTAATTGTAATGACTTAACAGGCATGACAATTTCACTATTTACACAGTAAAGAGCCATAACCAAATTGATGAACATGAATGACCATTTTTTTCAGTCACATATTTCAAATACACAGAGTATCTTGAATGACCTGCTAACCCTTGTTCTCATGTAACAGGCAAAGCTTAGTCACTGGCCTTTCAACGACACTAGATTTTGTCTGCAAACGCACTGAGCGCACAAATCCATTTTTATCATGGAAAGCCTCCAAGACTCTTCCGAGTGGCCAGGATCCTCTTGGGGCAGTGGGATCCATTATGACGACGTCTCCAGATTTCAGATTTCTGGTTCCATTTTTGCCTTTCCTGCAGCAAGGGTAGATATTCTCTTATCCAACGTTTCCAGAAGAGATCCAAGATGTACTGAGCTTGCTTCCATCTTTGTTTTACATACAGGTCAAGTGGTTGAAACAATCCAGGCGACAACGATGGTTTTCCTTTCATGAGGAGGATGTGGTTGGGAGTGAGTGGCTCAAGATCATTTGGATCATCTGACAGTTTAGTGATAGGCCGATCGTTTAAGATGGCCTCAGCTTCACACATGACAGTATGAAGCCCGTCATCATCTAAAATCTGCTGTCGAAGAACTGAACTGAGAATCCTTCTCACCATGCGGATTACACGGATTAAACTCCACCATGATGTGAGCCTGCTGGAGAATTGAAACACCACTTAATTCCTTTTTGCTCCAACACTCCTTGGATCTGTGCATGATTCAAAGCTGCCAGAGCCTCCCTGAGCTCCCTCTCTGCTCCAATGAAGTTGGTTGCATAGTCAGATTGAATGTGAGTCACTTGACCTCTCCTTGAGATGAAGCAACGCAGAGAATTGATGCAAGAATCTGTGTCCAGAGAATTAGCCACCTCCAAATGGACTGCTCTGCTGGCCAGACAGGTAAATATTACCCCATAGCGCTTATTGGTGCCTCGTCCTCTCCTCACCTCAATTGGGCCAAAGTAGTCAATTCCCACATTAGTGGATGGTGGCTGATCATGAAGAATCTTGTCCTTTGGCAAATCTGCCATCTTTTGCTCCACCATTCTGCCATTGTACCTCCTACAAAAGCTACATTCAGCTATCATTCTCCTCATGGCTGAGTTGGCACTTGTCACCCAATACTTCCTCCTCAGCGTAGACAGCGTGTGGTTGCGACCACTATGGCCAAGCTGTTGGTGAATATACTTGAGAATAAGAGTGGCTACATGTTGATCCTTTGACAGGATGAATGGATGTTTAATTTCCTCTGGCAAGGAGCCTTTTGTTAACCGTCCACCAACTCTTAAGAGTCCCTTATCCAAGTATGGATCCAACCTGTAGATAGCACTCTGCCTGCTCACTGTAGTTTTCCCAGATGACGATACAGAAATCTCCTCTTGAAATTTTTGATGCTGACAGTATCGAATGATGGCAAGCTCAGCTTCCAACAGATCCTCTATTGACAATTTTCTTCCTCTTGGACACTGCTTCTCCTGCTGCATGGCATTGTCTAGCAGTGGTTTTCTGACATCAGAAGCATCTGGCTCACACCTCAGGTGACTCATCTTCACAAGAGTCTTTCTCAGCTTAAGGAGCCACGCAACTGCTACCTTTTAGCTTTCTCCAGTCTGAAAAGTAGGCCAACAGCCAGCTAGTGGCCTCAGGAGAGCTGTCCACATCAATAGCATTCACCATGACTTCCTTCTTGATCTCCAGATCATCTGCTCCTATCGCAGTCTCCACCACCCTTGCTGGCCATTCCTCTTCAGGTCTACACTGAAACATTGGACCATGAATCCACTTACTGTCCTGAAGAAAATCTCCAACCCTCACTCCTCTGGATGCATCATCCGCTGGGTTTTCTTTAGAGCTAACATACCGCCATTGGGATGTTTTGGTGGCTTCCCTGATGGTTGTGACCCTGTTTGCCACAAAAGTATGGAAACACTTGTCCTCATTCTTTATGTACTTGAGCACTGAAGTGCTGTCGGTCCATAATACTGAATCTTACAGCTCGAACCTTAACTCCGCCTTTAGCATCAGGTCGACACGAACAGCCAGGACAGCAGCTGTCAGCTCTAGGCGAGGTATGGTGATCATCTTTAAAGGTGTAACCCTGGATTTTTCCATCAGAAATGCAACATGAACACCACCTCTGTCATACCGCATCCTGAGGTACGTGACTGTTCCATACCCTGCTTCACTGGCGTCAGAAAAGTGATGAAGTTGAGCATGTATGGGACGTCTGAAGCTCTTGGGTTTCACACACCTTTCAACCTTGAACTCAGACAGCACATCCAGATCCTTCATCCATCCTGCCCACTGATGCAAGATGTCCTGAGGTACAGTCTCGTCCCATCCATAGTTTCTTCTGCAAAGCTCCTGCAGCATGATTTTGGCAGGCAAAACAACTGGTGCCAGAAAACCGAGAGGATCATATACAGAACTTGACACTGACAACATTCCGCGTCTGGTGCAAGACTTCTGAGGGACCTCCATCTTGAACTTGAAGGAATCAGTTTCAACACACCACTGCAAACCAAGAGCTCACTTGACAGGAAGGCTGTCTCTGTCAAGATTCAGTTCTTTCAGATCCTTGGCTCCATGTTCTTCAGGGAATGTTTGCAACATGGTGCGACTGTTACTAATCCACTTGGTCAGTGTAAATCCTCCTTTCCGACAGAGAGCAGTGAGATTTTTGACCATGAGGGCTGCTTCCTCTTCTGAGCCCTTGCTCTTCAGACAATCATCAACATAGAAGTTCCCTTCACAGTTTGAACCACTTCGGTCAGAAAGTTGGATTGATTGTCATCTGCTGTCTTCCGGAGAGCAAAGCTTGCACAACTTGGCGAGGACACCGCACCAAACAGATGGACCGTCATGCGAAACTCTGACACTTCCTTGCTCAGATCCCCTTCTGGCCACCACAAAAAACGTAGGAATTCTCTGTCCTCCTCTGCCACCTTGACCTGATGGAACATTGACTGAATGTCGCCCATAACCACCACAGGTTCCTGTCTAAATCGAAGGAGGACTCCAAGCAATGTACTAGTGAGGTTGGGGCCTTGCAAGAGCTGATGGTTTAATGATGTTCCCTTAAATGGTCCACCACAATCGAACACCACCCTCAGTGTCCTCTCCTTTGGATGATATACACCATGGTGGGGGATATACCACACCCTGCCACTGCTGCAATCCAGCTGCTGCGTGGGTACCTTCTCTGCATAGCCCTTGCTAATCATCTCATTGAGGCATGACGTGTACTCCTCATAAAACTGCCCATTGCTCAGGAACTTCCTCTTCAGACTTAATACCCTTTGCTTTACCACAGAGAAGTTGTTGGGCAGAGTCAAATTTTCCTTCTTAAAGGGCAATTTTAGGCTGTAGTGACCATCCTCAAGCACTGCAGAGTTCTCCATGGCTTCCATGAACTTGATGTCTTCTCTTGACAGGCCTTTCTCCTCTGTAGCTCTTTCATTGAAATCATGATTGTACTGCTTGCTCAACATTACCTCCAACCTAGACACAGAAATCCTGTTGACAGCTGCTGAAGGGAACTCAATCGCAGCTGCTTCCTTGCAAAGGTCCGTTAATGACCCACCCAAGTGCTGTCCTTATAGCATATGGCCCATCCCCCTGGCTATTAATGACCTCCCAAGGCTCCAACATCTTGGGTGAACTGCTTCCAATCAGCAGGTCTACATTAGCCTTTATGCTAGGTATATGTACCTTTGACAAGTACGGCCAATTTGCCAGATCTCCTTCAGTCACAATGTTGTCTATACTTACTGGCATTTTCTTCTGGGTGAGGACTTCTGGGAGCTTGTAGAGGAGGTTGGTCTCCAAACCAGACACTTCCAAGCCTGTACATTCATGAGCTGGCACAACTCTTTCCTGTCCCATGGTTTGCAAAAGAATTTGGGTTCGCCTACCAGTCAGATTGAGCCTTTGCATAAGATGTTCTGAACAGAAAGTGGCAGTACTGCCAGGATCCAAAAAGGCATAAGTTTGTATTATCCTGTCTCCTTTGACTGACTTGACCTGGACTGGCAGGATAGAAAGAAGGCAACGCTCCTTTCCGGCCCTTGTGTGACCACAAGCTGTATGAGATGTTGAGATGTTACATGCTACTGGCTCTTTAGAATGTTCAGTGTTAGTGTTGGCTTCATCTCTCCTGTCAACATGAAGCACACTTGGATGGCTTTGACCACAACTCCTGCAGGTCAAACACTCATTGCAGTCATGACTCCTGTGACGAAGACGTAAGCAGCTGAAACACAGCTCTTTCTCCTTTAGAAAGTGTATTTTGTTTCTGTGATTCTTCCTTTTGAACTGCTGACATTCTCCCAATGAGTGACTTTGATTACAACACACACAAGTACACTTAGACACTGTAGAACCACAAGCATCTGAGAGTGCCCTTGGGTCTCTGAAGTTATCCACTGACTGCACAGGAGCAATAGTAGTGGCAAAGCTGTTTCCTTTAATTCTGTTTCCTGTCTGTGGTTTCAATCTGTTGAAGCCACAGACAGGAAACATCATCTTACATTTTTTTCAATTCTTACATTTTCTTCAATGAATATGTAAGAATTGAAAAAAATGTAAGATGATGTTTCCTGTCTGTGGCTTCTTACATATTTTTCAATGAATGCAACCAAATCCTTGAACAAAGCTCTGTTTTTAGATGTCTCCAATATGTCATGAGCAACAGTTCGCCATCACTCTCTCATCTTGAATGGCAATTTAGACATCACTGCTCTCATATTGCTTGGCATATTTAACTCTTGCATGTACTGCAGCTTCTCCATGACATTGCAACATCAACGCAGAAAAAAAGAAAAGGCTTGTAGAGCATTTACGTCCTCTGATTTTATTAAGGGCCAAGCCATTGCCTTTTCCATATATGAAGAAGCAATTTTATACTGCAGTGTTCCTGCAGCAGTTTTTTTGCTTGATCATAGCCTTGACCAGGTAGCATGTGTTGGCAGCTACATACCAACTCCCTTGGCTGTCCTCTTGTGAACTGCTCCAAGTAATACAAGCAATCAGTATTGCTGACCTTTTCCCCCACTCCTTGCTCGAATGCTCTTTTAAAGGAGATATACTGTAGAGGATCTCCGTCAAAAATTGGAATGTCTCTTGCTGGTAATACAATTAAATGTTGTTGCTGGACAAGAGCTGCTGTAATTTCATTTTGTCTTTGCATTATGGTATAAATATCTCCAGTCTGTCTTTCATCCATTGGTTGAGAACTGAAAAGAGGCAGCTGCATTTCCTCCATAGACTGGGCATTGAACGTAGAGGGTTGCCTTTCGTCCACAGGCTGAGTACTGAAAGCAGGAGGCTGTGTTATAGTTGGTGTTGAATGAGTTGTCTGTAACATCCAGTCCTTACTTTGTTGCAGTTTGTTCTGAATTTCAGGTTTGTATTCTTTTGCCAAGGGATTTAGCTTGTCTGCAGTTTTTTCCTTCCTTTTTTCCCTTTGCAAGTAGGAACTCATTGCATTTGATGCTTTTGAAACATTAGAAACATCAGAGGCCTGTAAAACAGCTAATTTAGCAGTGGATGCTGCTAGCAGAGCTTCCAGCTGTATTTGTTCCCGTTGCCGTTGCATTTGTAGCTGTTGTTCCTCCAAAGCATGCATCTTCTTTAAAGCCGCAACACGGGCAAGCAACGCAGCTCTGTCTGCCTCTGCTTTTACTCATGCAGAAGATGTAGTGCTTGATTTTCCACTGGATGCACTTTTTTTGCTTGTGTGTTTACCTGCAACGTTTGACACACTGTCTTCTGGATTTACATCATCAACTTTATCATCCTTACCATTAAATACATGATATTCAGAGCACTTTACCCACACTTTCACATCAGAAATTAATTAATCATTACCAATCATTTTTGCTCTGAACCAAATATCATGCTTTTCTTTTTCATCATCAAGTAACAAACCCATCAAAGAACCATGAACACCTTTAGCTTCATCACACACATTGACAAGCTAGTCAAGAGCATCTTGCACCTCTGATCGTCGATCACCTTTTAGCATAAACTCTTCAATCTTTTTCTCATATTACTTGCCTTATTTAACTTAGATTTTCTGTCATTCTGCAACCTTTCCAACGTTTCAGCAGAAGCTTTAGCAGTTAATTTCACAACACGATTTTCTTTGTCCCTTCGCCTATGTTCGCCATCAGTGTTAATGTTCGAATCAGCTGATTGCGCAATAGCCTCAACGGGCCTGTCGTCTTCACGCACATCCATAATTCAGAATTAATCCAAACGCCCTCAAACGCAACGAACAAGTCAATTATCATTTGCCTTTGACCACCAATGCATTTGATTTACGCCCCGAAAAGTGTGCACACATACAAGAATTTGGCCATTTTTTACTTGCAGCGCTACACATACCTCACGCTGGGCGCCACGAATGATCCCGGTGAACGTGTCCTCCGCTGGCGTCTGAAGAACAGCTCCCGGTGTCCGCACACTGGTTGAAGGGATCTTGATCCGAGGGAAGAAACGTGCTGCTTCTCCGCCAAGCTGGAAGCCGTCCGTGGCGTCTTGTAGCCGTTAGCTCCAGCTGGATGTTGCCGCTGAACTCCGGCGAATAAATGTCCGTTCTCAGCGTCCACTCAGCTGAAACTGCTGACATCTATCGCCGCTGTGATGATGCTCTTCCAGCGTCCTTTGGCACAGTTTTTTGACTTAAGTATAGCGGCTAAGCCTAAAACTTAAAGCCACTGAGGGGCTATCTAGACGGACTAAACATAATTGACGCACACGCCTTACACTGCTCTGTTGCGCCCTGTGCATTCAAACATCCTGAGTCTTCTTGCCGAGTTTGATGAATGATTTATTGCTCACCATGAGAAACATGCAAAAATACAACACAAGTGTCCATCAACATCCATAAATCCATGAACAGAAGTTCTTTTGCACAGACATTAATCAGCCTGGCGTACTGGCGTGGCAGTCAAAAAAATATTTGTGCTCCCACCGTCTAGCACACCTGCTACCTGATTGAAAGCTGCAATCTATGTAGGCATGTGACCAACACAAAGGTGACCCCTAGTGGACAACTTGGTGTCCTACACACACATACATACACACATTCTGATTACATGGGGCGGGGGGCTCCTCAGTGTTTTCCAAGGATAATGTGGTTATATCTGCACGACGAGCATGGTCACCTTATTCTGAGTCAAACCTTTGTGGTTATTGTCATTTCACCACTGTAAACACCTGAAGAACAGAAGTTTACCTGTAACACTGTGTGTAAATGGGCATAAAACTGTGTTACTGATCCTGTGGTCAAAGAGACCAGAGAAGAAGCAGATCAGCTGGAGTCCATTTAAAGGGTTCAAATACTGTGAGAAGTGTGCTCAGACATACTGAGAAAGCAAAGGTGCTCCAACACTGCTGCAAACAAATATTGGGGGCATTTTCTCACCAAAACAGATCACTTGTTCAGAGACTGTGTAAAAACATGAAGAGCAGCAGATCAGTGATTATCTGGGAGATGTTTTTCCATGTCCACAACTCCCCTCAGTCTGCATTTCTCCCGGATGAGTTCTTCTTTGATCAGCAATGATTAGTGCCCCCAAACGAGACAGTGTAGGGTGCCAAGATTTACCACGATGTTTCCCTTTATCACTGAATGTGTGGATTAAAAAAAAAAACAACAGATTCATTTTTTAGAGAGTGAAATGTTGTTGTTCTTGTTTAACATGTGTGTTGACTTTTACTTCTAATTAATTTCAACCAAAAAATATAAGTATCTGCAACAGTGAGCACAGAAATATTATCACATTGAATATTAGAAAAAAGGCCTCATCCCCAACAATAACCATTCTTGTAATAATCAGTACTATTATTATAATTATAATGCATAACACCACTCCATTTTCTCAGATAAACATATCAAAACCCCAGACCCCAGATTAATTTGTCCCATCTCCATTTTAAACAAGTACAAAAGATCTGCACACCAAAAGGAGCTCCCTTCAAGAATGATTTGAAAATCAGTGACGTCTGGAGCCGTATGGCTCCTCCTCAGACTTGACAAAGTGGTTAGTGAGTAGCCATCTTAAATACTGTCAGGTGTGTATGTGAAATAACCTACCTACACTGGAACTCATCACCTATCTAATGAGGTACCAAACAGATGTCTCTGTCTTCACGGTGCTGATCATGTTCATTTGTCAGCTTCATTTTGTAATTGTTTATTAATCGATTTGATCATTTGTTTGTGTTATTTTTCGTGTTTTCGTGTTTCACGTTTTGCCAGTTCTAGCAACCTTGTTGTTTATTTATTTATTATGTGAGTGTGGGTTCATGAAATATGTGTAGCGCTGTTTGTGTGTGAGAGAAAGAGAAAGAAAGAGAGGGAAAGACTGAACAACAGGGAGAGGGAGTGAAGTTAAAGACAGAGAGAGTGACAAATTAAATAATTCTCTTCCCATCACTTTCTTGTTACATTATATTGCAACAATAGAGCAGAAAAGCAGTTACAGAGGACATACTTGTACTTTAAGTGTATTTACTATTTTCTGAAGATGTTGACTTTTTTACTTGGAGTGTAGGACTTCAGTTTTTTTTTTTTTTTAATCCTGCGACCTCTTTAATAAAAGAAAAACAGGAGAAAAACATTTTAGTCATGCTCTGTATGCACTTGTTTTTTTCTAAGAAAATCCACCTTTACTTTATTGTTTTCTGAAGATGTTGATTTTTTTACTTGAAATGTAGGCTTTCTATTCTTCAGGCTGGGACCTCTTTAAAAGAAAAAAGGGTTATTCGGCTCTGTTTGCACTTTTTAAAAATTTTATTCTGAGGATTTTGCTTTCTTTAATCTGAAATACAGGCCTAAAATTGATTTGCCTGGGAATACTTTTATGTATGGTAAAGAGCTAGCTGTGCACTCAGTAAAACATATCCTGCATTGAAGACTGACAATGAATATTGTTGAAACCATGAAAATGTGAGCATAGGGGAAGGCTGTAAGACACAACTGGACTTCGGTTCAGATCTTTTTCTTGGAGGAAATTTTATACACTGGACCTCAGTGACTTTTAATTGAATTCCCCTGCTGTACTAGAACATGTCCAGCCTCTGGGGGTCAGGTCATGCTGTCCTGTGGCAAGAGTCCACTCTCTCTCAGAGCATTGTTGACAGCAGATGTCAGCTGCGTACTGTAATTCAGCAGTCTTCCATCATAAATAAGGTCTCCTGGTTTCAGCTCGGTCTTTCTTTGAGGTCTGCAGGGACAACAGGAGACACAACTTTCATTCACAAACTGGACATGAAGACCACGGTGCAGTCAATAATCACAAAAACCAAGGTCACAGATGTTGTCGTGCTTGTGCTCAGAGATGGTCCCTGAACTAGTTAATGTGTGATGCTAGTAAAGATCACGTAATGAGTGTCATAGAGGGTTCCATGTGACGGGGGTGCAGTGACCGATCGGGTCAGTGTGTAGGCAGAGAAGATACAGCACAGCAGCTGGAAGATGACACCCAGTGGTGCAAGAGTGTTTTGCTCTATGTTTCCTGGAACTTGCCCTTTAGTCAGAGAGTCAAGCACAATATTGCCCACGGGGTCCAGCCATGTCTGATTAGTTTAGTCCCGCCTCATGGCTGGGCCCTGGGCTGGCTCCAGCACATTCACACGCTGATCCAAGGTCAAGTTTACCCTATGAGGGGTAAACTATTGGGGCCCAGGGTCATGAGGGGCCCCTCTGTGGACTCCCTCTTGATCCTGAGTCCCACAAAGCTTGCCTGCTGCATTTGGGCGTGAAAGGACGTATATGTTTTAGCTGATACTGATGGATAACTAACACAGAGACTCTGAACCATCAGTGAGTGAATGTGAGAGTGAATGGGTGTGAATGGGTAAGTGTGACCTGTGGTGTAAAGCAGCTTTGAGTAGTCAAAGACTAGAAAAGTGCTATAAAAGCTCAAGTCCATTTACCATTTATTTTACCATTTGGTCTATCATACGCTGGGATCTGACAAATGCACAGGTTTGATGAAACACACTCGGGAGCCTTGAGGGGGAAAGGGCTGTAACAGAACATCTCATGCAGAGAGAGAATACGGCTGGACCAGGACTTTCTTCACAAGAGAAAACACCCAGCAGTCATCAAAGACAAATGTCTGGAAGGTACGGGTTCTTTAGGTGACTCTGAATGCAGCATGATTGTTGGCAATGGGCGGGCTGGTATAGGTACTTCAAAAACTGCTGATCAACAGGATCAACCAACACTAAGGTTTACAGAGAATGATCGTTGAAGAGAAAATATCCAGTGAGCAGCAATTCTCTGGACCAAAATGTCTTGCTGATGTCAGAGGTGAATGGTCAGAGTGGTTGGAAATGACAGACTACAGGAACTCTGATAACCACTCATTACCACCAAGGTCTGAACCTGAACCATCCTGAACCTGAACACAGAACAATCACAAAGCAGATGATCTACAGCAGCAGAAGACCACACCAGGTGCCACTACTGTCAGCTAAGAACAGGAAACTGAGTCTGCCTGTGCTTATTTTTTCAACACTAATCAATAGACTTGAGCCCCTTTACTTGATATGGAATGGACAGCATTTCATGATTGCAGTAATGGATCAAAACAAACAAAATCTGTCATAAACAAGTAGTGAAGCAAAACCAAGTCCAAGTCAAGTCTCAAGCCTAGAAGGAGCAGCGGCGAGTCCCTCAAGCTTCATGTCACATTATATATACTTATATATATATATATATATATATATATATATATATATATATATATATATACATATATATATATGTATATGTATATATATATATAGGGGGCGTCTACTGTACAAGGACATAACCTACAGTAACAACACCGGACGAAATTACCACTGCGCAGGATGCACAGTGCTGCGCCAGCAAATTTGAGCCCTCTGTGTTATTGTATATTTATATATATTTATATATATATATATATATATATATATATATATATATAGTTTATATCACAATAATAACAAACTATATATACAACTGTCTGTCTGTCAGTCAGTCTGTCTGTTTGTCTGTCAGTCTGTTTGTCTGTCTGTCAGACTGTCTGCCTGTCTGTCTCTCAGTCAGTCTGTTTGTCTCTCTGTCAGTCTGTCTGCCTGTGTGTCTGTCAGTCTGTCTGCCCGTCTGTCTCACAGGATGCATTATTCAAATAGACATGAACAGGCTGGTTGATTGTATGAAGAAGCCCATAACATCACTATAGTAATAATAAAAATAATAATAAATAAATAATAATACAAATTGATGCTCATGCCTTTTTACCGTCATATTCCTAAATATTCAGATCACCAGCTGATCCGTATGAAAGTGTCTTTTACTGGCTTTAACATTGTATGATGGGTTTCTACAAAACAGTTAAGGTAAAATTTTGGGTTTGTGGCAACGCTCCTCTTCGGCCCAGCACCACAGACAGTCCCCTGTACCGGGAGTGCCTTAGGCCTGGCCTTTGTCCCTGCTGCAGGTGAGAGTTTAGCCGCTCACTCACCAGGTGCAGAGAAGATTGCACCTCGAACTGACAGAGCCAGACGTAGAAATAAAATGACTGGGCATAAGTCTTAAACCTTGACTTCAACATAAGATCTTTGAGGGAAGAATCCGAGATGAGTCTCAAGTCACCTCTGGGTGTGACTTAAGTGCAATTCATGTCAAGTCTCAAACTCAAGTCTCCGTGTCTGTCTTTAACCCCAAACACCTCACAGCCCTTCTTCTTGACCCACTGTTGTACTTTTGTCTGGTGCTGATGGCTCAGCGAGGCGTTCAACAGTTGCAGTAGCTATAGTTCTAGCTGATTTGGAGACACTTTTTCTAACCCTATTAGATAAAGCACTGCAGTCATGGATAAAATTGTATTGTGAAGCACTCTAGAGCAGCCCACCTTGTATGATACATCTGTGCTATACTGTGCTTTACCAGGATGCATTTTCCTCCTGGATCCTTCAGGCCATGAACCATTGCTGAGAATACAATCCGAGGGTTGACAATCATTTTGACATGTGCAGTCTTTAGAAATAATTTCTTGTAGAGATGAGCGAGGATGTTCACCCCTGGGACCTTGTCCCAGCAGCTCTGCGGGGGCAGGGTTTGGTGAGAGGGAGGGGACAGCCTGATGGAGCTTGGAAACTCATGGTTCTCAAATGTATAACAACCGCCCAGGCCGTATTGTTGTTCCAACATTGGCAGCATGTCTGCCCAACTAGTAAAAAATGTGCAGAAAGAAAATCATATTAGCATTTAAATTTTCGTCACCACACCATTTGAATTCTCACAGTGCTATTTGCATTTGGTAGATGAAGCTGTACCTTTGTACTGATTGGGGCAATATAAGCTCATCCACATCGAACAGGGCCACATATCTGGATTCATACATGTATCTGTAGACACAGTCATTGAGAGCAGGAATCTGGCCATAGTAATGAATGTCTCTGGAGCCCCAGGCAGGTACACCAGCCTCAGATGACGTTAAATATCTGGTTATAGACCATAAAATTACATCTACTACACCTGAGAAAAAGAAGACAAGAATGAGTTGAGAAGGACATGCTACAATCCCACACGTTCTAATGAGCTTCAGAGATGTTTTAGACATGACCTCCACCAAGCAGGTAAACTTTAGCCAGCCTATGTCTGTCTGTAGGCAAAGTAACTCAAACAGTTTTCAACAGATTTTGATGAAATTGTAAACAAATGTTGGCCATGGCAGGAGGAGAAGTGATTGGATTTTGGTAGTGGTCCTGCCAGGGGGCTCACTTTTGTATCATGTGGGAACAGGGCCATTGTCATCACTGAT
Organism: Cetoscarus ocellatus; assembly: GCA_037902135.1. Taxonomy (NCBI): domain Eukaryota; kingdom Metazoa; phylum Chordata; class Actinopteri; order Labriformes; family Labridae; genus Cetoscarus; species Cetoscarus ocellatus. Next base: position 802,090 of record JBAMNC010001640.1, read on the forward strand.
TGTGCTAATTTAGCTCAGGTGAGATGAGCTTGTACTCCTTTGTTGCATCAGTCTGTGCTGATTTATAACTTTACCAACAGATGTTTGAGAGCTTCTCTGGGCTTCTCTGTTTGATGCTTCTATTGTGAGAAGTCGGCTTTAGCATTTTTTGATTCTTCTGTGTGATTTCATTGGGCACCTGGACTCGTCCTCTCCTCACATTATAAAGCTCACAGTCTCGACTCTTCCTCTCATTATCAAGCTCACAGTCTGCACTCTTCCTCTCCGCTCATTGTAAAGCTCACAGTCTGCACTCTTCCTGTCATTGTAAAGCTCACAGTCTGGACTCTTCTTCTCCTCTCCTCATAAAGCTCACTGTCTGGACTCTTTCTCTCATTATAAAGCTCACAGTCTGCACTCTTCCTGTCATTGTAAAGCTCACAGTCTGCACTCTTCCTGTCATTGTAAAGCTCACAGTCTGGACTCTTCTTCTCCTCTCCTTATAAAGCTCACTGTCTAGACTCTTTCTCTCATTATAAAGCTCACAGTCTGCACTCTTCCTGTCATTGTAAAGCTCACAGTCTGCACTCTTCCTGTCATTGTAAAGCTCACAGTCTGGACTCTTCTTCTCCTCTCCTTATAAAGCTCACTGTCTAGACTCTTTCTCTCATTATAAAGCTCACAGTCTGCACTCTTCCTGACATTGTAAAGCTCACAGTCTGGACTCTTCTTCTCCTCTCCTTATAAAGCTCACTGTCTAGACTCTTTCTCTCATTATAAAGCTCACAGTCTGGACTCTTCTTCTCCTCTCCTTATAAAGCTCACTGTCTGGACTCTTTCTCTCATTATAAAGCTCACAGTCTGGACTCTTCCTCTCCTTATAAAGCTCACTGTCTGGACTCTTTCTCTCATTATAAAGCTCACAGTCTGGACTCTTCCTCTCATTATAAAGCTCACAATCTGGACTCTTCCTCTCATTACAAAGCTCACAGTCTGGACTCTTCCTCCCCTCTCATTATAAAGCTCACAGTCTGGACTTTTCCTCTCATTACAAAGCTCACAGTCTGGACTCTTCCTCTCATTGTAAAGCTCACAGTCTGGACTCTTCCTCCCCTCTCATTATAAAGCTCACAGTCTGGACTTTTCCTCCCCTCTCATTATAAAGCTCACAGTCTGGACTCTTCCTCTCATTATAAAGCTCACAGTCTGGACTCTTCCTCTCATTATAAAGCTCACAGTCTAGACTCTTCCTTACCCTTCATCAAATTTTTACCTACTTATCTTGACATACATACCCCTTGAATTTTAATTCAGACCAAATCCAGGGACAGATAGAAAATGGATAGTGCCCTAAAACAGCTCACTTGTTCTTTCTCATGCATCATTCCCTTTCTGTAGTCCACCTTTTTGCATGTAGTAGTTGAGTAGTTGCTTTATTTCAGGGCTGTGGCTGGTGACATAAACAGCGACTTTGTTCACCCCCAGTATCTGCAGCATCTCCAAGCCCTGGAACAGCTATAAAAAAAACACACACAGATGAACATGTCTAGACATCGAAAGACGTGGTATGTTTTTAATGAGACCAGGAGACTTTGGATGTGAAGTCAGTGCTGCCAGACGTTACCTGCAGTACATTGTCAAACTCATACATGACAGAGTAGCAGACAGTGAAGTTGTAAGGAAAGGAATTATTTCTTGCCCTCTGGTTCTTCACCTCCAGGAACTTCTTCTCATCTAAGAAAGGAAAATGATCCAGACAAGGGGACAGTCAGAGGATAATGCAGCAGGCTGTGTGTATTTACCAAGCAGGTTAAAGATAATTCAAAACACTGTGCTGCTGGAATAGAAATGAGAGACCGTTTTCTCTAATTTCAGACAAAAGGTGGTTTAAAAATAGGTTCTGATGGATGGATGGGTCCAGGTTATCTTTGAGCAGCTCATGCTGCACTTCATTCAGTCAACTGTAACTTTGCTATAAACAACCATTCAAGTGCTTCTTCACGCAAAAGCAAATAGTAGACTCACACAGAGGGAACGTAATGCATTCAGATATGCAGACATGGTCAAGACAGCCTGCTGAAACAGGAAGGTCATTTAAGTGACTTCACATGTGAAGGGGTTGTTGGAGCCAGGCGGGCTGGTCTGACAGAAACTGCTGATCAGCTGGGATTTTTACAGTCAACCATCTCTAGGGCTCACAGAGATAACTTCATTTGTATAGCCCTCTTAAAATTAAGGTTTACAAAGAACTCTGACAAACAGGCAAGAACATAAAGACAGCAAAACGCAAGAGCTTAAGCACAAAAGGAATTTTAAAAAGCTCAATTTAAGTAAAAGAACTCTTATACCGCTTTCACACTAAAATTAGTTGGTCAACACAGGGTTTTTCAAAGCGGGTTAACCCAGGGATCGATTTGTCTGTTGACTGAGATCTCTAGTCCTCTAAAAGCTTTAGAGGGGCTTCTGGCGGTCCAAACATAAAGCTCACGGATACATGTTGTAACTGAATTGTCTGTAGAAAAGAAAATTTCGAGTGGGCAGCATTTCTTTGGGCCAAAATGCCTTGTTGATGTCAGAGGTCAGAGGAAAATAGTCAGAGTGGTTGGAGATGATAGAAAGACAAAAGAAAATCAAATAACCAATCATTACAACCAAGGTCTGTAGAAGAGCATTTCTGAACACAAGACACTTCCAATCTCTATGCAGAAGACCACACCAGGTACCACTCCTGTCAGTTAAGAACGGGAAACTGAGGGTCTGACTCTCTAAAACTGGACAACAGAAGATTGCAAAAGTGTCTCATGGTCTGATGAGTCTGGATTCCTGCTCCACATTCAGATGGTAGGCTCAGAGTTTGGTGTGAACATCATAAAGAATGGACCTGTCCTGCCTTGTTTCAGCTGATCATGATAGGACTATGTCTTGATCGAGCATTTCAGGGGAAGACTGGGGCCTAACCTAACCTTCAAAACTATAAAGATAGCTGAAGGCACCATTTTTGGGATAAACATAGCAGTGCAAGGTTAGGGTGAAAGGTGGGTCCCTGTGGTTGGCAGAAAGTAACATCAATGAAAGGCCTTAAAACACACCAGGATCAGTGAGCGTAGACACATTGATCAGTACTTCTTAAGATGTCAGTTGAGTCAGGCAGTTAAAGTCTTGCAGCAGGTGGGAAACCATCAGCAGCCCTGTCACTCAGGGGGAGGAGGAAAGCATGGCAGGAAGGGATGTTAACGATCCTGAGGCCGGCCTTTAGTGGGGAAAAGAGACCCTGTGGGCTTAACACCAGAAATATATGGCCAACAGCAAATGAAAGGAAAGAGTTGGAGACTGTACACAAGGTTATGGTGATGCTCATAGAAGGGCTCAAATGTACAGCAGTAAATCAGAGAAAACAGGAAACATTATTTACTCATCTGGCACAGAAAGAATTGGGGTTAATGAGGGGAAGAGAATTGAGAGAGCGCAGCCAGGTAAGTCTAGACAACAGAAAGACAAGTTCACGAGAAGGAAGAAAGCAGTGGAATAAGGAGAAAGGAGCGGAGAAAACACATAATTAATTTTTTGCGGGGAGAAATAAAAAGTTGACTAGCGTTACTTAGAAGAGCTAAGCATCTCAGAGGGACAAGGAAGAAAAAGGAGAGCGTCAGGACAGCGTACCTTTAGGATTCCTTTAAGCTTGTAAAAAAAGGTTATTTAGCCAGGAAAAGGGAGGGTAACTTAGAGTGTCAAAGCATGAAGTTGAGATGCATTCAAAGAATACTCATTCAGACACCACAGAGAACAGGGAACTAGGCCTTCCAGCTGACATCCCACCATCAAGGGAGGTAGACTTTAGTGTGAATGTTAGGCCAATGAGGTTGAAGGAAGCTGAGGCAGTTGTCAGGGCTGCAAAGGCTTGATCAGCCCCAGGGCCAAATGGGACCCCCTACAAGGTATATAAAAGTGCACCTGATGTACCGTAAATTTCAGGCTATTGAGCACACCTGAATATTAGCCGCACCCACTAAATCTTAAAAAAAAAATGTGTACATCTAGGCCACACCTGTCTATAAGCTGCAGGTGCACACTTGCCTATAAGTCGCAGGTGTTAAGTGAGCGGAGCTGATCGGGAGCGCGAGGGGAGCAAAGGGGTTCATGGGAACATCACCAGTCTCATTACTTCAAGCAAGGGTGTCATATTCAAAGACAGAAGGAGCCAAAATGGAAGACATAGTTTAAGATGTGGGCCAAACAGGATGAACTTTTACTGAACAGCCAAAAACTAACAATGATTCATTCAAACATATCAATTTTGAAAAGCATACTTACTTTGAAGCATGCTTAAAAGAGTGATATAACAGCAATGGGAGGAGGCGTTTGTGTACAGATCCTACATGGCAACTGCTGCAATGCTTTGTGGAATTTGCAGTATAAGTGGTGTGAGTGATATTCAGCAGAGGGCTATATATAACAGACAAACAAAATTATTTTCCTCTCTTTAATTACAGTGCCATGAAAAAGTATTTGCCCCCTTCCTTATTTCTTACTTTTTTGCATATTTGTCACACTTAAATGCTTCAGATCATCACACAGATTTTAACATCAGACAAAGATAACGTGAATAAACACAAAATGCAGTTTTTAAATGATGATTTTATTTATTAAGGGAAAAAGGCTCCCCAAACCCACATGACCCTATGTGAAAAAGTAATTGCCCCCCCTTGTTAAATCATGAGTTAACTATGATTAACCACATTTTTGAAAGCTGAGTACAATTTCACTGACAACACCAAGACCTGATTGCTGTTAGACCTGTTGAATTAAGAAATCACTTAAATAGAACCTGTCTGACAGTGAAGTAGGCTGCAAGATCTCGAAAAGAAACACATCATGCCACAATCAAAAGAAATTCAAGAACAAATGAGAAACAAAGTGATTGAAATCTATCAGTCTGGAAAGGGTTACAAAGCCATTTCTAAGGCTTTGGGACTCCAGCGAACCATGGTCAGAGCCATTATCGACAAATGGAGAAAACTGGGAACAGTGGTGAACCTTCCCAGGAGTGTTCGGCTGACCAAAATTACACCAAGAGCACAACGACTCATCCAGGAGGTCAAAGAGAACCCAGAACAACATCTAAAGAACTGCAGGCCTCACTTGCCCCAGTTAAGGTCAGAGTTCATGACTCAACAATAAGAAAGAGGCTGAGCAAAAATGGCATCATGGGAGAGCTCCAAGGTGAAAACCACTACTGACCAAAAAGAACACAAAGGCTCGTCTCACATTTGCCAAAAAACATCTTGATGATCCCCAAGACTTTTGGAAAAATATTCTTTGGACTAATGAGACAAAAGTTGAACTTTTTGGAAGGTGTGCGTCCCGTTACATCTGGAGTAAAAACAACACAGCATTTGATAAAAGAACATCATAGCAACAGTCAGACATGGTGGTGGTACTGTGATGGTCTGGGGCTGCTTTGCTGCTTCAGGACCTGGACAACTTGCTGTGATTGATGGAACCATGAATTCTGCTGTGTACCAGAAAATCCTGAAGGAGAACGTTCGGCCATCAGTTCATGACCTCAAGCTCAAGCTTACTTGGGTTATGCCACAGGACAACGACCCGAAACACACTAGCAAGTCCACCTCTGAATGGCTTTAAAAAAAATAAAATTAAGGTTTTGGAGTGGCCGAGTCAAAGTCCGGACTTCTGCGCAGAAGAGTGGGCCAAAATTCCTCCACAGCAATGTAAAAGACTCATCAACAGTTATCACGAACGCTTGATTGCAGTTATTGCTGCGAAGGGTGGCACAACCAGTTATTAGGTTCAGGGGGCAATTACTTTTTCACATGGGGTCATGTAGGTTTGGAGAGCTTATTTCCCTTAATAAATAAAATCATCATTCAAAAAATGCATTTTGTATTTACTCAAGGTTATCTTTGTCTAATATTAGAATTTGTGTGATTATCTGAAACATTTAAGTGTGACAAATATACAAAAAAGTAAGAAATAAGGAAGGGGGCAAATACTTTTTCAGGGCACTGGATATCCCAGGCCAGATTTGGTCCACAGGCCTTGAGTTTGGCATGTTTGACTTAATGAATTGGGTGTCCAAGGACAGGGTAATGAAAGGTAATGAAGGAGACATCAAATGAAGCAGTAAGAGCCCGTCATTGCATCTGAATGAGAATATTAATGCAGACTAAGGTAGACAAAAGCACTAATCCTAGCCTAACCCTTCAGGCAGGATTAAGGAGCAGTGCTCCTAGACCCTCCATCTTGCTGCCTTTCCTTAAAAGATAGTATTATGATATCTCTTTCTTGTGCATAATTATGGTTGATTGGCTACTGGTGACAAGAGATACCTCACCCCTGCATGCTCACTCACCAGGCTCAAACACAGCAGAGCAAACATACAGAGAACTACGCTCAAGCACTATTGTTACTGAGCAATGTGTGTGAAAATACTGTACCAGAACTATTGCTGTTATTGAACTGTGTAAGTCACTTTGAATGGTAGATGTTGCATTAAGTCGTTGCATCCTTAGAAATTTAGGCCATGGTCCATTGTTGTTAAAGTATTTAAAATACATCGAAATACATGTACTTCAGTCACCTTCAGCATCAGTAGAGGTCACAGCAATATGAGACACTGTCTCACAGGATGAGGGAACCGGACACATGATGTCTGCTGCCCCATAGGCATATCCACTCTGATAGTGGCTGAGTTTTCTCATGCCTGCAGCATGATGTAGTTTCCCGTCACAGCAGAGGTAACAGTGGTAGACTGCTTTCTCTTTAGTCAGCACCACTGCAATAACACGAACCTTGAACCAGAGGAGAGGAAAATGAGCACCGAGCACAAAAGAGGATGCAATCTGGTGCCTCACGATTTGACTCACCTCTCCCCTGTGGGTGCGGTGCTCCTGATAAGCTGACACCAGGAGAGTCTTTGTCCCATTCACTGGCAAGAGCTTTTGATCAAAAGGAACTGCATGAATGAAAGAATCCAAGTTAAGTCGTTGCCTTACAGCAGTGGTTCCCATGCTTCCCTCTCAATCAATCAATCAATCAATCGAGCAGTCTTTCTTTGTATTGTGCCAAATCATCACAAATGTTATCTCAAGGCATTTTACAATAGAGCAGGCTGAAGCCATACTCTTCATTTATATACACGTGTATGCATAGATACATATAAACACACATGTACACATACTGTACATATACATCCACCTAAACATGAATCCACTATGAGTGCAGCACTGTGCCATAATGGATGGCTTAAAGTTAAGGTGCGTTCACACCGAACGTGGCAGCCAAGATCACGTCGCCTGTCCATAAAATAGTTCATTTTGTCACCGTCGGTGACGTCACATCTGCACGACTTTCATTGCGATCATATCATATGTAACATATATTTGTATGTTTTAGCTGACATTATTCCATCTGTATCCTTTTCACTCATCTACCAACTGTAAAACACTGCAGCTGGTGCAGGTGAGGATGGACCGCAGAGAACCAGCACTTCTGTTAAATAAAGAGGAACTAATGTCCTCACTAACTCAAGTTGCCACACAGACATGGATTGTCACTCTAATGTGAATAAAAATAATTGTTGTTAACTGTCATGGGTGTTCATCACACACCCACACTATGCTAATTGGCTGTTGCGGCACAGCCACACACAATGTTGCATGAAAAGTTCAAATTTTTAAACTATGGCGACCGAGTGATGTGGCCCGATCGTATTGTATGAGAGCCGTTATGATGTTGATTAATTAAAGCAACATCTTGTTAAACTGGAATTTCATTGGTTTACATTAATATAAAAATTAGAGTTTATGTGAAATTGCATAATTTCTGTTGATGTCTGATGCAGGATAGAGCACTTGGAGTTAAACGTGTCCACAGCAGCAGGTCATCCATGATTGTTTGTCAGGGTCATACTAATACATGTGTGACATTTGCAGAAACTACCATGTATTTAATTTTGTTGATCTCTCTGAGGTTGATGTCAGGTATTTCTGAGCCCCCTTCCCAATACCAAAGTTAATGAACACCTCAGCAGCTTACCTACTTCTCCTGTACAACAGTTTTGAGGCAGTGTTTGTTTCACTGTGATCTTGTGATCAGAATTTTCTTGATTAGCTTAACCAAGCCATCAAACCAGGACCTGCAGATTCACAGTACAAAATAAGGACAGGTCAATGAATGTGCAATACAAAATATACTGTAGAAGGATAATGTCATGCCATATGTTGTGGGTAACAATATTATGTCCCTTTATGTATTTCTAATGATGAAATGTTGAACCATGGAATATCGATCACGTAAATATCTTTCTTTATTAACATTAGCTATTAATATTTTAATCACATTAGACTAACATAGTGAGACATTGTTGGTATTAATCAGACTCCTATTTTGTTGTATATCGTATTGGTTTATGACAGTTCACCTTATATGTTAAAACTATTTTACACATTAAGTTTTTTTCCTCTTATAACCTCCATAATGATGTTCTAATATTTAAGTTGAGTGATGTCTTTATATGTCTGAAGATAGGGGGTCACATAAAAGATAAAATCCAGCATATTACATGTAAAAATCCTCACTGAATGAAGAAATGAGCATGGATATATTACCTATTTAGTACCTCACAGTAATTAGATAGGACTACAGACTGTTTGTTTACGAATTGTTTTGATAATATTTTATAATCTCACACTGTAGTTAGAATTGTCACAGAAATGGTATACATAAAGGGCTTTATTAGTTGTACTTTTGGTAAGTTTATAAAAGTGTCAAAATACAATGATTTCACAAACACTATTAACAGAATATGTCATACACCATAGGGCCTGAATACATATCTAATGAAGTCCATTGTTCAAAGTTACAAATATTAAACCAAAACCAAGTGTTAAAGGAAAGAACATAATGTACTGAATAATCCTACAGCAAACAGATCTCTCTGTGCACAGAGAGGGTCAGGAAAGCACGACCATATTTGGAACTGGGTGGGAAGCCATCTTGGAGCATGTCAGCCATTTTGTGTAAAACCATAGAATTAAAAAAAAAAAGTATGCCTGGTTGTGCCTTATAGTTAAAATAAAATACTTCTGGACTCCATGATAATGTATAAAGGCCTATGGAAGAGAAAATTATTCAATTATAATTAAGAATTAAAGAAAGTGAATATCAGAAGGAAAAAGAGGAGGGACCTTCTGGAGTCTTCGGGAAGACGGGAAGAGTCCCTCCCATTGGCTATATAACGTACATACCATAACTCAAGCTTCAGTTGTTTTGGGGTGTCGCGACACGAAGCAACTCCCGTTTGTTACTGTTCACCTTGTGACTTTAATAAACGTCGCTTGTTAAACTGGAATTTGCCTGCGTTCGTGCTTCCTTTTCGAGCGAGAGCACCGCCTTGAACTAGACCTTATTAAATCAGTGTTATCTTAGCTGCCATTTTCGCGCTGAAGTTACGAGCCAACTCATTCATTATTTACTACGTAAATAAGAAGACACAACAATACATATATATATATATATAAATATATATTCATGATCTTCTCTTCCTTGGAATGATCCAAGTCATGCTGGAAAAAAAACCCTGTCTACTAACCATGTCACAAGTGGCAGAAGCTGTGGGCTCAGTGTGGCGAATCCCCTGGCAGTCTAAGCCTGTAGCAGCTTAACTATGAGCTGGTTTATCACTAAAGCTTTATCAAAGAGGAATGTTTTAAGTCTAACCTTAAAGGTAGAGAGGGTGTCGGCCTCCTGAACTGGGTCGGTAAATGGTTCCAGAGAAGAGGAGCCTGATAACTGAAGGCTCTACCTCCCAGACTACTTCTAGAGACTGATGGTACCACAAGCAGGCCAGCATTTTGGGAGTGTAATGTTGTAATGTTCTAGAGGGGTTGTACAGCACGACAAGCTCTTTGAGATAAATTAGTTCCTGTCCACTGAGAGCTTCATAGGTGAGAAGGAGAATCTTGAATTCTATTCTAGATTTTATTGAAGCCAATGAGAAGCTAATACAGGAGTAATGTGGTCTCTTCTCCTAGCTCTAATCAGTACACGTGCTGCAGCATTTTGAACCAGCTGAAGCGTCTAAAGCAAATTGCTGGGACAGCCTGATAGAAGAGAATTGCAATAGTCCAGTCTAGAGGTAACAAAAACATGGACTAGCTTTTCAGCATCGCTCTGACACAGGACAGGCCTGATTTTAGCGATGTTACGAAGATGAAAAAAGGCTGTTCTTGAAATTTGTGTGAGAGTTGAAGGATAAATCTTGATCAAATAGGACCCCAAGATTTCTAACAGTTGTGCTTGGTGCAAGGCTAATGCCATTTAAATGGTAAATGGACTTGAGCTTATATAGCGCTTTTCTAGTCTTTGACTACTCAAAGCTGCTTTACACTGCAGGTCACACTTACCCATTCACACCCATTCGCTCTCACATTCACTCACTGATGGTTTGGAGTTTCTATGTTAGTTATCCATCAGTTTCAGCTTATCAACACATTCACACCCTTTCATGCCCTTGTACACACCACTGATCTCTGTCTGAGTTAAGAAGAGGAAAATTCCTGGCCATCCAGGTCTTCTAGTTCAGATAACTAATTTGTCTCACCTGGCTTCATTGATATTTACAGTTGAGTATCATCAGCGTAACAATGGTAAATGGTAAATGGTAAATGGACTTGAGCTTATATAGTGCCTTTCTAGTCTTTGACTACTAAAAGCTGCTTTACACCGCAGGTCACACTTACCCATTCACACCCATTCGCTCTCACATTCATTCACTGATGGTTCAGAGTTTCTATGTTAGTTATCCATCAGTATCAGCTATCTCACGCTCTTTCATGCCCATTTACACACCACTGACGCAGCAGTGGGAGCAACTTGGGGTTAAGTGTCTTGCCCAAGGACACATCGCCATATGTCACCTGGAGCTGGGCTTGAACCTGCAACCTCCTGATCACTGACCAAGCACACTATCCAGCTGTGCCACCAATGCCCCGACAATGAAAATTAAAGTTGCAAGCAGCGTTGGATGGGTTCTCGCTCTGTCACACGTCCCTCATTCCTGTTTAACCTCCATTTTGAGGGTTTCATCCCATTTTGACCCTTTGACCTGCTCAAACTTAGACTGAGGTGTGTAGCTGCAGCTCTGTCTGGAGCCTCAGTCTTTATAATGGGTGTGTATTACACACTCCATTTTCCGCCTTCAGTGAGTCACATGACCAGCTGCTGTCAATCAGTGAGTGAGTGACATCATCTGCTGCCCTCATCCAGATTCAAACTGGGCAGCTGAGAGGCAGAACAACCAAATCTCTAGAAACATGTCCTCACCATTGCAACAATTTTGAACAAATCTCTCTACAAGTGTATATGTGAACTGGAAATTATGTCAGGAATCCATCCATGTCATTTTCAAAGCTGTAGGACTTTTTGTTTTTTTTCTGTAGAGGCTTATCTTCCACAGGTTGTCCAGAGCTGTATTTTGATCCCCCTTTCATTTGAATGGGAGGAGGTAGGAGGGCTGCACCGAGGTTCACCAACTTTGAGGGCTTGTCATTCGGAAACCATTTGAGAAACTACAAATTCCTTCAGAACTTTTGATCAGCATCGTCTACTCTGTCATCTGTCCTGGTTTCAAGCTGATACCATTTACAGCCTAGGAGGAGATATATTTTGTTGGAGACAAAATTTTGAGAGTTGTTTACTTTGGAAGGCAAATTGCCAGCTTTGAGATAAGTCAGGGATGTCAGTGCGTGATCTGTCGGTCTCAATGAGACGATCGTTTTGACGTTGGTTTGATCTCTCTACAACATTCCTACTGGCTGTGAAAGCTGTTTTAGAGTGCCTAGGGGGTGCTATAGAGCTCATTTTGGCATGTTCGTGGTTAATTTTTTCATTTTATCAAATTTTTCACCAAATCTTGGGTGCTTGCCAATTTTGGTGAGTTTTTGAGCATGTTTAGGGGGTCAAATTAAGGTTTAAAGCGCGAACTGAATAATAAGAAAGAAACGCTACAGGGCAAGGACCTCTCTAGCTTCAGCTAGAGTTGTGTTTTCTTCCCCCATTCATTTGAATGGGAGGAGCTGGGAGGGCTTCTTTGGGGTTCACCAACTTTAAGGGCTTGTCATTCGGAAACCGTTTGAGAAACAACAAATTCCTTCAGAAGTTTTGATCATTAATGCCTAGTGTGTCATCTCTGCGCGTTTCAAGCTGATACCAATTACGGTCTAGGAGGAGATAATTTTTTTCTGGACAGTTATTATTTTATTTTGAAAGGCAAATTGCCAGCTTCCTGTTTGAGATAGGTCAGGGGTGTTGGTGCGCAGTTTGTGTGTCTTGATGAGACAAGCGTTTTGCAATTGGTTTGATCTCTCTACAATATTCCTAGTTGCCGTGACGACCATTTTTGTGCTCCATTTTGTACCTAGGTGGCACTAGAGAGCACATTTTGGAATTTTTTTAGGTTATTTTTTTTCTTTTTCTGAAAGTTTGCACCCCATCTGCCATATCTGTAAATTTTGGTACGGCTGTGAGCGTGCTATGGGTGTCAAATTATGGTGTGAAGCAGAGATGATCCGGCTAGCTCTTATTTTGAAATCCAATTTCCTGCTTCCTGTGATTCGTGGGTCTTGATGAGAGGAACGTTAGTTTTGAAGTTAGTTTCACTACTCTATTACATTCCTACTGGCTGCTGAGGCTGTTTTAGTGTGCTTAGGTGGCGCTAGAGAGTTCATTTTGACATGTTGGGGGTTAATGTTTTAATTTTATTAATATTTTATTACTAACTCTGGTGTGTTCCAAGTTGGACTTTGTGAATTTGTTTTCAGTGTAAAATAAAATAAAATAAAATAAATAAAAAATTAATAAATTTAATCAATAATTTAGTTTAATTAAAGCTGCAAGCAGTGCTGGACCGGTCCTCGCCCGTCACACGTCCCTCATGCCCGTTGGACCTCTTTTTTGAAGGTTTCATCCCATTTTGACCCTTTTACCTGCTCAAAGATAGACTGAGGTGTCTAGCTGCAGCTCTGTCAGGAGCCTCAGACTTTATAATGGGTGTGTATCACACACTCCATTTTCCGCCTTCAGTGAGTCACATGACCAGCTGCACTGACCTGTCAGCTAGAGAGGTCCTTTCCCTTTGGGCGAGGACCCTAATGAATTAAAGTGCAGACACAAAGTCAGTTTTGAAGGTTTCACTTGACCTCCTGTGACCTGCTCAGTCTCAGACTAATGTATGTGCACCTTCAGCTCTGTGAGGATTCATCATATATGGCAGACAGACAGAGAAGAATCAGTTCATTTTAATGGAGGAACTTAGCAAACCCACCTGTTTGATATGAAATTGTCACATACTATTAGTTACAGACTTGATTTGAAGCTTAAAACAATCACAAGACTTGGACCAACACATGTTCAGTTTACATGCTTTCACCATCTGTTAATGTTTTAGAGATATTACAGTTTCTTGCTCATCCTCACAGTCTAAGATGTGTATTGCAGTCAAATCAAGGTTCAAAGTGGTGTACGAATGTCTCACAGACTGACACATGAAAAAAGCATGGAGTGTAATTTGATTGGATGCCCTGATGGATCAGACCAGAGCCTCTAAAAGCCCCCGTCCGCATGACAATGTTCTCCATTTTGCTCTCACTGACTTCCAAGGTTAGAGGCATTTAAATTTTTTCTAGCTTAATGTTAGCATATCATGTGATAAAGCAGTGCTAGTCTGAAGTGGTGATCATGATTAAACAAGGTTTAGTATAAAATTAAAAAGAAGTTAACATGTAATTGTAACTTTTTGCTGCTCTTTGGTGAGATTTAAAGGTTAAGTTCGGTTTTTTGACACCTGGACCTTATTTTTAGGATTAAATACGCTCATAGACTCACCCAGACAATTTTGGCGGAGCTTGGAGCCGTTTTCGAGCAATTTAGATCCATCCGACGGCGTTTTTTTCTGATGCTGTAGTAGTGGACGGGGCCAGAAATCGAAGCCCCTAAATTAGACATTATCTGCTGCGAAACTCACTCATTTCAGCTACATTTTATAAATGAATGGCCAGTGATATCACCATGTCAGCTCAACTTTGATGTTATGGTCATCCGGGGCTTTACAAGGATGGGTAACTTTTGGTGACGTCATAGACATGCGCCACAAGAGCGCAGCTGAGTAGAGCCACTGTTGTTGCTAGGCTACACGGCTACACGGCTATTTTTGTGCAACATGGCGGAATATTTATCCAATTTAGAAGTGTCTGATGACTTTGAGTATAATGGATGCCCGTATCGTTTTGAGCCAGAATATACTGACGAGGAGCTATTTGAAAGGAGGATGCAGAGGGAGAGAGCCGAACAGCTGGCCAGAGAACAAGCAACCACTGCACGTCCACGAATGGGGGCTAACTGGTGGTGTTGTTGTGGACATTGCACAGCAATGGCAACAGAGGAGGAGTGCCTTTGCTGCTCAGAGTGGGACTTGAGACCAGAAGAAACACGTATTGATGCCCCCCAAAATACGTGTCTCACTACACTCAAAGATTTTTCTGCCATGACAAACCGGGCTGTGGGAGAGACTTTTTTTCATGTCCTGAGAGTCAACTGGCAGAAGCAGCCGAAGCCAGCGGGACCGAACGGCCGACTTTATAAAATGTAGCTGAAATGAGCGAGTTTTGCAGCAGATAATGTCTAATTTAGTGGCTATGATTTCTGGCCCCATCCGCTATTATGGCATGAGAAAAAACGCTGTCAGATGGATCTAAATTGCTCGAAAATGGCTCCGAGCTCCGCCAAAATTGTCTGGGTGAGTCTACGAGCGTATTTATTCCTAAAAATAAGGTCCAGGTGTCAAAAAACTGAACTTAACCTTTAAAACAGGCTAACAGCTTCTGTGAAGTGTTTATTTCTGATCAACTTTAATCCTAAAACAATGGTTGCCCTTAAAACAATATTTATATGTACATTTAAGATGGTATGATGTAATGGTATTGGATTTTGAATACATTTTGATGGCTTTTTTGGTCAATTACCATGATTTGAGCTTCCATGCTAAACATATGCTAATGTTATGGAAATGTCAGCCTTTGTTCTGTGATAGCTTCGTGTTAGCCACGTTAGCCCGCTAGTTGCAGGCGGGCCATTTTGAGGGGGAAACAATCCCTTTCCCCCTCGCCTGCAGCACTGACAGCCCGCAGATTTTAAATTGTGATACCTATGCTAACAGCTTAAATGGCATACATTGATTCTTTACAGCCAGTTGACAAGGATAGATACATTAAAAAATTACCCTAGTAGGGTCTGATTGTTGTCCTTATCTTATTAAGGAGTGAATGAATGATCCAACTCAATGGCCTGATGTGTTATTCCCTGACATCTTCTGTTACCTGGTTGAATAACCCGGTAAGAGGCAAAATCACGTTTACTACCCTTGTTTTCCTATAATAAAGAGTTTTAGTTGATTTTGCCTCTACAAGCATTAAATAATGTTAGAGAGAGCACGCGCTAGGGCGATCGACAGTTGGTGTTTCTATTGCGCACAAGATAAGTGACAAAAACATGAATCACACGTCTTTACGCTGTTTGTATTAAGTTATCAGATGAAATTCATTTAGTAACACTACACCAACATCTTTAATGGGATTTATCAGACGGAAATAACAGTTTTCAGGACCAGGAAATTCATATGTTTTTGTGAATTTAGGCTATTGCAATATTGAGGAAAATTAAAGATGAAGGCGGCTTTTAACAGCTCAAAATAAAAAACAGACAAACATTCACAGTGAAGGTTCCTACAAACGCATTCCTGAGTTTTTTATAAGTAACAGATCGCTGATGATCCACTGCTGTCCATCTCATCCATGCGCATTTGCACTCTCCCGTGTGTTTCTATGAGACAGCGTCAGTCTGTGAACAGTCTGCTCCTGTCTGATCTGCTCTCAGATAAACTAAGAAACATCAGAACAGATGCTGAAACTAAGTTTTAGTCTCTTTTTTCACCTGTTCCGTGCGCTATGGCTCACTTCATGTGTAACGGCTTTGTGCCTTAATTTCTCTTCCGCAGCGATCTCTCATCAGTAAAGAGGGGCCGCCTTTAGGATCATCAGAAATAAAATATACCCATAATAACCTTAATAATGGCTCACTTAATGTGACATCAGACATGACAACATCAGGTTCTGTGTTATGGGAGCTTCTCCAACATTGCGCAGCATAGTTTTGGTTTCCTTGTGTTATTTAGCCCCTTAAAGGATGAGTTCGGTTTTTTGACACCTGGACCTTATTTTTAGGATAAAATACGCTCGTAGACTCACCCAGACA
Source organism: Cetoscarus ocellatus (assembly GCA_037902135.1). NCBI lineage: Eukaryota > Metazoa > Chordata > Actinopteri > Labriformes > Labridae > Cetoscarus > Cetoscarus ocellatus. The sequence goes on from JBAMNC010001640.1 coordinate 818,395, forward strand.
ATTTTGGAGGAGCTCGGAGCCGTTTTCGAGCAATTTAGATCCATCCAACGGCGTTTTTTTCTGATGCCATAGTAGCAGACGGGGCCAGAAATCGAAGCCCCTAAATTAGACATTATCTGCTGCAGAACTCACTCCTCCTCTGTTGCCATAGCCGTGCAATGTCCACAACAACACCACCAGTTAGCCCCAATTCGTGGACGTGCAGTGGTTGCTTGTTCTATGGCCAGCTGTTCGGCTCTTTCCCTCTGCGTCCTCCTTTCAAATAGCTCCTCGTCGGTATATTCTAGCTCAAAACGATACGGGCTTCCATTATTCTCAAAGTTGCCATCAGACACTTCTACATTGGGTAAATATTTTGTTATGTTGCACAAAAATAGCCGTGTAGCCGTGTAGCCTAGCAACAACAGCGGCTCTACTCAGCTGCGCTCTTGCGATGCATTTCGATGACGTCACCAAAAGTTACCCATCCTTGTAAAGCCCCGGATGACCATAACAACAGTTGAGCTGACATGGTGATATCACTGGCCATTCATTTATAAAATGTAGCTGAAATGAGCGAGTTTCGCAGCAGATAATGCCTAATTTAGGGGCTTCGATTTCTGGCCCTGCTTTCTGCTACTATAGCATCAGAAAAAAACGCCGTCGGATGGATCTAAATTGCTCGAAAACGGCTCCGAGCTCCGCCAAAATTGTCTAATTGTCCCGTCACATCTGATGTCAGATCAGAGACGTTTGTCATAACTAACGAGTTCACATCTCTCAGCCAACCACAAACAGCCACATCATCCGATACGGAGTATCCGGCTTCTCTCATCTCATGAAATTCAAAAGAAAAGAAAAAAGAGAGAGACGCTCGCTGAATAAATGTAAGTCACTCGGTGTCTTAAGGATTTACCTGCGATTGCCCATATTTCTCTGTTTTAATCTTTATTCGTAACGTGATCTAAAAAGATGGAGTACGTTATTGCAAGGAGGATTAGGAGGAGATATAATTTTACCAAAGGTTCTGCTATTTGGCGATGACAGACCAGTAATGCAGGTGGATCACAAGCATGATGAATGGATTAGCCTGCTGCTGTGTTTAAATGTAATTATCAGTTAATTTTGTACTCCTATTATGACACAGGAACAGATTACATCTGTCCCGTTAGGTGGTCCACATGGTGACGTGCATCGGAGCCATGATGCGCGTCACCGTGGGGCACCGTGTGGCTCCTGCACTCTCCCAGTTGCTATAAAAGTGACTGCGGGTCTGACCATCTTTGCCACCGAGGTGAAATTGTCACTGCGCCTCGCCCGTGGCGCATTTAAAGGCGAGGAGAGGCGTTCATTTGACTGCGCCTGGTCTACGAAATTAGAGCCCATTATTTGAGATATTATTTAGATGCAATAAAAAAGCTTAATCCCTTTTGTAAGGCTAAAAATTGAAAGTTATTTTTTTCTCCGATTTGAGATACAGTGGAGAACTTCAGTCATAGCATGTGCAATCTTCCAGATAGAAAGCTCATTTTGGGCTTAAATTGAAGCTTACAACCTTGGGAAGTTTTTCATATACACCTGAGGCTGTGAGATGTGTAATAAAATGCTTGAAAATAATCACTTTTAATGATAAATTGTCAGGCGGACAGGCATTTTTTTGTCTTTTGGAGTATGATGAGGGTGATATTTGAAAATAGAAAGGCAGCAAGCCCTATAATCTTATTCTGCTAATTTCCCTAAAGGGTCAGGATACTCCATGCACAATTTGAGACTTGTCTCACCATACAGTTGCAGTAACTTAATATTTACAATGACCTCATTTTGTCAGAAGCTTTTCCCAAAAAGGGTTTTTTTTGGCCCCTGAGACCAAACGGCCCAAGTAGGGGTTGGTCCCTATCAACTTGTGATGGCCCAAGGTATGGGATAACTGGAAATAATAGTGAAAAAAAGGTAGCAAAAAACATCCTGAGGGGGGCCGGACCTGGCTCCCGGCCTACTTGTTTTTGCCTCAAACAGTGAATAAATGCTATAATGCAATTTGAACTTCGGTTTCGACTGGGGGGGTGGGGGTCCTTCAGGGTAGATCAAAAACATGCAGGGGATCCCGGACTCCCTAAAGGTTGAGAACCACTGCCCGAAAGAAATGTCCCCACCTAGTGCCCTGTATAAAATCTTAGGCCCAATATCATTAATAAGCTAGAGTTAATGGCTATTTTTTCCCTTTGTTTTCAGTCTTGGTAAAAGTTGTTCCAATGTGGCAGCTGTTCTCTAAGAGGCTTGTGTTCGCATGGGGATCACAGGTGACCACACTCATCCTACTGCCAGATTGCTTAAAGCCACCATGTTCTTCTCCTTGGCTTGGTGCTTTGGTTAGGTGGGACATAAAACTTGAGATCAGGATTTTTCACCTTATTTGTGGTGCAAAAGGGCACACAACAGCTCATTGGCATTGTGTAAAGCAGTTTGTTTTCCCCATTGGCGCAAACCGGATGTGACGTTTTGTGGGCGTTCCTCTTTAGGCCGACTGTATCTATGCTAATGTTATGGAGATCTCAGCCTTTGTTCTGTGTTCGCTACGTGTTAGCCACGTTAGCCCGCTAGCTGTTAGCCCGCTTGCTGTTAGCTTTTGTGTCATGTTGAGATAACTGTTTTAGATACACTACACTCCAAGGACAATGATTAGCCTTAAACTAAATAAAATACATATATTTAAGATAGTATGATAAATTTTTGTTGGATTTTGAATACATTTTGATGGCGTTTTAGTCAGTTAGCATGATTTGTGCTTCCATGCTAAACATATGCTAATGTTATGGAGATCTCAGCCTTTGTTCTGTGACAGCTACATGTTAGCCACGTTAGCCCGCTAGCTTTCAGTCCACTAGCTTATGTGTTAGACAAATGACTTATTGTATGAGGGAGTATGTGAGGTTTGTCTGCATGTGTTGTTCAGCTTAGTTTCTGCTATGGATTCAGTTGTGTGTCTGTGATCTGATGAGCAGGCCTGAGCTAATGAGATGTAGTGTTTGCCATTGTTTGAGCACTGAGAGCACACATTGAAGTCAGAGCTAAGCACCAGTCTGTGAGGCTGTGTGTCATGTAGACCATTTGGTTCCTCTGAGTCTTGAGCTGTGTGGCTGACATCAGATGCTGTGACTTGTTTGTTTTTAATGCTGTGTTGCTTTTGAGTTTATTTTTGGCTGTGTATGAAGTGAATTTAATACTGTGGATTCAGTTGAGTGTGTGTCTGTGCCTTGTTAGGCAGAGCTGAGCTGTTGTTGTGTCTGCAATTTTGTGGGCAGTATAGATCCATTAAACCCTGTCCAGTTTTTAGAGGCACTTACAGTGATTGGTCAGGTTTTGACACTGTTTGATATGATGATGTATATATGTATGTATGTATTCATACATACATACATACATATATACATACATACATATATATGTATGCATGTATGTATATATGTACGTATATCTATATATCTATATCTATATATATGTATATACACACACACACATATACAAACACACACACACACACATATCTATATCTATATCTATGTATATATATATATACATATATAAACTGTTTGACAAAGCAGAGATGAACTGCCATTTTTCAAAGAGTATGATGTAAATGTTAATTATTAACACATGCATTAATATGTAATATGTGTATGATCAAAGTGATTGTTTGAGTCTTTTCAAGTGGGGTTTTGTGACAGGAGGAGAACTCCTTCAGGGAAATTAATCTTCCTGTAGTATTGAATAGTGGTAAAGAGATAAAAAAAGAACACAGCATATAAAAATAAAAACAATTTCCATACTAAAATAAATCAATAAGAGGAGGCTGCTACCTGTTGCAAACCAATTAAGGTTCTGCTGTCATTATGAATTATTTAAATGTTTTTATTTCCTTTGAGGAGTTGGTTTATTTGTGTCCCTGCTGAGGGAACCACATATCGCTAAAATATCAACTCATGATAGAATATATTAATTTAAATCATCATGATTCTGAGTTGTTTTTCACTGAATAATCCAGAGGGTGGGTGGGGAAGGGAAGAAAAGTTGTATATGTTTATCATAAATGTTTACATCACTGTATATAAAAAAGAAAATGTAAATAAAACATTTGATCAATAAAAAGTAAAAAACAAACAAACAAACAAACATATAATAGTTTTAATAATATTTTAAAAGTAATCAGAGTTTTAAAACTCAGACAGACACTAACGCTTTACATTACTGTACATGGTACCACATTCTCTGCTTGACACAACCCCACTTTAAACACCCCAAACTATCCCCAAGGATGTTTTTTTTATTTTTACATTTTAAAAAAAGTGTTGATAAGCTCCTTAATTGTTATCCTTAGAGGAACATTATTTCTTGTTATGAGTTAAAGTGGAAAGCATATGACGTGATGATTGACATCTGTGTGTCTCTGTGTGTGCTGGTATAGTGTAAAGTTGAAGTAAGTGATTTCAGTATTCTGTGCAGAACATGTTTGTTCTGTAGTTTTTGAGTTATGATCTGAGTTAGAGTTACTCTATTGTGTGAGTGTGTGTTAACACCTATCTCTGTGTATATTATTTGGCTTAGTTTGTATTAGGGCTGGGAAATATGTTGATTGAATCGATTAATTGAAATTATTTTCTGCAGAACATTTAAAAACTAAAAATCCATATTTTTTCCTCGACTTAGTACAACTTAGTAGTCGTTAGTAGTTGTAAGTTGTTGCAGTGCTTGAAAATATATACTGAAAAGTTAGTTTTCTTGATGGTAGGCCCAGTCAGGCACTTTTAAAAGTCTGTATTTGTTTTTTTTAAATGAGATTAAATATGAATCAGACTTTCATGGTAATATACTGTGAAAACACCTGAGCCTTCAGTGTTTATGTAGACAAACCTGCCTATGTTTGAACTGCATTATCAAGATTTTATGACACATATTTTAACTTGAAAATGGAATTTCTGTTTGTTTTGGCAAAAACAAATTTTGACAATATGTAGGCAAGATTTCATTTTCTTATTTTATTCTTTTTTTGAGAGGGAAAAAAAATCAATTTAAATCGTAAATCAATTGTTATGGCAAAAAAGCTGGGATTTTTTTTTTCAAGCCATATCTTACAGCCCTAGTTTGCAGAGTTGTTGTGTCTTTGTCCAGAGCAGTATGGTTTATCTCAGGTGTTGTGTTGCTGTTCTGTGTTTTGGGAGAGCAAATGTTCTTTTAAAATGCTTGTTTTCTTGGTAGTCATGTTTGTGAGGTGATTATTCCTTGTTTTTATGGGTGAAAAATTTAAAGCACTTCATGTGAAGAGGTGTCTTTTTATAGATCTCTGTTCATTTGTGTGCAGGCGTCTGTTTGTGTGATTTGTTTTTCACGGTGCATGAAATGAAGTATCTGATGCAGATTAAGATAAAAAAAATTGACACTATTCAATGGTATGATAAACATGTTTGTGTGTCATCTTGTGAGAGTCATCTGTTGTGAGAGAGAAGCGTATATTAAAAAAAATTGTTAAGCCTTTATTTGATGGATTTGGGTCAATTAGCATTAAATGCTCTCATGCTAAACATAAGCAAATATAACTTTACTCTTGGCCTTAGGTGTGAATGTGTTTCTTTGTGGCCCTCTCTGTGTGTGTCTGTGGTCTTGGTTTTCTGTGCTGGTAAAGTTTAGTTCCTGACATAGACTCAGTTTTTTGTCTCCATCATACTTGAAAGAAATAGTTTTGTCAGCCATCAAGTGTCTTTTTAAGACAGCAAATGTGTGATGCCAATGTTAGTTTGTTTGTTAACCATGTTGTTAGGATTATAATTAAATTGATTCTGTGTGGAAGTTATGTCAAAATGTAAGAAAAGATTTTCTACAGCTCGGGCCAGACAGTATTAAGTCGATTAAGTAAAATTATTCTCTGCAGAAGGTTTAAAAATACAAAATGGAGATTTTTTATCTCAACTTACTCCAATCATGACTTATTGCAATGTCAGAAAATATAATTTCTGAAAATGTAAAGTTTTTAATAATGTTAGGCCTTTTCAGCTTTTGCACAAACACATGTTTAGGCTTTCATTTGTTTCTTAAATGAGATTAATTGTTAATCAGATGTTTCCATGTTACAGGCCTCCCTGTGTTTTAACTACATAATCAACATTTTATGCTAATATTACCGGATGCATTTTAACTGATTGGGGATTTTAGTTATAGGTCATATGGCCCAGCCCTAGCTACAGCTATGGATCATTGTGTCAATGGTGTTTAGAAGACTCTATATTGAATTTTATTTTATTGATTTGCAAATTCCCAACTCTTGTGACTGTGCAATCTGGTGCTCTCCTGCTTTGGCTTTTGACTGAGGTGGTTTGCTCTGCATCTGTGATCTTCTGATCCAGACCATCCACACATCTTTACACACAGATACATTTACTCAATCTGTAAACACACCTAGACAAACCAATAACCTGCACACACTTAAACTGACTGTATACACAACAACACTCAAGCAGACACAGACACACAGACACACACACACTTTCTCCCTCAGCCAAGGTAAGTTAAAACAATTCTATATTTCAATGTTACGTCAAACGTTGCCATGTGAAGGCCTGTGAGTATGATTGGCACAGATTCACTCCAGTTGTTATGCTTTCTCTGTGAGCGTTGACTAAAAAAACGTTTTTTGATTTTCACGTTTAGATGCCTCGTGCGAAGGGACACTGACACACCCAGGCTCTGAAGAGGAGGATGGCAGAGGGGCATCCCTGGACCGCCCTGGCGCCTGTCCCCGAGTTCGTTGTTCATATGTGTCAAACTCTCATTTCGGATGTTTCACTGATACGGTTTAGATCAAATATCCTTTATTGATGTTCTGTCTGACTTCAATCTCAATGAAACAGGGCGCGGTACGGGGTACTGCCATTGTACACGGAGATGGCAAATTTCCGAGCTGACCCACCGGACCAGATTCATAGAGAAAATGCAGCTAGTAAGGTGTCACGTTTGCTTTCTCTGTTGTAAAGCAATGTCTCTGTTGTTGCAGATGGTGTTCGTCGTTGGAGACTCCCACCTCCGGGCCATTGTGGACGACTTTTTGCCCATGCCGGTAGGTTCTCTGTCCTTTGCTTTTCTCTCTGTTCCAGGTGCGTCGGCCACCGAGCTGAGGACAGAGGCCATTCATGCTGATCTCCCGTGGACCCCGGACGCCATCTGCGTGGTTGCCCCGAGCAACAACCTCACAGCTAGACAGTTGGTGAGGCAGCGTTGGACTTCGATGCTCTCCTGACCTCGATCTGCAGCCACTGGCCCAAGGTGTGTCTTCATGTTTCAAGTTATTGTTGCTAATTGTTTGGTTCTGTCAGCAAGGCTATTGTGAGCAGCTTTTGTTTTGTCATACACCTATTTTGGAGACATGTGACACATGCTGCACAGTGTTTTTTTCCTGTCAGAGGTGTGAGCTGGATTGTGCATTGGTTTTAGGCAATGAGTTGTACACTAGTTTGCGTGACCTGGGTGTTTTTAACCATGTGACAAATCTGCTGTCTGTCCCAGATTTGCCACTGCAGTTGGTGGTAGATGATGAGGTAATTAGATTTGGTTCTGGTGACATCGTGTTAGGGGATGTTTGCGTGACTGAGGGTGAACACATCGACAGTGGTGTGTTCATCAGTTTGCGTGACGGACTGGAGAGGATCTTCAGTCAGTACAGCACATGTCTTCTGACAATGTGTGGAAACACTTCTGCCATCATCTGTGAGGTGACTACTGCTCCAGCGCCAGAGTCTAGTGTTGTTCCTGAGCATTGTGGTAGTTTAGATGCCAGTCCAGCACTGTCGGCATCTCTGTGCAGTCTTATGCCAATGTCGTGAGCAGTGGCTCAGAGGCAGGACCGAGTGTTACTGATGGCAAAAAGCGTAGCATTTCTTCTGGCATTGTAGGTTGAAGAAATCAAAGCGATTTGGTGTTAGAGGTGTAAATTCAGGTGTAGAGATTTTTAATGCTTTTAGATATGACCAGGACTTCCTTCCTCTCAGTGTAGAGGTTAGTTCAAATGCCAGTCCAGCATTGTCAGGTATTTCTGTGCGGTCTTAGGCCAGTGTAGTGAGCAGTGGCTCAGAGGCAGGACCAAGTGTTAAAGATGGCAAGAAGCACAGCATTTCTTCTGGCACTTTTATGTTGAAGAAATCAAAGCAAGCAAAGGTCAGAAAGGCAAATTCAGATGTAGGGATTGTTAAAACCGTTACAAATGAAGAGGACTTCCTAAAAACACCAAGGTCACGGGTTGGATAGAGGAGGCCGAGCAGATGAAAAGCCTCACGGCTGGTGTCAAAAGCTCAAGGAGCCAGGAGCTTGTTTTTGTGTACCGTGCTCCAGAAAACTATTGTATGGCAGCAGCGGGAAAAATTTTTTAGCTCGTCATGCTTCGGACCCGGGTCACATAGCGTCCGTGCGTGCTCTCTCCCACACATCGACCTTACCAGGAGAGACGGCTACAGGTACCACAGCAACATCTATGACCGACCGTGTGTGTGAACAGAAAATTCGTATGACTGCATTTATAGCTAAACACGATCTCTCGTTAACAATATGGTGACCAGACGTTCCTGATTTCTGGGGACAGTCCCTGTTTTGGATGACCTGTCCCCAGTTAAAGCTGTCCTCGGTTAAAGCTGTCCCCGATATCAGTGTTTTACTAATTTGCGTCTACAAGAACAAAAGTTATTACTATAGCCGCGTAGGAAGCAGAAAGCATGCAGGAGCAGGTTATGCGCAGACTGGGACAACAGTGATTCCAGTGTTGCCAAGTCCGCTTATTATAAGTGACTTTGGGCTTGCTTTTCTGTCTGTGTGGCTCCCCCATTATCACCCACCTCCCCACAACAAAGCAAGACATGAGTGCAGTAGGTAGTTTGTCCTTTCCTCACCCCCGTTTCCTGGTTACCATGCTCGCACGAGTCAACCCGGCACACCCCCAAACACGCTCATGTGGCACATGCACAACTACGCAGGAGCCATGGTTGCCAGGTCTGCTTATTATAAGCGATTTGGGCTTCTTTTTTGAAAAGTTGCTTGTAAATTTTTGCAGTTGTGAGTTGCATTTTTTTGGGCTTGTTCCAAAAGTGCAGTTGCTCATTTGGGCTTGTTGTGCCCCCAAACCCAGGAATGATCTGATGCTCACTCTACTACCAATATATACTCAACTTGGAATTTACACAAATTATTTTCTCCCACTCTAAACACAAATGTAAATTTTACTCTAAAAAGAGGGTCAAAAATGATGTTTCCGCCAAAAAGAAATCCTTATGGCCAGAATTAAATTTATTTCTAATATGGCTGTTACTGTTTTCACCATAATAAAGCTGAAGAGGATCAACATAAAACAGATAAAAGCCTGACTTTGTCTGTTTGGTTACAAAAGTCAAGGTTAGACAGACTGTTCAGTGATAACAGAGTTATAAATAACAGTAGCCCCTCCCTTTACTTCTGTATGAAGAAAAGGATGTCCCACCTCCAAACAAAAGGATGTTAAATAAGTAAATTAAGAGAAAAAAAGAAAAAATGTCACTGAAATTAAAATGTAATGTAGATTAAAATCAAAACACGCTTTTCATATATACATATATATGTATATATATATATATATATAATATATATATATCAGCAACCCTGAAAGGGATAAGCGGCATAGAATATGAATGAATGAATGAATATATTTAATATATATAACTGTAACTGTCCCAGTTTCTTAATATGATCTTATTAACTTTCAATTAATTTTTATCGCCGAGTTGTAAATGTCCCCCGATTTCATTTTAAAACTCTGGTCGCCTTAGTTCACAATGGCCCGGCCACATATAGTAACTAATGTTTTTTTTGGTGAACTCCTCATATTTCATTTACACCCCCCTCAGTTGTGAGAGGGAAGCTTATAGCAGAACGGTAGTAACAGTTGGTCTTGCACAGAGGTGCATTAGTGAGCATTATTTGCATCGTTGTAATGATGAATGCGTTTTTCCCTGTCAGTTGGCAGTATCTAGAAGACAACTTTGGATTTGTCATACGTGTCATGCTAAGATTAGTAAAGGTGAGATGCCAGCTGAATGCTGGGTCAATAACATGGAGCTGGATCCCATTCCACCTGAACTGGGGTGTTTGAACAGCTTAGAGCAGCATTTGATAGCGTTACATATCCCATTTATGAAAATGTTGGCACTGCCAAAAGGTGGGCAGAATGGAGTGCATGGACCTGTAACATGTGTTCCAGCCAACATTGTGCAGTCGACTTGTGTGTTGCCCCGGTCCAGTAGGGAGAGGTTATTGGTACAGGTGAAGTTGAAGCGTAAACTGACATATAAAGGGCATTACGAGTATCAGTTTGTCGATACTTTATGTGTAAGACAGGCGCTAGAGTATTTAAAGAGGACCAATGCCCTCTTTGTAGATATTGACTTCAATGAGGATTGGGTTAATGAGTTTTGTAGGATGGAAGATGAAGAAAAAGAAGAGGCTGAGTCCAGTGAGGATGAAGCTGTTGTAGACCAGGTTGTTGGACAGAGTGAGGTTAGCGCTGTGGTAGAGCAGGTTGTTGGACAGGATGAGGTCAGTGCTCAGGGAGCTGATCAGCTGAAAGTAAAGGCTAAATTAGTTGAGAATGTAGAGGAATCATCAGAAGTAATACAAGATGAAATGTTACATGACAGGCAACAGCACTGCATGTTTCAGGACACTTGTCTTATGCCTGTTGATATTGGTCAGGAAGCATTAGATCAGTATTTTGAGGATATTGTGAATATTGCGCCTGCAGAGGGAAATTGTCCAGTTAAGATGCTTTCCGACCAGAGGAATGAGGCTTAATGTTTCCAGGTGTTGTTTCCTTGTGGTGGTAAGACCTTCCGTGACAGTCGGCCTTCTCACCTGACATTGACATGTTATTTTACAATAGGGTTATGCATGCAGATGGTCGTTTTGCACGTAATGTAGAGTATATATTTTTCACACAGTATATGTCAGAGCTAGATCGTGTGGTGTGTAGTGTTTCTGTGGCGTTGCGTAAGGGCAAAGTAGGTCAAAGGTCTCAGAGGATCACACAGAGTATGTTGAAGGATGAGGAGGCTTGAGTTGATGATGGCTTTAAGTTCCTGAGACCAATTAGAGGGACTCCGGCGTTTTGGCAGTCTGTTCAGAAAGAAGTGATGGCTTGTGTTCGTCAGTTAGGGATACCGACGTGGTTTTGTTCGTTTTCTTCTGCTGACATGCGCTGGCAGAATCTGCTGACCAGCATCCTGAAACAGGAGGGCAGGACGCAGATGGTGGAGGATTTGGAGTGGGCAGATAGATGTCAGTTGTTGCGTTGTAATCCATAACGGCTGCGAGGATGTTTGATTACAGATGGCACTGTTTTATGAAAGTGGTGCTCATGTCTCCTGCTGAACCAATTGGCAAAATCGTCAATCACTTTCATAGGGTTGAATTTCAGCAGCGTGGCTCTCCTCATGTTCACTGTTTGTTTTGGATCGAGGGCCCTCCCAAAATTGGTAAGAACACAGATGAGGAGGTAGTTGCTTTTATAGATAAATACGTCACGTGTGAGTTGCCCTCTGACGATGACGCACTATTGGACATTGTGACATCGGTAGCATCATATTGTGCCACAATTTTGACCAAATCCCTCTACAAGTTATATATGTGAACTGGAAGTTTTGTCAGGAATCCATCCATGTAATTTTCAAAGCTGTAGGACTTTTTTTTTTTTTTTTTTCTGAGGAGGCTTATCTTCCACAGTTTGTCCAGAGCTGTTTTTTCATTCCTTATTCATTTGAATGGGAGGAGCTGGGAGGGCTTCTTTGGGGTTCACCAACTTTGAGGGCTTGTCATTCAGAAACCGTTTGAGAAACAACAAATTCCTTCAGAACTTTTGATCAGCATGGCCTCCTCTGTCATCTGTCCGCTTTTCAAGCTGATACCATTTATGGCCTCAGAGAAGATCATTTTTTTCTGGACAATTGTAATTATATTCTGAAAGGCAAATTGCCAGCTTCCTGTTTAAGATAGGTCAGAGGTGTCAGTGCATGATTTGTGGGTCTTGATGAGACGAACATTTTGCCATTGGTTTGATCTCTCTACGACATTGATAGTTGCCGTGACGACCGTTTTTGTGTGCCATATTGTACTTGGGTGGCACTAGAGAGTACATTTTGGTTAATTTTTTCGTTTTCTGAAATTTTGTACCCCATGTGGCCTGTGTGTCAGTTTTGGCATGGCTGTTAACATGTTTAGAGTGTCAAATCATGGTGCGAAGTGGGGATGATCCGGTGAGCTCTTATTTTGAAATCCAAATTGCCGATTTCCTGTTTGAGTTAGGTCAGTGGTGTCAGCACGTGGTTTGTGAGTCTTGATGGGACGATCGTTTAGGTGTTGGTTTGACCTCTCTACGACATTCCTTCTGGCCCTGAGGGCCCTTTTAGTGTGACTAGGGGACGCTAGAGAGCTAATTTTGGCATGTTGGGGGTTAACTTTTTCATTTTATCAAATTTTTTGCCGAATCTGAGGTACCTGCCAATTTTGGTGAATGCCCTTAGGGCGAGGATCCTATTGTTCCTGCTTTGGGTCTTTTTTTGACTCCACCAGGTCTTTAAACCTTAATTTGACCCCCTAAATATGCTCAAAATCTCACCAAACTTGGCACACACCTCAGATGTGGCAAAAAATTTGATAAAATGAAAAAATTAACCCCCAACATGCCAAAATTAGCTCTCTAGCGCCACCAATGCACAAAAAAACCCAATAAAACGGCCGGCTGCAAAAATGCCTGGAAGGTTCCGAAAGCCTTTCTGCAACAGGAAGCCGGCAATTTGCCCTTCAAAATAAAAGTACAACTCTCCTGAAAAAAATAAAAATGGTAAAATGGTATCACCTTGAAAACGCAGAGATGACAAACTAGGCATTCATGATCAAAAGTTCTGAAGGACTTTGTTGTTTCTCATACAGTTTCCAAATGACGATTGTGGCAGTATGATATTGCCTTGTTGTTTCTGCGCTTGGCGCTATGGGTGTGTGTTGGCCAAAGACCGCCTGGGGGCACTCTATAAAAGGAGGTAGGGAAACCCCTAGAGGCCCTCTTGCTCAGCGCTTGCGCTCCACTCGCTTCCGGGTCAACCGGCATCCGCGGCTCTGCACGCACGCAGGTAGGTTAGCTGATGGCTGCCTCTGTTGGCCCCTCTGTTATCTGCCGCATGGCTGTTAACACACATTTTGGCCCCTGTAGATACCTGAGTGTTCGCCCTTTGATGACTACGGTAGCAGCGTGCTAGGAAATATCGCCTCTCTGTGTGGTTTATGGACAGTGATCGGACTGGTAGGTGACCCTCCTCATGCTAATCTGTTAGCTCTAGCCTCCTTTCTTATTTTCTATTCATGGTGACCCTATTTCTTTGTTTATCAGGGCCCCGGGTTCATAGCAGTAGGAACCGGGGAGACGGCTGCTTTGCTTTGCTTCGCTTTGCTTTCTTTGGCTGCTTCGCTTTGCTCTGCACGGCTGTGCTTTGTTCCGCTCGGCCCTGCTGCTCCCCCACACGGCTGTGTTTGCTTGCCAGGTGGTACCTGGTTGGGCTGCACTCTCTCTCTGGTCAGTGTTGGTGTTTTATATGCTTGTCGCTCGGTGTGGTGTCTGGGGCTTCATCGGTGCACGTGCTCCAGGTTGGCTGGGAGAGATTCGTAACCTGGACAAGAGCCGCACGTGTAACCGGACGCTCCCACGCCTCGGAGGCCAACCGAGGGAATTATTTTATAGACTTTGGGGTTTGGGGATTTAATAATTGATTTCATTTTTGTTGTGGTTATTTTCTTCGGATTTATTACTGATGGATTAATTTCGTTGTGGTTTATTACATTTTGTTTTCTTTGTGACCTGGTCTTTTGGGGTTTATAAGTACTTGTTTTCGTTTACATTGTGCTTAATTTCAATTATGGTTTATCGTTAATTAGTTTCATTCATTAAGTTAATTCTCTCTTTCTTTGGGGAGTTTACTATTTAGTTTATTTACTTTGAGAGTTTAATTTAGGTATTCGTAGTGGGGTATATAATTATTTAGTGTAAGGTTTTTTTCTTGAATTTTCATTGTTTTGTTTTCTTTTCCCTGTGTATGTATTGGGGTTTATTGGTTTGTATGTATTTTGTTTTTGTTATTAGTTAGGGGGATTAGTTATTCCCTTTAATTGATATTATTTTGACTAATTTGGTTTAGTGGGGTTCTTTTTCTTCTTATTATTATTATTATTATTGTTTGAATCATTTGAGTTTGTATTATGTTCAGTTCCCCCACCTGATTCGTTTCTTTGTCCTTTCAGAGCTGGGAGCCACGGGTGAAGGAGCTGGTGTCCAGGGTGGTGGTGTCCCCCTTTTGGTGTGCTGTGTTTCCTGGTTTGGGTCCCCCCACTTCCACGTCCGTGTGAGTGTGTTTGTCACGAGCGCCTGGGGTGGTTTTCTTTATTTAGGTTTCGTTGGGGATAACCCCCTCCCCCTCATCTGCACTTCTTCACTCCTGGTACGCCCCAGTCTCTGAAGGGTTTCCCTTTTTTAGTTTCCCCTCTCCCATCTTTTAGCTGGGTCTTAACAAATTGAGAAGTTTTGTAATAAAGGAATATTGTTTTAAACTGGAACCACGTCTCCTGCCTGCTCAATAACGGACCTGTGTCCTTAAGGTAAAAAGGGGGTGATTCCTTGGGTGACCCTCCCAAGGTGGCGTTGTCAGCATTAAGGTTTAATTGGAGAAATCGGGGAGGTCCAATCCCTCACCTTTAATTCCTCTTCTCCAAACTTCCGATGGTATGCCACACAAGCCCTCAAAGTTGGTCAACCCCGATGCAGCCCTCCCATTTAAATGAATGGGGGAAGAAAATACAGCTCCAGACAACCTGTGGAATTTAGGCCTCTAGACAAAAAACCAAAGGTGGTACAGCTTTAAAAATTATGACTCTAATCCTGACAAGAAAATACGATCAGAAGATGATGTTTTTAGAGAGATTTGGTTAAAACTGTGGAATATTTGAGGTGCTTTTTCAAAGTTTTAGTTGCTCTGCTGCTCCTTCAACTTTTGCGGTGATGTCACTCACTGACAGGTCAGAGCAGCTGGTCATGCGACTCACTGAAGGCGGGAACATGGAATGTGTAATACACACCCATTATAAAGACTGAGGCTCCTGACAGAGCTGCAGGCACACACCTTAGTCCAGGGGTCTGCAACCTTTCCAATCAAAAGAGCCATTTTCCCTGCCACGCCAACCAAAAAAATCTGTCTAGAGCACATTTGAACCGTAAAATGACGACAGCAGCACCTGTTGACTCTCCATCATTATAATGACATCAGATCTATAAGCAATTTGCTTTACCACCCAAAATGACTGCTCTATAATGGGTCATGTACTTTTGTTGCTTTAACTTGGCATTATTGTTATCCCATATTATAATAATTAATTTAGAGCTAAAATGACAAGAACGGCGTGTTAATCAGGCTTGTCAACAAAAATAACAGTCAATTAATATTAGCCTGTGTTAACACTGTCATTATTATTTTTGCTATTGTTGTTACCCAGTTTTGGTTTGCTTTTCCACAGGATCAGGTTTTACCTGCAGTGGAGAAATCATAAATATTTATTTGACATCATCAGGTGGGATGGGGGTCAGAGGGTCTTCCCCTGACATTTTTAAACTTAAATCATTTCTTTCCTGCATTCTGATCATTTTTATGCACAATTTTATAATAATCATGAAGTAGTCTTGTGGTCTTTAAAGGTTATCAGTGTTCAATTTTTAGTTTCATGTCAATCTTGATGTATTATAAAAATATATGTCAGATGAACATATAACACAGTAACTCACACACCTGAGTTTGAAGTTACCGTGGGGGAGAGACTGACAGCTATCACATACAGCAGACATGGTAATAAAAAACATCCACCTGATATCTTTGTGTAAAAATCCCCCTCTTCAAAAACTTGGTCACAGTTGCGCTGAGTTTATCGTCTCCCCGGTTTCTCTCGTCTTTAACGTAGCTTTATCCCCGAGACGCCTCCGTTTTAAAAGTTTGGATCCCTTCACAGCAGCAGCCGATGTTTTAAAAGTAAGAAAATGCATCAAAACATCTCAGAATCAGAATCAGAATCAGAATGGCCTTTATTGTCATTATACAAGATGTACAACAAGATTGGAGAGCTTCTCTTTTCAGTGCAATAGATGGTTAAGTTAAGAAGAAAGGTAATACAAAAATAGTGCAAAAATAGTGTCAGTAAAAAGAGGTTATAATAAGTAAAAAACGGTAGTAAGAAGACTTTAAAAGAACAAGATGTGTACAAGATGAAATAAAATCCTACCGGACAATGCAATTGGAGCTCAATTGTGAAATATGAGGTAAAGGCTGAGTATTAATAATGAAAATGGTCCTATTTCTAGTTCTCAATATTTCGATTGCATGTGGAAATGTATTGCACAGGACAGCTGAGTATATACTGAATGCTTATAGTGCAATGGTGGTTAGTATTTACAGAAGATTATATATTACATATGACTGCATTGCACGGGATAGATAAATATAAATATTGAGGTAGTGTTTAGAACATAGCAGCAACAGCAGTAACAGTAATATTGCACATTTACATTATAATTATGGCTGGGTTTGGTGCATGGAGTTCAGGGTGGTGATGGCTCTCGGGAAGAAACTGTTTTTCAGTCTGTTTGTCCTTGTTTTGATGCACCTGTAGCGCCTGCCAGAGGGCAACAGGTCAAACAGCTGGGCTGGGATGTGATCTGTTGATGATGTTGTGAGCTTTGCTGAGGCACTGGGTGGAGTAGATGTCCATCAGTGAGGGGAGAGGGCAGCCAATAATCCTCTGTGCTGCCTTGACTGTCCTCTGAAGACTCCCTCTGTCCGCCTCAGTGCAGCTCCCGTACCAGGTGGAGGGTGTCCAGTTTGGTGATCAGTATGTCTGGGATGATGGTGTTAAAGGCCGAGCTGTAATCCACAAAGAGCATCCTGGCATAGCTCTGCTGTTGTTTCAAGTGGCTCAGCACAGCGTGCAGAGCTATTGCGATGGCGTCCTCTGTGGATCTGTTCGCCCGGTATGCGAACTGATGGGGGTCGAGTGTGGGGGGGAGGCAGTCCTTGATGTGCTGAAGAACCAGTCTCTCGAAGCACTTCATAATCACAGGTGTGAGGGCAACAGGGCGATAGTCGCTGAGGCTGGATGTGGGTTTTTTTTTTTGGGTATGGGGATGATTGTGGCGGATTTCAGGCAGGAGGGGATGACTGCTTGGGTCAGGGAGAGGTTGAAAATCCTGCAGAAGACGCTGGACAGCTGGTGTGCACATGCTCGGAGCACCTTGCCAGGTACTGCGTCAGGGCCCTGGGCCTTCCTGGGGTTCACTGCCAGGAGCACACGCCTCACCTCGTGCTCTCCTACATTGAGCGGGGCCTGGTGGGGGTGGGGGCAGGGCTAAAGCAGGTGGGTGTTGCTGCGGTGATGCTTCAAAACGGGCAAAGAAGCTGTTGAGCTCCTCTGCCAGTGACACGCTCAGGTCTCCTGACGTCACATCACATCCTCTGAAGTTTGTAATGCTCTGTAGGCCCTACCACACCTCCTGTGGTCTGTTGCTGGCGGGTGGGACTCTATCCTCCTCTTGTAGTTCGCTTTGGCTGTTTTTCTGCATCTGCATAATAGGTGTAATACAACATCACGGATGAGCTCACAGCTAAAGCTGCAGCAGCATCCTGCTCTCCCTCCGAGCTGCTGCAGGTCACACAGAGGTCACGAGAGGCGCACACATGACGCAAAGTTGACGATTATTTAATGAAATGCTCTTCTGTTCTGTCCTCTATGTGCAGAGAGCCACTGGCGAGGGGCAAAAGAGCCGCATGCGGCTCCGGAGCCGAAGGTTGCCGACCCCTGCCTTAGTCTAACTTAGAGCAGTTCAAAGGGGGTATAAGGGAAGAAACCCTCAAAATGAAGGTCAAATGGGCATGAGGGACCTGCCACAGAGCGAGGACCCGACCGATGCTGCTTGCAACTTTGATTTTTATTGAAAAGCCAATTGAATTTTTTGTTGAAAAACTACTCTAGGCAAATTTTACTCAGGGTGGTCAAAATAAACCATGCAACAAAAATTTCTAGAAGCTTAGCCAAACATTGTTATTTGGGTGAGCATTTTAGCTAACAGTATAACCACACATGATGTTTCTTATCTTAGTATTTATATTTGTGTGCCATTTGTGAATTTATGTGTGATTGTGAGCACATAAAATTATATTTGCAAGAAACAAATTAAGAAAAACAAACTTTAGCTTTTTTTTATTTAGCCTTGAGTTAACTTCTAGTGGATTGTCTCATATTAATGCTAAACCTGGCCATATATAGGCTTTTTGCTTGCTAGGGTAGGTGGCAGAAGAACAGAAAAGTAAAACAGTGGACCACAACCAAGTTAGAGAGCGGATTTATGTGACTTAAATGGATATAATAGTTTTTTTTATATCTGACACATGAACAAATTGTAGACTAGCTTATTTTATGTACCTTATTTCTGAATAGTCCTTAATCCGAACACTAAAGTTCATGGTGGAAAAAAAAATTCAGAAGTTTAATTATTTGTAATATGAATTCAGGTTCTGAAAGTGACGGCATGCAATCCACTAAAAAGACGATGTGTCACTTTTATTTTTATGGAACTACAGAAACATCCATCCATCCATCCATCCATCCACCTTCTTCCGCTTATCCATAGTCAGGTCGCAAGGGCAGCAGCCTGAGCAGGGAAGCCCAGACTTCCCTCTCCCCAGCTACTTCTTCCAGCTCTTTCCGGGGGATCCCAAGGTGTTCCAAGGCCAGCTGAGAGACATAGTCCCTCCAGCATGTCCTGGGTCTTCCCCGGGGCCGCCTTCCAGTGGGACGTGCCCGGAACACCTCACCAGAGAGGCGCCCAGGAAGCAATCCTAACCAGATGCCCGAGCCACCTCATCTGGCTCCTCTCAACACGGAGGAGCAGTGGCTCTACTCCGAGCCCCTCCCAGATGACCGAGCTTCTGACCCTGTCTCTAAGGAAGAGCCCGGCCACCCTGCGAGGGAAACTCATTTTGGCCACTTGTACTCGCGATCGTGTTTTTTCAGTCGTGACCCACAGCTTGTGGCCGTATGTGAGGATAGGAGTAAAGATCAAGTGGTAAATCTAGAGCTTTGCCTTGTGGCTCAGTTCCCTTTTTACCACAACGGACCAGTGTAGAGTCTGCATCACTGCTGACGCCGCACCGATCCGCCTGTCGATCTCCTGGTCCATCCTTCCTCCACTCGTGAACAAGACCCCGAGGTACTTGAACTCCTCCACTTGGGGTAGAATCTCATCCCCGACCCGGAGAGAGCACTCCACCCTCCCCCGGGCGAGAACCATGGACTCGGATTTGGAGGTGCTGATTCTCATCCCAGCCGCTTCTCACTTAGCTGCGAACCGATCCAGTGAGAGCTGCAGGTCACGGTCCGATGAAGCTAACAGAACCACATCATCTGCAAAAAGCAGCGACCTGATCCTGAGGTCACCAAACCGGAACCCCTCAACGCCCGGGCTGCGCCTAGAAATTCTGTCCATAAAAGTTATGAACAGAACCAGTGACAAAGGGCAGCCCTGGCAAAGTCCAACCTCACTGGAAATGGCTCTGATGTACTGCCAGCAATGCAGACCAGGGTCTGGCACCGGTCATACAGGGAATGGACGGCACGTATCAGGGGGTCCGCTACACCATACTCTCGGATCACCCCCCACAGGACCACACGAGGGACACGGTCGAATGCCTTCTCCAAGACCACAAAACACATGTAGACTGGTTGGGCAAACTCCCATGCACCCTCCAGGACCCTATGGAGGGTATAGAGCTGGTCCAAAGTTTCACAACCAGAACGAAAACCACATTGCTCCTCCTGAATCCAATGTTGGACTATCCGGCGGACCCTCCAGTACCCCTGAATGGACTTTACCAGGAAGGCTGAGGAGTGTGATCCCCCTGTAGTTGGAGCATGCCCTCCGGTCCC
Organism: Cetoscarus ocellatus; assembly: GCA_037902135.1. Taxonomy (NCBI): domain Eukaryota; kingdom Metazoa; phylum Chordata; class Actinopteri; order Labriformes; family Labridae; genus Cetoscarus; species Cetoscarus ocellatus. Next base: position 838,438 of record JBAMNC010001640.1, read on the forward strand.
CCTTCTTGAAAAGGGGAACCACCACCCCAGTCTGCCAATCCAGGGGCACTGCCCCCGATGTCCACGTGATGTTACAGAGTCATGTCAGCCATGACAGCCCCACAACATCCAGGGCCTTGAGGAACTCCAGGCGGATCTCATCCACCCCCAGAGCCTTGCCACCAAGGATTTTTTTGGACCACCTTGGCAACCTTAGCTCCAGAGATAGCAGAGCCCACCACAGAGTCCCCCAGCTCTGCTTCCGCACTGGAAGACGTGCTGGTGGGATTGAGGAGGTCTTCCAAGTACTCCTTCCACCGATCCACAACATCCCGAGTCGAGGTCAGCAGCGCACCATCCCCACCATCGACGGTATTGACAGCACACTGCTTTCCCCTCCTGAGATGCAGGATGATGGTCCAGAATCTCTCCGAAGCCGTCCGGAAGTTGTTCTCCATGGCCTCACCAAACTCCTCCCATGCCCAGGTTTCTGCCTTGGCAACCACCGAAGCCTCATTTTGCTTGGCTAGCCGGTACCTGCCTCCGGAGCCCCACTGGCCAAAAAGGCCCCGACAGGACTCCTTCTTCAGCTTGACGGCATCCCTGACCGAAATCCTCCCCCACCATCGGAGCTGACTCACCACCAGGTGGTGATCAGTTGACAGCTCCACCTCTCTCTTCACCCGAGTGTCCAAGACATGCGACTGCAAATCCGATGACACGACTACAAAGTCGATCATTGAACTGCGGTTAAGGGTGTCCTGGTGCCAAGTGCACATATGGACAACCTTATGTTTAAACATGGTGCTTGTTATAAACAATCTGTTATGAGCACAGAAGGCCAGTAATGAATCACCACTCAGGTTCAGATCAGAGGGGCCGTTCCTCCCAATCATGCCCCTCCAGGTCGCACTGTCATTGCACTGTCATTGCACTCTCCAGCACCCCCTCTTGGGAGTCTAAAAAAGGTGGATACTCTGAACTGCTGTTCGGAGCATAAGCGCAAACAACAGTCAAGTTCCGTCCCCCCACCCGCAGGTGGAGGGAGGCTACCCTCTCGTCTACTGGGGTAAACCCCAATGCACAGGCGCACAGCTAGGGAGCGACAAGTACTGCCACCCCAGCCCGATGCCTCTTGCCATCAGCAACTCCAGAGTGGAAGAGAGTCCAGCCCCTTCCAAGAGGATTGGTTTCAGAGTCCAAGCTGTGTGTTGAGGTGAGTCTGACTATATCTAGCCAGAACCGCTCAACCTCGCACACCAACTCATTTTCCTTCCCCACCAGAGAGGTGACGTTCCACATTCCTAGAGCTGGCCGTTGCAGCTGGGGATCGGACCACCAAGGTCCCTACCTTCGGCCGCCACCCAACTGACACCGCACCCGACCCTTATTGCCCCTCCCATGGGTGGTAAGTCCATTGGAGGGCTTTCTTGCTGCAACTCGTCCTGTCAAACCTGCAGCTCGAAGTCATCTCTTAACAGTTGAAACTGAGACTTGTTTACTAAGACCACTATATAGCTGTACTTGAAGCTGTTGTCCTGTAAGCCGCCTGTCATGCAAGCTGTTAAAGGGATAGTTCAGTTTTTTTGAAGTGGGGTTGTATGAACTCCATATAGCCACTAAGTACATTAGATGCAGTAGAACATTCTCTCCTCTCCCTCAGTAAGCCACAGTCTGTAAGAGTCTATTACGCAGAAGTAGCCGCAAACAGGGAAGAATTGTACTAAGTACAAAGGGTATTTTCTCTGCTTACAAGAACTCCCATCAAAAAATAATACCACAGTTTAAGAGAATGCTGCCTAGAAAATATTCCCCCTCCTTATGGGGTACACAGATTAGGCCAGGGTGATGAACAGGATTACAAACTAAACATACAGAGTTACCAAAGATGAGTCACAAAGGTTATGACAGTAGTTTTTTTACATCCTCTGCAGCTTTTTTCCACATCTCCAACGTTCTTAGCTTGGCATTATTAATACGGGCTGATGACCACTCCAGGTAGATCACCTCAAGAAAAGATTGTAGCCAATGTTTTATTGATAACTGGTGTGGTGGAAGCCATCTCAGAACAATAATTTTCTTTGATGCAGTCATGATTGTCAACCAGAGTTTGTGTTCTATCTCAGTGATCTTGAGCCTGGAGTCATCATTCAAAAGAAAAAGTGCAGGTTCCAGTGGGAGCTTCTTTTCCAGCAGATCAGACATCCTATCCACAACTTTCACCCAAAATCTTTGTACATCTGGGCACTCCCATAAGACATGCATCAATGTACCCACAATGTCCTGATTACAGAATGTACAGTAGGGATTGTGTGCAAAAGCCAATAGATGTCTTTTACGAGGTGTATAAAAAGTCATGCAGCAGATTTTGTAATGAATTAACTGGTGATTGGGATTTTTGGAAGATCCACATACATTATTCCACACCACCTCCCAATCAATGGTCTCTGTTCCTAGAAGTATATCTGCCTCCCATGATGTATAAATGGGTAATTCTGTAGAGGTGTATAACGAGAGATTGTTATAAATGAAGGAGACTGTTTCTTTTTCTAGGGTGATTTTTCAATTCCGAGCCCCAGGAAACCTTAAGTGAGTTAAGTGCTGATCTTACCCTAAAGTAGAGAAATTGTGAATTTCTTGGGATAACGAAAAGGGATATTAAATGAGGACAGTCTAAAATTGAGTTTTGCCCTGAAATATCTCCCAACATCCGAATGCCATGCTGAGCCCACAGTTGTGAAATGAATGGTTCACCACCTGTCAATAAATTGGCATTATACCAAATAGGGGAGTGTTTATGCCACGTTGATTTGAAAATGACATATTTCTCTAGATTCATCATAGTTTGTATTGTATATGATACTATAGGTCCAAATTCAGAATGACACTTCTCATGCTTAAGACCAGAAAAAGCCACATCTTGAAGCCTCAGGGGATGAACCAGCTCCTGCTAGTGTTTTCCAGGGTGAAACTAATTCTGCATCAAACCAATATTTTAAAGAGCGTACGCCCAATGATACAACTTGAAATCCGGGCAAGCCTATCCACCCTGAGATTGAAGTTGACCATTTGATGCGTAGTTTCTTCTCATTCCAAACAAACTTTTTAAGCTTTGATTCAAGTTTCTGCCAATACTCTACGGTGGATGGTAATGGGAGCATAGAGCAAATAAAGTTTATACGTGGAAAGATATTCATTTTGATTGTAGCCACGCGGGCAGGCATCGACGTAGGGAGTGCTGCCCACCTCACAAGGTCATTCTCAACTTTCTTCAAAATAAATGTGTAATTATTTCTAGCTATTGCCTGGACACAAGGCTTATTTTTACATCTAAATATATCACCTTTTGCGCCACCGGTATACGGGACTGGATATTCAATTTCTTCAGATCTGTATTCAACAGCATTGAAAATGACTTGGAGTAGTTGGTCATGTAGCCTGACAATGTACCAAAGTGTTCTATGATTTTCAGTATATTCTGAAGGGAATATAGAATGTGAAGTAGATCCTATTTTAATTGGAGCCACTAACGCACTTTTCAGTAAGTATTGAGTTAATGGTTCAAGTGACAAATTAAAGATGGAGGGGGATGCTGGGCATCCTTGTCTAGAACCACGACATATACTGAAAAGATCAGAAAAGAGCCCAGCTGTGACAACCCTAGCAGAGAGGGTAGAATATAATACTTGGATCATTTTAATAAAATGATCCAAGAAAATTAAATTTTTTCCAGAACATTCCACAAATACTTCCATTCCAAGTGATCAAACGCCTTTTCTGCATCAAATAAGAGTCCACAGGGTGAGCCTGTCTTTTTAGTTCCAGAGATAATATGCAGAAGCCAGCGGATCTTATCTGATGCCAGCCGTCCCTTGAGAAAAGCGGTCTGATCCACATTGATTAACTTCCCAATGACTTTATCCAGACGCATGGCAATAACTTTGGAGTAAATTTTAATATCTGCATTAATTAGTGATATGGGGCCATAGCTTGAACAATTCTGAGGGTCCTTCCCCGTCTTAAGAAGTACTGAAATAAGAGCCGAGATCTCTGAGATCTCTGTGGAAATAGCCTTTCTCTATTGCTGAATTAATGGTATCTAGCCAAATGGGTTCTATAATATTCCATAGTTCTAAGTACAGTTCAGAAGGGATCACATCAATTCTAATGTTATAGGGGCTTCCAGGTCCTTAGATTCATCGTCAGATAGCATAGGTAAATTCAGATTGTCAAGGAATGAATCAAATAGGTCCTGAGAAAATGGTCCTCCAAAGAATATAGATTTTCAAAAAAAACCTTAAATGTATTGTTAATGTCAGCTGTCTTGGTGACCAGACCCTTCACCGGGCAGTTTATAGAAAGAATGTTAAACTGGTTTTCTTGCTGTTTTAAAGTTAATGCAAGGAGACGACTTGGTTTACTGCTATCAGAGTAATATTTATGTTTGGTCATTTGCATCATAAACTCAACCAGTTGCCTCAGTATATTATCTAGTTCTGCCCTCACAGGCTTAAGCTTTGCCTCTACCTCATTACTATAGTTGTCCTTAGCTCTCTCTCTTAGTTACTGCAAGCCTGTTCCAATTGGGAAATCTATTGCATTCTACTCTTTTTAAGATAAGATGAGATACTAATCACATTGTGGCGCTGAAAGCCTTTAATTGTTGACCATACCATTACTTTATCTTAAACTGAAACTTTGTTAATATTAATAAATTCCTCTAGTTTGGGCTTAACTTGTGCAAGATATTTCCTGTTTCTCAGCAGGGTTGTATTAAACCTCCACCTAGATGGATTACCTTGTAAGAGATCAAAATCAAATGAGGTTAAAATTGCATTATGGTCAGAAATATTGTGAGGTAAGAAAACCACCTTGTCTACAGTATTAATTTTTCATTTTTAAGTATCCTAACCTTTTCTTTCAAGCTATGGCAGTACAGCACTTACCTTTGTGACATTTCAAGCTATTCATTGAGTATTCATTGACTTGAGTTGCAATAAATAACTAGAAAAATTGGGGTGTTCCAAAACTTTTGACCAGAAGTGTAGACCTGCAGTGAGAGGGTCAGATAAAGGGCTGTAGATAGAAGGTTATTGCCTGTAGGCCTGTAGTTAAAGGTTTGATATAGGCGTGTAGTTAGAAGATATCATGTAGGCCTGTAGTTAGGTTTGATATAGGCCTGCAGTTAGAAGATTTGATATAGGCCTGTAGTTAGGTTTGATATAGGCCTGAAGTTAGGAGATTTGATATAGGCCTGTAGTTAGGTTTGATATAGGCCTGAAGTTAGGAGATTTGATATAGGCCTGTAGTTAGGTTTGATATAGGCCTGAAGTTAGAAGATTTGATGTAGGTCTGTAGTTAAAGGTTTGATATAGACGTGTAGTTAGAGGATTTGATATAGGCCTGTAGTTAAAGGTTTGATATAGGCCTGTAGTTAGAGGATTTGATATAGGCCTGTAGTTAAAGGTTTGATATAGGCCTGTAGTTAGAAGATTTAATGTAGGCCTGTAGTTAGACGGTTTGATATAGGCCTGCAGTTAGAAGATTTGATTAAGGCCTGTAGTTAAAGGTCTGATATAGGCCTGTAGTTAGACAGTTTGATATTGACCTGTAGTTAGATTTGATGTAGGCCTGTAGTTAGAAGTTTGACCTGTAGTTAGAAGGTTTGAAATAGGCCTGTAGTTATTAGGTTTGATTATGGCCTGTAGTTATTAGGTTTGATTATGGCCTGTAGTTAGAAGGTTTGATTATGACCTGTAGTTAAAGGTCTGATATAGGCCTGTTTGAAATAGGCGTGTAGGTAGAAGATTTGATATAGGCCTGTAGTTAGACAGTTTGATATTGACCTGTAGTTAGAATATCTGATGTAGGCCAGTAGTTAGAAGATTTGATATAGGCCTGTAGTTAGAGGTTCTATATAGGCCTGTAGTTAGGCAGTTTGATGTAGGCCTGTAGTTAGGTTTGATGTAGGCCTGAAGTTAGAAGATTTGATATACGCCTGTAGTTAAAGGTTCTATATAGGCCTGTAGTTAGGCAGTTTGATGTAGGCCTGTAGTTAGGTTTGATGTAGGCCTGAAGTTAGAAGATTTGATATAGGCCTGTAGTTAAAGGTTCTATTTAGGCGTGTAATTAGAAGATTTGATGTAGGCCTGTAGTTAGGTTTGATGCAGGCCTGTAGTTAGAAGATTTGATACAGGCCTGCAGTTAGGTTTGATACAGGCCTGAAGTTAGAAGATTTAATAAGGCCTGTAGTTAAAGGTCTGATATAGGCCTGTAGTTAGAAGGTTTGAAATAGGCCTGTAGTTAGAAAGTTTGATATAGGCCTATAGTTAGACGGTTTGATATTGGCCAGTAGTTATTAGGTTCGATATAGGCCTGTAGTTAGAAGGTTTGATACAGGCCTGTAATGGAAGGTTTGATATAGGCCTTCAGTTTGCTAATGTGCCTTAATTGAGGGTAGGTTGTTTAAGAAGAGGTCTGATTACAGCTTCTTTAAAGGACTGTGGCATGTAGCCTGTTGATAAAGATGTATTGATTGTTTCCAACAAGGATGGACAAACTAAGGGAAAGACCTCCTTGAACAGCTTAGTTGGGATCGGGTCTAAAAGGCAGGTTGTTGATTTGGAGGAGGAGACAAGAGAATTTAGTTCCTGAGGACCAACTGTAGAAAAACAGAATAAGTCAGGTTTAACTACAGTCCTCACAGCTGAGGGCGAGAGGAATCACAGGCTCAATAGAGCTCTGACTTTGTGTCAACCTGGCTACAGTGCTGAAAAGGTACCTAGGGTTGTTTTTATTTTCTTGAATTAGTGAGGAGTAGTAGGCAGCTCAAGCATGCCCTAAGGCTTTATGTATTTATTATGAATTTCCTGCCAAAGTATACAAGACTCCTCCCTTTTATTGGAGCACCATATTCTCTCTAATTTACAGGATGCTTGTCTAAGTGCATGAGTTTCAGAGCTAAACCAAGGAGCTGTCCTCTGACAGTTAATAGTTTTTTATCTCAGTGGGGCAATTGAGTCCAAAGTGGATCTTAGAAAATCAGCTGAGCTTTCAACAAGCTGATCCAGCTGATTATAACAGTTTTCCATAGGCAAAGGCTCTGAATCCAAAGCAACAAGAATGGCCTGACCTTATCCTGACTCCATGATCCTTTTCTTAAATTTAAAACCACAGTTTGAGTAGGTTTAATACAACTAATATCCATAAAATGGTTATTTTTAATAAGACAATACTTGCCTTTCAGTATACTCATAGTTCCAGCACAGCAGGATGAGACAGAAAATGGAGATGAAGACAAAGATCTTCCTCACTGGACTCATGATCTGTTGACGAAGAAGGCAGAAAACCAACATACGTCAGAAAAAGGTGTAATCCACTTGTCTCTGCTTGTCTCTCCATGATGGATTCAAGTTGGGTTTTGGATGTATGTATGTGTATATAAATATGTATATGTATATTTTATATATGTATATGTGCTGGTCTGTCCTGTCCTGTCCTATTTTTTCTTGCTGGTCCAGGTCTGTTTTGTCCTGCGCTGTTTTTTCTTGCTGGTCCTGGTCTGTCCTGTCCTGCTCTGTTTCACCTGTCAGGTTCTGGTCTGTCCTGTCCTGTTCTGTCCTTTCCTCGTCTGTCCTGTGCGGTTCTGTTTTATCTGTCTGGTCCTGTCCTGGCCTGTTTCATATGTCCAGTCCTGATCTGTCCTGGTCTGTCTTGTCTCCTTCTGTTTCATCTTTTTTGTCCAGGGGCCTCATTTATAAAACTGTATGTAGGAAAGATCACTATAGGTGTAGTACGTTGGAAACAACGCATGGGCACAAAAAAAATAAGGGCTTCATTTATAAAGCTTGCTTACACACAAAAGAAAGTGTGCGCCACTTGTAAGCAGGGGTGGACTAGGACAAAAATTTGGCCCTGGACTTTTTGGACCAGACCGACCCACTACTGTCTGCGCACAGGTACTGTGCCAACTGTCCCCAGTGATGCATCAAACACACAAGCCCTTCATAACACCGCTATGCTGAACAATATCCCTTTATATTCTGAAGTCTAAGTTAATGAATAAATGATAAATATACAGTGTGCAGCTTATTTGCTCTTTAAAACGATACTGGAGTAAGGATTTAAGATTCAAGACTGTTTATTTATGTGTTTATGTTTGTTTATCTATGAGTGGACTCACTGGGCTGCTGGAGTCTCTGGTGAGATCATTTCTACAGGAGAGGTTGCACTGGGCCTGGTGCCTTTCACAAATCTAGACATAAGAAGTAGAGGAATAGTGTGGAACAGTGTAATTATTGCTGATTTTTTATTTATATTTATTTATTCATTTTATATAAGTGCCTTCTTGTTCTATGTTGTTCACTGTTTGTAAACTAGCAAAATGTGCAATAAATATATGTTTAAAAAAAATAGTGTGCACAGACTAGAGCAAGACTACATGCAAAAAATGAGTCTGCATGCAATGACAACTTTGACTATTTGGCTAAAGTATGGAAAACAACAGAATAATGATCTGGAAAAAAAGACAAACACTTCAATTTCTATTTTTAGAACAGTAACATAACGTATAGACAATACATCTGCATAATATGTATGCAGATGTGTTAGTGTAACAAATGTTAATCACTGTTATTGTCATGATTCCTGCCTGTACTGTTTTGTTTTGTGTTCTTTTGCTCCTCGTTCTGTTTTATTTTTGTATTCATTCCTTCTTCTGGTTTTGACCTCTTGTCTTGTGTCTCTTGTGTCCCTGCTTTGGTCTTTGTTAAGTTACCCGTTTTGTTCATGTTTCATGTCTTGTCTTTGCGTTTCCTATTTTATTTTGAAAGTTCACCAGTCTCTCCGTATTGCCGTAAGTTTTGCTTCCTGTCTCCCTCGCTTTTGTTTTGTTCCTAGTTTTCTCTGCTCAAAAAACCTGACAGCTTTATTCATTTTAACTGTATAATGTAAAATCATTAAACCAAAAACACTGAATGAAAATAATATATAAAGCATAAACATACTATTTAAGTTGTTAGATCAATGTCCTTCATGAACCAAATTGGACTGCGGGCACTAAAAAGGTGCATGTTGACGCTTCAAACACTTTATCTCCGGTGACATGATTGGGGGATGGGGGAAATGATCAGATCTACATGCTCAAACACATCACATTGCAACATGCAAGTTGTAAGCTTGTTGATCTGCAATGTGGCATCCTGAGATGAAAGTATAAAATACAGCTTAAGTGGTTAATAAAAGCAACTAATTAATTATTCAGTACAGTTATTGTTTTCCAATACTTTAAGAACTAGATTTAGTTGTAACACACCACATCTTTTTGCTGTTTATTATGTCACGTAGTTCATAAACAATAAAGCAACAGCTCTGAGGCGTTTATTAGACTGAATGTTTATCCACACTATGCTTGAAGGCACACCTACCACGGTCTCACCTTTTGTCGACATTAGATTCATCTGCCTCCTCATCCTCCTGCACTGTCGGCAGTGTAACCTGACACCACCTGCTCACCACAGTCTCACCTTTTGTCAACATTAGATTCATCTGCCTCCTCATCCTCCTGCACTGTCGGCAGTGTAACCTGACACCACCTGCTCACCACAGTCTCACCTTTTGTCAACATTAGATTCATCTGCCTCCTCCTCCTACTGCACTGTCGGCAGTGTAACCTGACACCACCTGCTCACCACAGTCTCACCTTTTGTCAACATTAGATTCATCTGCCTCCTCCTCCTACTGCACTGTCGGCAGTGTAACCTGACACCACCTGCTCACCACAGTCTCACCTTTTGTCAACATTAGATTCATCTGCCTCCTCATCCTCCTCCTGCTCCTGCACTGTCAGCAGTGTAACCCGACACCACCTGCTGCTGAGACAGACAGGTGATGCAGCAAACATCTCTGTCACCTTTCTGCTCTTAGCAGCCTGTGTTGATAGAGCTTTTCTTTTCTCGAAGTTTCTCTGCACCTACTGTTGTGCTGCCATAACGCTGATGTTTCTGTCTCCCTCTCTCATTGACTGACTGTTTATCATCATTAAAGATGATTGGAAGAGGTGGGGCTAGAACATGCGTGGGTGGGACCCCTGGGCCTCTGTAGCCTTTCACAGAGGGCCATTGGTCCTGGTAGTCTTGACAGACAGGCCACTGACTGGGCCAATCACTCCCCGGCAAAATCTGACTCCCCCCTTTCGTGAACATGCACGACTTACAGTTATGTTCATAATAATAGCAGTGTGTTTAAAAAGGTGAGTAAACCTCAAAATTCTTCAAATAAATTTTATTTTAATGCACACAAATGCATTGGGGACACTGCCATTCTATTTCAAAGCAAGAAAATTGGAAAAAGTAAATGAATTTGATTATGTTTTACAGAAAGTCAAGAAATATAATGTTCAAAAAGATAGCAGTGTTGATATCTTTATTTACAAACTCAAAAATGTAGTGTATAAACTAAGAATTGCTTGATGATTCAACTTTCCTGACAATCATAAACTAATGTTTAGTTGCATAACCACGGTTTCTGATAACTGCTTCACATCTGTGGTGCATGGAGCCTACCAACTTCTGGCACCAGTCAACAGGTATTGAAGCCCAGGACAATTGTACTACGTTCCACAATTGCTCTGCATTTCTTGGTTTTGCCTCATGAACAGCATTTTTTATGTCAGCCCACAAGTTTTCTATGGGATTAAGGTCCGGGGATTGTGCTGGCCACTCTATTACTTGAATTTTGTTTGTCTGGAACCACGATTTTGCTCGCTTGCTGGTGTGTTTGGGGTCATTGTCTTGTTGAAACCCCAATTTCATGGCCATTTCCTCTTCAGCATACAGCAACATGACTTCTTCCAGTATTCTGATGTACTCAAACTGATCCATGATCCCTGGTATGCCATAAATAGGACCAACACCATAGTACGAGAAGCATCCCCATATCATGATGCTTGCACCACCATGCTTCACTGTCTTCACTGTGTGAAGCTGTCTGTGGCCCTTAGACCCAAAAAGAACAATCTTACTCTCATCAGTCCACAGAATATTGCGCCATTTCTTTGTAGGCCAGTCAATTTGTTCTTTGGCAAATTGCAACCGCTTCGGCACACGTCTTTTTTTAACAATAGGACTTTGTGGGGGCTTCTTGCTGGTAGCTTGGCTTCACATAGACGTGGTCTGATTGTTACAGTACTCACAGGCAACCTTAGATCTTCTTCGATCCTCCTGGAGCTGATCATTGCTGAGCCTTTGCCAATTTGGTTACTCTCCGATCCATTCGAATAGTCGTTTTTCTTTGTCTTCCTCGCCTTTCTGGTTTTGGCTGCCACTTTAAAGCATTTGATATCATTTTAGCTGAACAGCCTATCATTTTCTGAACTTCTTTATAGGTTTTCCCCTCTTTTATTAACTTCTTAATCAAAGAACGATCTTCTTCTGAACAACATCTTGAACAACCCATTTTACTCTCTCTGTTTTTCAAGGACAAATGCACAGCCAGCATATGCAGCGCCAGTTGCCTTGATCCTTAAATAAGGGCCACCTGTTTAACACCTGTTTTTTCACACAATCAGTTACCTCACTTATTGAACTCAGCACTGCTATTTTTTTGAACACGCCCCTTTAAGTTAATAATTCAGTTTCACAGAATCAGCAGCATGCACGTCATGCCTGTTGGGTCTGTTGGTTTTCTATACCTTTACTAAACCTTCTAGGAACTTACTTGCAGTGTAGAAGTTGAAATTCTAACAAAAACAGTGATTTATCTAGCTAGTGATGAGGGACTGCTATTATTTTGAACACAACTGTACGTTTCACTCTGTGGCCACTTAACGGGTTTTCTGTTGAACATTTACTGTTTTTTTTTCTGGTTAAATGTGATTGAGTAGAGAACTGTAAGCGTTTTTTCCTGTTAAATATGATTAGGTGGCGAACTGTAAACAGGTTTGTTCTCCTCCTTTCATCCGTATATCCGCACCACCATTGTCCAAACGGGGCACAGTATCAGTATGGCACATATGTAAATGAATTTTTTAAATGCTTTAGTGCTTGTACTGGTACATAGGCCTACTCAACTAATTCAGTCATCTTTTTGCTTAATATTTTGGTCTTATGGGAATAGAGCACTGATGTCTTTTTTAATGTATGGAGGTGAAGAATGGTTGAACAGCAAATCTGAATATTTTGATGCACATTTAGGTTAGGCAACGATACACTTCTCCTCAACAACTCACAAGGGGTGAAGCTCTTGCAAAGTGCTTGTGTAATAAAACATACATGTCCATGCCTGTGAGCAAGTAAGAGTAACAAAAAACTAGACAATTTCCACGGAAATCGTGAGGGGGGCTAGGGCGGCCGCCGACGGGCATTTTTTATCACAGGTCATATTGTCAAGGTTGTGTGACAATGACATGATGAACTGGTTGAGCAGAGAAGAGAGATGACTGGAGATCATTTTCATGTGTTTTAAGCATGTCTTGTCTGATTATATGAGGTCTATCACCTGACAACTGATCTTCAGCTGTCTAATTGATATAACTGGTGGTGTTTACCCTCCCTAGCGGCTGTGATACTGCTATGTCTACAAATGTCCTGTGGCTGTCTTTGGCAACATATATGTGTATAACGATGTGTGGATGTGTTTAGCGACTGACGTCGCCAAACACTTTTTATGTGGGGGCTCTGTGTGGACTGAGCTCCCTTTAACCTCATCCACACACACACACACATTCACATAATGCGTGCTTCGCACGCACTTTCAAAGACAAGAACACCTGTGTGTGAAGCTTCAAGGGGAGAGGAAGAGCTCTGTTGTCATGGTAACCAACCCTCACTGACACCAGGTGCAGCACTTTTGACTGTCCATCTCAAGGCATTTCATGCCCCTGAAACACTGTCGAACAACTGCTTATTACTCGAAAACTGTAAATGCTAGATGAAAAGTAAAGTGACCGTGAGCGTCGGACACGTCTTGGGATTCCGAGTATGTAATTTTATTACAGATACTGTAAGAAATGACAGAACTATCACTGTTTAGAGACAGTGATTCCTGCAGGAGGAGTAAATTTCAAAATGAATGGGGTTGAATGGGAGAAAGTCATGGACTTTGGGCTGAACAGCTGGCTCTCATTTATTTTCAAAAAGAGGTAGGGCTTCAAAATTGGGTTTATATGAGGCCCAGGAACCTAGGCAACATTTCTGCGAAAAAATTATTCCCCTCCTATGTATCGTGTAGGAGTTATGACGGTTTGTTCGCAGTTTTTTCAGGTAAAAAAATTCGGATTCCTTCCACTCTGATGATGTCATTCACTCTAGCAGCCTGATTTTCTGGTGATTTGGGTCAATGCAAGGGGGTTTTAAAGACTTGCTTACCAAAAACCGTAAACCCTATTGTCATACCGAATACATTCCTGAAGAGAGGACAAAAGCGGTTGCGTTTTAGTGTTTGAATGGAGTCTGTAAGTGAAAGTATGGTGAAGCAGTAGTGCTTTGAAAAACTGGGTTTTTTTGGAAAGTTTTTGGTCTGCTCGGGTGCTGTCCCCATTCATTTTCAATGGGACTTTTTTCGCAGTTTTTTCGCGAATAACTCGGCTAACATTTCGCGAATTTCTTATAAAAGTCATAGCACACGGGACCGAGCCGGTCGTTTTGATATATAATGTGTCTGGGTTTTCTCAAAGCCCTAGGACAAGAAGCAAATCAAAAAAGTGGCTGGAAGATGAAGAAAAAAGAAAGAAATGCGCAGAAGAGCATAGCAACAACATTTGTGTATACAGATCAACAAACAGGTGCGCCCCGTGCTGGGAATCAAAAGGAGCCTAAGTTCACCCTATCAAACTAATGGGTTGGTAGAAAAGATAAATGGCACCGTTCGGAGGTGAGAAGAATAGCTTTGTGACTTCTTTTAGATTGCTTTGATTGTATTAGATTTTTACACATTTAAAGGTACAATCAGGTGCTTCTGAAAAGACGTATTTCTCACTCCAACCCCTCATCCACTTCACAAATCCTACAGTGTAATTGGTGCCATTTATAAAGTCACCAATTGTCAAGAACGTCCCAGAATGAACTTTCAGTGGGTTCTGGCAAGGTAACACCTTGTTCACTGTTTAATAAACACGGACACTTTTATTTTCTGGTTACATCATCAGGGCACTCTTAAAGGTGGTGTCAGACAGTCCAAAAGACTGGGATCTGCACCTTGACCCAGTCATGTTTGGACTCTGGACCAAAAAACAAATAACCACAAAGTACAGTCCGTACTTCCTGATGTTCGGAAGAGAAGTACGGTACCCTTCTGAAATTCCAGAAGATTTTATGGTTGGTGTACATACATTGGTAATTCATTTGTGTGAAGGGAAGGATCACATTATATTAATGCATCTTTGGTTTATGTTTTGCACAACTACTGATATTACTACTGTTTAGGATGTTTCATCAACAGGTTGACCAAAGTATTGAAGATGCTGTGGTATCGGAGAAGGTGTCTGAAGATATGCTGGCGCTTTCAAAAGTCCTCCTCAGTGCACAGGAAAACATCACAAAGGCGCAGAATAAAACCAAACAATGATTTGGACAAAACACTGGGCAGGCCTTTAAAGTTGGTGACAATGAGTGGAGGAGGAATGTTAGGAGCCATCAACGAAAGGGTCGCAAACTGGATGCTTCTTTCATAGGCCCCTTCACAATTTCTGACACAGTAGGAAAGAGTGCTGACCTGGCGGATGAGAAGGGGGTGGTCTTTCCAAAAATAAATGTGGATCACCTAATTCCTTTCAGAGACCACAAACCCAGGATCCCTCGAAAGCTACCCACATAGCAGAGACATTTGGCCCAGATTTGGCATGAAGCTGGCACAGGTGGCATTAAGTCGGCACTGGCATAAGGCATGTGAACCAAACATGGCCCAGGTGTGGCAAAGGTGGCACTGTCTTTACTCTGGCAAACAAGATCTGGGCCAGTTGCTGAATTAAGTATCTGGCCCAGAAATCAAAACAGAACCCTGGGCCACATATGTATAGCCGGTCTTGTCCTTAAATGCAGTTACAGATATTTTTCAGAAGTTGTTTTGTTTTACATCACAGATGTAAGAAGAATTTTATTCCATCATCACACACATGCACGCAAGATTCAGAGAGAGAGGGGGAACTGGGCTGTGTTTGAAAGCAACACACAGCATCAGCGACGCAGATGTCAATCAATAAAGCATATTGGATGGGTCACCTATCATTCCTGCCACCTCTGTAGTTGTAGCTGCGCGTGGTCACATAACCAGGGGTGAAAATCCGTCTGAGGGGAACAATAAACAGTACATTTTTAATATATAGCATCATTCAAAATGATGCTATTTATTTTTGCTGTGTTGGCTAATACTTTTTCAAATGTTGTACAAAGTGATACTAAGCAATAACTGAATTGTTTCTTATAGGCCCAAGTCCATATCCTACCTGTCTACAGGTTTGTTCCTGCTCAACCAGCAGTTCTAAGAGTGGTATTGGGTGGTAGTTGTCAATTACACCATATGTGATCCAACAGCATTTCTTTGCTCACCATTAACACTGGTCTGATCACCACTACGGCAGCTTTACGACAACTGAAAGCTCAATTTAAGTTTTGTAAGAAGAAGAAATAGACTACTTAAATGAATAAACAAACTACATCAAACCATGCTTTAAAAATATGTTCTTATCAAACTATCAACATGCAGCAACAAAACAGCATCTGAATATGTCACAAGACTTAAAAATGCACAAACCTTTACACAATTAAATTATAAAGTGTAACTGAATATGCATAATTACCCAATGTTTAATTTTCCTTCAGCAAATGAATATTTTTTGGCATGAATGTTGTAGGCTACAAGTCCACAACACTATTAAATATCCACTATAAAAGGATTTGACTTAAAAATGAATGTGAAAAGTGGGGATTTTAATTGGAGGACAATAAAGATTGGATATTAACAGCCAGAATGTATTAGAAACTGGATCTGTTCAAGTGAACATCAAAGTCAAAGTTATCACTACTTTCTTTTTAAATCAATAAATCTATAATAGAACATCAAACTCAATGTAATAATAGCTTACACAAATGAATTTATAAATATATTAATAATATTTATATAAATGATATAATATTATTTGTGTCATAAATGAGAGGATGAGGATGCCAGACTCTCTGATTGTCATGTAAAATCAGTCAGAGCGCATAGCCTGCTTACACAGCAGCAGTGGAAAACTCTGTACAATTCATAGATTCATTGTAAACCAAGATGAACAACTGTGCTATATACAGTGCAAATTTCTTTTTAGCTTAAAAATGAACACTCTAATTAGCATAAATCCTGTGTTCTGTTTATTTAAAACATGCTGGCAGACTTCAGACAAAGGAGTTACAGTGTTGCTTTTCATGTTCTGTGTGTACTTGTTGAACAAGTGGAGTGATAAAGAACTTATTGTGTGTGTGTGTGTGTGTGTGCGCATATATGTGTGAGCGGAAGGAGCCACGACAGTTGAAACAGTTGGACTAAACCACTGCAAAGATCACGAGGAGGGGGGTTGGAATCTTTCAGTAGTTAAAATTGTCAAACAATGTGTTTTTAAGTTGTGTACATGCACATAACAATGCCATTCTAAAACTTTTATTTGTGTTTACAAAGGGATGTTGGGGGGGGGGGCAACATCATGGAAGGTGGGGACACGTCCCCTGCCTTGCCCATGCACACTCCAGTGAGACATCCAGCAAAGACGTAGTGAGTGAAATGCCTTAATTTTATGTTTAGGATAAAGTTTGTCTTTTGAGACAGGCAGTTACACTACAAAGACAATTCTGTCCAGAGTCCAGCCTGACTGTTAAAGAGAGCTAATAAAAATTAGCGTTAGCCTGAAATGCAGGAAAATAATGGGCTGCTAGTGCTGCTGCTAGCATAGCCGTGCCTGCTTTCTGTTGGCATGTGGCAGTAAAAATATATTGTGCTTAAACTTAATTAAGTTGAAATGCTGAGTCTCTCTCTCATTTCAACTTATTGTTCTTCTACTTTATTATTCCTCTTCTTATTATTATTATTCTGTGACCTTTCTTATCTTGTTCTGCTGCTGCTTTGTTACAGTGGACAGGAGGCAGGATGAATGAAGCACTTGGTCTGATTTATTCTGGAAAACATGGGACAGCACACACAACCACAGTTGTGGTTAACAGCAAGTCGCTCAGACGCCTTTTCCCGCTCAGACCACAGCATAACATTGTTTGCTACTGAGGAATTGATCGTATAGTGGCACATTTTCCTGTCAAAAGTCAATGACACATAAATAAAATGCACAAAAAAAGGTAACAAAAATACCTCTTACAAAAATACAATACTTTGCATGTTTTGTAAGGGTTGGATGCAGTCAAAACACACATAGAATTATTACAGTAACAATATTTTCACAGTGTCTAGACTCACATTACTAGTTTTCAGACCTCAGAACATTGTGCTCAGAGGCTAAGCTCCTTTTAACATTGTACAACCAAAATTTAACCAACAGCACCATCTTGTGGTGAAAACATGGCACAGCCAAAAGCGTATCAGAAACCACATCACTGTCATTTGAAACATTACATACAGTACAATATAATACAGCTAACAGATTAACCAGTCATACCTCGAAAACATGGGACAGCACACACAACCACAGTTGTAAAGTATTAACTGCAAGTTGCTCAGATGCCTTTTCCTGCTCAGACTACAAAGGAAAGTTCCATGTTAAAAGACGTATCAGTCACGTTCACTCTTAAATGGTGGCAAGCTAACATTACTAGCTCTCAAAAGTCACTTAAGAGGCAATAAAGCTACTATTCCTTACAGAATTCTGTTAGACATTCATGTAAATAAGAATACTGATGGGTTTAATGTTCTATAACATAAGAATTTACATTTAAAGCAGAATTTATGTCTGAGCGAACCATGGATGAAACTTTGATTTCAAAGGTGGGGGTACACGTGGCTTGGTGTGTGTGTGTGTGTGTGCGGGGGGGGCTGACCCAGGGACCCTCTCCGTCAAAGTCAATACAACAGTCAATGATTTTGATGGTACAGTTATAGTCTAAGGAAACAACTCCATATGGTTGTATAAAATTACATTTGTAATTAGAGATTTTTTTTTTTTTTTTTTTTTTTTTTTTTTTTTTTTAGTTTTGCTGCTGTTCGACACAGAAATAATGTATGAAAGTAATAAATAAATAATCAAAAGTGTGTCTCTTTGGCATTAAATGGAAGCTTTTTAAAATCTAAATCTTTGCATTGTTGAGGCTCTTAAGCTGTTGAGGTTAATAATAACAAGAATAAGAATGAGAAGAAGAAGAAGAAGAAGAAGGAAGAGGAAGAGGAGGAGAAAAAAGGAGGAGGAGAAGATGAAACTTTATAAGATTATTGAGATCTTTGTAATTGATGGGGAGGATCTTAAAGTGGATTGACTTCTGGGTCATTCCACCGAATGGGTGCCATTTCCTTGTTGCAAATCTAGAAACACACATGTTTAACTATTTAAAATGAACACTGGTCAATCTTAAGCAGCATTATTTAATTTTTTATACAGGTTTTAGGACAAAGATGGTTGCTTTTTTCAGCCCTGTTACCAAAACTCATGTTACATTTTAAAAGCATGTTTAGAAGCATGTCAACTAATTCCTTCATTTCCCCCTCAAGAAAGTGTCTCTTTTAATGGAATGGTTGGTTATATGTTCTAATAATTAATGTTTGTTACTAAAAAATTGATACTTTTAGACAAAAGTTGCATTTCTCTATTATCATGTAATGTTTTGAACATTTGGATAAATGGTGGACCAAACATAATTGAAAAAGTTGTTTATCTTTTTATATTTTTTAAAGATAAATATTTAAGTAACAGGAATGAACAAGGGGTAACAGGAATGAACAAGACACAACAGGAATGAACAATGAACAACAAAAAGATGTGCCATGTGTGCGTGCATGTGTGGATGTGAATGTGCATGTGTGAATGTGTGACTTTTGAGTTAAAGAAACTTGTCACGAACGTTGCAAACCATGATGTCACTCTCGGGCTCAAAACGGTTGGTGACCTCTGCTCTACAGAGAAGCACCTCTTCATCTTGCCTGTTGCTCATCAGGGAAATGAAATTATCAGTCGGTCATATATTTGACATATATTTTTAACTTAAGTTCTGACAGGACAGCAGCTCAGTCCATTGTATTGATAATAACTCATTTAATGTGTTTTTTCTAAATAAAAACAGTGACGCCATGCAATCAAATTGGCATTTAAAGAGTTAAAAATTAAATAAATAATTTAATATTTGACATTTTTGATTATGACTGAAGTTGATTGAATAATTTGAGCAAAAAAAGTACAAAAAATATTCATCTGTTATGTTTTTATGGCGGGTTTTGGGAGGGAGAGGACATCTGGTACTCTGATGACCTCAAAGGGTCATAAATTAAAGCAACCCACAAGGGTTGAGTAATTTCTACAGTAAAACTTAAAAATCAGCTGAATAATGTAATATTAACTAATTTTCAATTGAATAATTTTTTTAAACAGTGGACTCAGCTCAGTTATTGATACTTAGTCGTGTAACTCTTAATATGAGTGACAGGACTGTAATAAAAAGCAACAGGACTGAAAGTAACAGGACTGAGTTTTTGGTGTAAGGTCAGCAAATACATGAAATGTAGCCACATGGCATTCTTGGTAATCACATGAGGATCTTGAGCACAATCTAGTGATTCACCAAAAATGTGTGTTTTTTAAAAAAAAAGCAAATGATTACTAAGATATAATTTAAGTAACAGCAATGTCTGTTGAGATTGACCTCCTCAATCAGCGTTAAAATATTATTAAATATACAGAAAAATGAATGAAAGAACTTAGTTTTGGTCTTCCCATGGCCTTTAGAAGATCAAACTGATGCAAGTTCTTGTTGTGTATGTGACTTGTGCAATGTTCCAAATGAATCAGATGGGATAATGTGTAAGGGTAACAGGACTGAGTGAGAACCCAGGGAGACTAAAATGTATATTTTTACAAAAAAAATATAAATTTATTTTGAAAAAAATATTTTTGAAGCATTGATGGGATATTGAAATACACAAAAATGCAAAAAAAAAAAAAACCCTGACATATATTTTGGATTTTATCAATTAGATTTTATTCTAAAGTGTAATGTTATAGAGCGGGGACAGGTGGAAAATGCAGTTTTTTCAATGTTCAAGGTCATTTTACTAATCTTTCCCATCATATATTTTAAATTTGCAATTAGATCATTGTGCAAGACACTGTCCAGTATAAGAAAATGTATTTTACAATTAATTTTCATGCATATATATACAAATAATTTCCTGGGAACGGAAAAGGCACCCATTTGGTTGAAAGGCCCTTCTAAAGAAGTCTCTTATGTGGACTTTGTAGTGGGGCTTTACATAATTCAACCACGAAACTGTTGAGGGTTGTTATAGGGTTCCACACAGACTGTTGTTGGTGAAACACTGTTCTCTGAGATAAGAAAGAGAGATGTCTGACGATGAGTTTTCTGCTGTGAAATATCTCCAAAATAAATCCCCAGCAGCTGAAATTGACACATCGCGTCCGACTCCTGTCCTTTCGGCACCACACTGGTGACCCCAATGTCAGTCTTGCTGGTGAAGATGAGACTGAACCGAGCATGGCAACGCCGTTATACTGAAGTTGCCTGAGTTCTGGGAGACTTCAGCCGCAGCATGGTTTGCACAGAAAGAGGCTCAGTTCGCGCTCCACTGGATCGATGACGATGACGCCCGCTACTACCACGTAGTCTCAGCTTTTGGGAGCTCCACAGCGGCCAGGGCGGTTAGCTTCATCACGACTCCTCCTATACGAGGTAAATACCAGGCTTTCAAGGCTTACCTCCTAAAGACATTTGAGCTATCACGGTCAGAGCGGGCCAGACGTCTGCTGTCCATTCAGGGCCTAGGGGACAGTAAACCTTCTGAGCACATGGAAATGATGTTAGCCCTGCTAGGTGCAGAGGAGCCCAATTTCCTCTTCATCGAACTTTTTCTTAGACATATTCCACCACATGTGCAGACAGCACTCGCCAATGTGACTATTACAGAGCCCCGGAAATTGGCTGAAGACGCCGACTGTTTCTTCCTGGCCACAGAACATTTCACCCCTCGAGTGCTGGCCCCAGCACGTGGTTACACACCTAATGGAGGCGGAGCCAATACTGGCAAGGGCCGTGGTGTTTCTGATGGTCATATCAGCTGAGGCATGTGCTATTTCCACACACGCTTCAGGGATAAAGCTAAGAAATACCGCCCACCCTGCACCCACTGCCAGACGGGAAACGCCAATGCCTGCGCTCCGTAGCGGTCATGATCATGGGCGTGGAGAACAGACTGCTTTTCATCAAAGACACCCTCTCCGGACAGAAATTCCTCTGTGACACTGGCGCTCAGAGGAGCGTCCTGCCAGCGACAGCAAGTGACACTGCTGCCGGGATGCATGGTCCACTTTTAACGTCTGCTAATGGCATGCCCATCCGCACCTATGGCACAAAGACAGTGGAGCTGTGTTTCAGTGGTCACACTTTACTTGGGATTTTGTCACGGCCGACATTTCCTTTCCTCTCCTCGGCGCTGATTTTTTATGTGCACATGGGCTACTCGTGGATCTCAAAAATGGACGCCTGGTGGACGCTCTGACCTTCTCCTCGGTCGCATGTACACGTGACAAAGCTACATACAGCGGCCTATCCAGCTGACTCTCAGAGAAGGACAAATACGAGCGTCTCCTCAGTGAGTTCCCCAGCCTGACGCAACCCACCTTCCCCGCCCCCTCACCTAAACATGGGGTTGAGCACCACATTGAGACTAAAGGACCCCCCATTCATTGTAGGGCGTGGCGGCTAAACCCTGAGAGGTTGGCGGTGGCTAAGGCCGAGTTCACCAACGTGGAACACCTTGGCATCATTCGCCGCTCAGACAGCGCAAGGGCCTCACCACTCCACATCGTTCCGAGGCCAGACGGCAGGTGGCGACCACGTGGAGACTATCGCCGACTTAATGAAGCCACTGCACCCGACCGATACCCAGTCCCTCATATACAGGACTTCTCTTCACACCTGGCGGGAAAACAGGTTTTCACCAAGGTCGACTTGGTGCGTGGATACCACCAGGTGCCCGTGTGGAAAACGGCTTCAACTTTCATGCTCTACAGATTCGGCATACTTCCACCTACAGACTTCATTCCTGCTTTGACGGATTTAATGACGTGTCAACTATTTTTACATGTGTTAGGCTTTTTGCTATCTTATATAGTTTTTGAGTTATCACTGTTTAAGCAACACTAAGTTTTGAGGACTTCTCTGTTCTTAGAGCGTGTCACGTGAGCACACAGAGTGGAGCTGCCGCTGCAGACAGACAACAAATCAACACAATTAACCTGCTATAACATTCTCAGACTTTGTTCCACAGACATGATTTATACATCAAAATAAAGGTACACTTCTCCTCTTTCACCTGAAATTTGTTTCAAACTCTACATTCACATCATTTTGTCTCAGTCAGCTTCAGAGCCACGGGTACCCTGTAAAGTCTTCCATCTGCGTCCATTATAATATTGGTCCCCAGAGAGCTAATCGCTTCACTTTGTAGCCTGTTTTTAAACTGCTCTCGTGTCAACATTTTCTACAGTACAGACATGAAACTTACATCAATCTTTTCAGCTGCTTCTTGTGATGCTCACAGTGCAGTCCTTTTTTGATAGCTATCACGGTTTTGGCACAGCATTAGCCTGTTTACCTGGAAGTACCCAGCTTAGCTTCCCTGCTCTGTACAAGCATACAGTATCATTACATAGTCTGCTCCTGTGTGGGTGGGTATATTGGGGTTTGTTAGCTGAGTGGTTAGCTGACTGGTTAGCATATCTGGCATATCATCTGGAGACTAGGGGTTTGCTTCCTGGTTAAGACTATTTTTTACTATAATGCATATTTTAGAACATACGTAAACACTTGTGCTATATTTCAGCATGTTAACTTTGATTCATTAATTTTAAGCCTTCTTCCACAACTGTAAACATTTTCATTCCACATTTCCCACATTTTCAGCTTTACTTTACTGCTTCCAACTATTTTGTCAGATTTTCACATTTTCAGCTTTGTTTGCTTTACTTTTAGCCATTTCATTTCACATTTCCAGCATTCAGACTCAGCATTTCAACACATTTGCTGCAAGGAAATGCAATTTTTCTAGTTACAAAATTCATGTAGGTTTTCCTAAATTTGTCACTTGCTTGCACTTGCTGTGTCTAAATCGCAAGACTGAAGCGACATTTTTAAACAAACCACACAGCAGAGCTCTGTGCAACATAGGCGGGTTGGACCTGGTTTTAACCTGCTGCATACTCGCCACCTTTGCATGGCAATTTCACTGTGCATATGTGTTTAGTGAAAATACAGTTGGTTGTACAGTATTTAAAAACATAGACTATAATGTTAACATTAAAAACTTCCTGAATTGGTTAACTGGGTTATTTTTAACTGCATTCACACTGATTTATACTAATGTGAAAACTCTCACAAGGTTACTCTGGTGTGTTGCATTACCTCTTACAATAAAGTGTTAATTTATATAATTTTAAACCAGTTCTACTTTGTTCTATAGTATTTACCTGTCTGAGATCTGTGCAGCCATTTGTAGAGTTGAATAAACAAAGCAGAGCAGCCATGCTAAAATAGAGAAGATGTCCATGTAGGTGTAGAGATACAAAATGAACGTTTTAACAGCTTAGCAAAAAAATGTGTCATGTCAGTTATATTTGATTCTCAATTTTGATTATTTAAATTGTATTTATATATTAGATCATTTTGTAATTTGTAATATTCTTTGTCTGTTGAAGGAAAATCCAGCTAAAGAAAATCCAGTAAAGGTATGAATAAAGCTGGATGTACAATGAAAGGAGCAATGCCCGAAAAAGGGCATTAAAGAGAGTTGGGGAATGGATTGAAAATGAAGTGGATATAGAGGGGGTGGAGGATGTCAATTCTTAATTAAGTGTCTGTGTTGATGATTCTAAGGACTCTGATATACAAGTAAGTGATGAAGAATATGACCAGGGTCTTGACATTGAGGGTATAGAAGAAGCAGAGGCTTTAGCTTCTGATGAGGATTTGCCTCGGTTTGGAGACTAGTGTCAGAATGATGTTGATCTGCAGAGCTCACTGGTGGATTGGGCAGTTTCATTTGGTATTTTTCTAATGGCTCTGTCAGCGCTTCTGAGCATCCTTAAAATATACCATCCTTTCCTGCCCAAAGATGGACAAACGTTGCTTTTCAGCAAATATAAGCTGCAACATTAACCCTGCAGCAGGTGGTGTGTTCCATTATCGTGGAATATTGAATTCCCTTGAGAAAATCCCAGATAAAGTGTGGTCTTCTGTGCCAGACTGACATGCTAATCTGCAATTGAATTTTGATAGTTTACTCCTCTGGAAGAGTGCTAGTACTCAGTTTTGGCCAATCCTTGGTATGTTACAAGGATACACAAAGAAACCAATGTTAATTGGACTATTTTGTGGTACTTCATGATTTGGTACATGAGTTGAAAACATTGAAAAGTGAGTTTGTTTTGAAGCAGAAAACCTTCTTTGTTAATGTTGTTTCTGTTGTGTGTGATACCCCAGCCAGAGCCTTCATAAGAGGTGTGAAGTCACACAATGCTTAACATGGATGTGACAAGTGTCACCAAACAGGTGTCCGCCAATGTAATCGAATGATATTTCCTCAGGTCAATACGAGGCACAGAACTGATGACAGTTTTAGACAAGCAATGGATGAAGAACACCATGTCCATCACTCACCTCTTGCCGATGTAGGCATTGATATGGTTGTTTGCTTTCCATATGATTAAATGCATCTGGTTTGTCTGGGTGTAATGAAGCATCTTTTAGATTTGTGGATCAGCACCATTGGCCCACTGCACTGTCGCATTTCATCTACGCTCACTACCATGGTTTCAGATAGACTTCTTGCACTGAGAAGTTACATTCCCAGTGAGTTTACTCGAAGGCCACGGACACTTGCTGAACGATGTAGGTGGAAAGCCACAGAACTCCGACACTTCTTGTTATACACTGGTCCGGTTGTGCTAAAGGGTGTACTGAAGCCGCAGATCTATGATAACTTCATGCTTTTGTCAGTACGTGTGTACATCTTAGCAAGTTCAAAGTATTGTTTGGAGATGAATGACCTTCTCTGTTGGTTTCATTTGTTGAACATTTTGGCCAGCTTTATGGGGAAGAGTTCTGGGTTTTTTAATATTCATGGTCTGGTGCATCTCAGTGAAGATGTCAAAATCCATGGCAATTTAGATCTTATATCAGCATTTCCAATGAAAACTTTCTAGGAAAATTAAAGAAATTGGTTAGGGGGCCATGCAATCCTTTGACTTGGGTAATCTGTAGATTAATCAGAGATGGAAAATGGCGAGTACAGTCCTGATGTAAAAGAAAGTCAAAAACTTTATAAAGAGCATATGGTGCCAGAGTGTTTCTCACAACGGGTTTGCCAGTTTAAAGTGCTTGCTTTTGATGGAATAGTTATGAAATCCAAAGAGAGAGATTCTTGTATCAGAATTGATAACAAGTTGATTTTAGTCAAAAATATTGTCAAGGACAGAGGAACAGTTTACATAGTGGGAAATTAATACAAACAGGTGGAACACTTATCTTGGTTCTCTTCAGAGCCTGGAGGAACAGCTGCAGAGTAGCCCTGACCTCCAGAAACAATTGGTATGTTGACCTATCATATATAGTGACCACATCTAATCAAACTGACCTATTTTCCACAAGCGCTCTTATCTTAAAACTTTTACAACCTTTCAGTGTCAGTATTAAACTATTTCTTTGAAAAAAAAATAATATAGTAGTAATCATGATATGATTTCAGGTAAATACACTGGCTCTCAAAGGTGGGATGGACATTCTTGAGTGTGTTTGGAGGATTATGCACGCAATAATCACAAACTCCCTGGCAAGGAATATAAACATGAGAGGAATAAATGGAAAGATTGGTTTTCCAGCGCCTACAGATATGAAATGTTGTTACTGGTAAGTTAGCTTGGATACCAGCAGTATCCTACCTATGTTTAAGTATCTTCAAGGGTTATTTTTATTGATCATACATTGATATTGACAAGCACAAACAGCTGCTTGTCTAACACACTGCCCATCCTTGTTTTACATACATGAGTTTAAAAAAAAATCTTTTTCCTTGTACAAAGTATTAAACATTGGGGAAACACTTCTGACACCAGAATATCAGTTTTAGCAGAACTGTTCTTTTTAGTAGCCATATTACCTGATAATACAAAAAGTTAATTTAAAACCATGTGTGCATGTATGTTTCAGCTGCTGTGAGGCGTAACCGCCCAACATCTGGGGCCACGGACCAGGAAATCAATGCCACAATCAAAAGATGGCTACATCTGGCTCCTAATAGGGATGGTGGTAGGAAAGAGAGGATGAGGAGAAAAGAAGGCATGGAGAGCACAACAATTTAATGGGCTGATAAATGCTATTCAAGAGCATGGTGTATCCTGGTTCATGTAGAGACAGGGGTGAAAAATGTGCAGTATTCTCATTCATGGACTAACAGTGTTCTAAATGTGCAGTCTCGGTTCACAGACTGAGTTCTGAAAAATGTACAGTATCCTGATTCAAGGACTCGCAGTGTTCAAAAATGTGAAGTATCCTGATTCAAGGACTCGCAGTGTTCAAAAATGTGCAGTATCCTGATTCATGGACTGGCAGTGTAACAAATTGTGCAGTGTTCTGGTTTATGCTCTGACATCTCCTGGTTCACACAGCTTAAAAATAAAAATCTGTTCATAATACTGTAGTTTTTGAGGCTTTTTTGTAAACTCTGGATCAAATATGGCTCATGAATGAAGTGGCTTAGTTTAGGCTGAATTAAGGCTGATATCAGGAACCAGTTCTGAAAATTGTCTGGTCCAACATAGGGCCAGATTAGGGCCAGCTATGGTTATACAACATGGCTGAGATATGGGCCTTATGTGGCCCACATTTTGGATATCAGATGTGGACCACTAAAGGACCGTAATTCATTCTTGTATGTTGGCCAAGTGCATGTGGGTTGTGTGGGCCATCACTGGGCCAGACCAAATTTGCTATGTGGATACTGTCTACTCCTGCAACTGCTGCCCTAGAACCACCCTTTGCAGCCACTATAGCTGCCCCAGCTGCCCCAGCATCAACCGCTGCACCTGTCTCGGCCGACCCAGCATCAGCTGCCACACCTGCCCCTGCAGCCGCCGCTGCAGTTCCAGTCCCCGCCCTGGGGCTATCTGCAGCGACAGCACCATCAGCAAGAGACATCACAGAACAATGTATGAAAACTGCCATCTTACCACTGATTTTTTTTCCATTTCTATGTACCATTGTTGGAAAAGCATTTCTCACAATGTTAGGTTGAAAATCTTGGACTAGTTGTATTACACAGAAAGATAGTCTTTTACTGACACTTAATATATATAATTAAGTATAATATAATACTATTTGTTTCACAGGCATCTGAGATGCATGGACAGGAAAGAGCCCTTATGTCTAATGTCTAAAATAGGTCCCTATAAGATCTACTATGCAGACATTGCAAGGACAGCTTCGAATAAAGAGTTAGAAAGTGAGGTAATATTTTATGATTATCTATTGATATCTGTCTATGATCTATAACTGCTTGTCTGATCAGGTGAATAATGCACAGAATGTGCCTTCTACAATCATATTTGTGCGTATGTAATATTCAGAATCTCCCAATACCTATTTTTTTTCAGGTCATTAATGCTTACCCTTATGGCCCTTGTGCGGGACTTCAATCAAGAGTCCATGGAAAAGGCCAGAGTCATTGACAGCTTTGCTGTGACTGACATCTGACAACAGAAACACTCCAAGATGAAGGTTAACAGTTCAATCTAATGCATAGGCTGATTGTTAAAGACAACGTTTGGCATATTTTTTTGTTTTGTTTTTGTTTTTTCTTGTTATTTAAAGCTAACACAATTTCTTTCTTCTCTTGTCATGTGTTAGTTGAAATCCAATGGAGTACAAGTTCCTTGATGGAATAATAAATGAGAGTCACCATTGGATGTTGATGGTGAGTTTATAATATTACTAGATTTATAATACTGTGTACTATGTATTTAATAATGTGTAAATAATTCTTACAGCATGTAGTTTTAGTTTTACTATTTATAATAATGCACATACTGTTTTAATACCTTGCCTTTTTATTTATTATTGCTTGTCGGAGGTTTATTCAATTCTATTGTAATATATCACTGTGAGCTGTAGTGTTTTACACAATGTAGTACGGGCAAAGGAGCAACAAGGGCTGCTTCATTACAAAACTTCTGTCATATATCAGAATCAGAAATACTTTATTGATCAAAGACAGAAAAGTGCTTGTGTTACAGCTGCTCCTATTCAAAAGTGTTAAAATATATTCAGAAGTACAAAATATAAGAGTTAGTCAATGTCAAAAATAAACAGAGGTAAAAATATAAGCCAAAACTATTAAACATTTTAAATTTTACATTCTACTAGGATATATATGTATATGCAGTGTAAAAAAATGACATAAATGATACGTTATTGCCCAAAAGTAAATTTTGCACTTTGCACATTATTTGCACAGTTCAAATGAATGAATTATAACAGCAGGTGAAACTAAATATGAATATGTAACAGTTGACCTGTTTAGATGTTTAGCAAAACAAATAACATCAATTACCATTATGTGCCAAACCAAAAATACGGGTTTTCACAGCAAGCAGAACATTGCACCAATATTTCTGGGTACCATACTGGATATACCTGAACAATATTTGGTAGAATTAAAATAGTACGTCTCTGACGTTAATTTGCCTTTCTAAATCTAGCATGTGAAAATTGGTTTGTAATGTTAGAGCTGTATTTGCTGCTCTGTAGACTAAAGCCCTGCAAACTGATGCTTTTATTCTCTCTACACTTTCAAGTATACAATAACTACACTTATCTATATACTACCAGTGTACTAGTCCCCATTTCAGTGTACTACTTTCTACTCCACATTTTAGTTTATTGATGTAAAGTATACCACAAGTACACTCCTCTATACTGCCATTTTACTAGTTATATACTTCTAGTCCACATTTTAGTTTACTGAAGTATAGCCTACTTTGGGTATACTTTTATGAACTAAAAATACGATTTTACTACTTTACTTGTTATACATTAAGTATACTTGTAAGTTTACTTAGCATTTTGATTGAAGAATACTATTTATATACTTGAAATATATTTAAAGTATTCTTAAAGTTAACTCATACTGTATGTAGACTCGACTGCAATGTATTTACAAAATCACAAGACAGAATGTTGAGAACAAGTTTGACATATTTAACATTTTAAAACATACCATACAGTGCATTTACAACCTGCTTCAATCATTAAAGATGTGCATTTCAAAAACAAAGAGCCTCTGTTAAATCAAGTCCTTCTTTGATGAAAATAAGTAAAGAAGAAAGTGCACATCTGCATGTAAAAATGTGAACATAAAAATCTCTCCAAGACCAAGTCCTTCTTTGTCAAAAATGGATTCACAGATCAGTGCACAAAGTACTTTAATATATGAGGTTAAAAGAACAAACTGTTAATGCTGCCTGGCCTGATATTGACTAAAACAAATATGTTCTTGTTGAAACAGATGACGCTGTGTACATAACACCACTGCCAAACCCTTATAAAAGGGACTAGAACTTGACCAATAAAGTCAAGTCGAACGTTTCTCTGTTTATGTTTTTAAGGTACATAAAGATAATGCAATTGAGCACACATCCTATTCACTGTAAACTTTTAAAGTTCAGCACTATGTGATCTTGAACATGTAAATTTACAACATGGTTAATACCTCAAAGCAAATGTATGCAGTGAAAAACATTTTTATTCTGCTAAATTAAATGTAAGCACAATGACTTGACCTTATTCTGTACCTGGATCATGATATAAGGATATATGGATCAAGTATTAGTACTTTGTGGCAGGAAGAAGTAAAAGTATACTAAAGTACAAGTTTTAGTGTAAACTATAAGTTTAAGTCTTAGGACTCTAATTTCGTAGACCAGGCGCCAACGGGATATGTCCAGGGCATTTGCAAATTTCAATTGGAGGAGAGGAGGCGTGAGTGGGTTTAGCACAGCCGAGTGTAATCTTCACCAATCAAATGAACGCCTCTCCTCGCCTTTAAATGCGCCGCGGGCGAGGCGCAGTGACAATTTCACCTCAGTGGAGAAGAAGGTCAGAGCCGCTGTCCCTTTTGCAGCATAGAGGCCACGATACGCTTCACCGTGTGGACCACCTCGCCTGTCTCATAAATTTGAGTAAAAAATTAAGTGATAATTACATTTAAACACAGCAGCAGGCTAATCCATTCATCATGCTTGTGATCCACCTGCATTCCTGGTCTGTCATTGCCAAATAGTAGCGCCTTAGGTGAAAATATAGGCTATCTCATCCTCATCCTCCTTGCAATAATGTACTCCATCTTTTAGATCACGGTAAGAACAAAGATTGAAAGAGAGAAATATGGGCAGGTAACAGGTAAATCCTTAAGACACTGAGTGACATACTTTTATTCAGCGAGCGTCTCTCTCTTTTTTCTTTTCTTTTGAATTTCATGAGATGAGCGAAGCCGGATACTCCGTATCGGATGATGTGTCTGTTTGTGGTTGGCTAAGAGATGTGAACTCGTTAGTTTGCATCACTCTTCCAGCTGCCGTCAGGTTGAGTTTCCATTATGACAAACGTCTCTGATCTGACATCAGATGTGAGGGGACAATTAATATAGATACAAATGTATGTGCTGCTTCAGACGGTTAAGTTAATTAGTGGTTGCTGTGATTGTTTATTGCATTGAATTGTGCCTGACACCTCACCTGCCTGTGAGGGTTTGGTGACGTGTGTGCACTGTGCGCCTGTCAGCAAAATTACCACTGCCCGGGGTGCGCCTCTCCTGCGCCGAGAATAGACCAGGTTGGAGCTGGCGAGCTTTCAGTGCACCTTCCGCGCGTTTATTTGGCACGAAATTGTCACTGCGCCAAGCTGAATCTTTCGACACCTCCCCCTGGTGCGCTATCACATCCATCGCGGCGCAGCCGGTCTATACCAATTTGCCAAATTGGCTGTGCATGGCGAAATTTCCACTGCGCGGGGTGCGCCAGGCTACCCTACCCTGCACCACCCTGAGTTGTGCCAGGAAATTAGAGCCCTTAGTATTAATTTACTTAGTCTTAGACTTTTCTCGATACTTTTCAGTATAAACCAAGTATACTTCACTCTACTATTCTTAAGTATATAAAATATAGTATATAAAAAGTAAATTTCAAGTATAGTGCTTCAATTTTAGTATAAAATAAGTACACTTGTGGTACACTTGACTAAACTACTTTTTGCTAAGGGTTTCTCCTGCCTGACCCTTCAAGATACAATGAAACACAACAAATTGAATTCATGACTGATCAACATAGAGGCTAACGCCATGACTTTCGCATACAACACAATAATTGTTTTATATTTTGAAGTCACATAGATAACATTTTGGGCCCATATGTGACTAAAATGGTTGTAATTTCAAGCCCTGAAAAATATTCCTTAATTACTTGAATTAAAATAATATTGAGGTACTCTTGGAAATATTTGGGTGAGGCTAATTTGGCTATATATATCTTGGCTTTCTCCACTTTCTAATCATTACACTTCTAAATAAAACCTCAATTTGAATACGTCTTATAAGGTGCATCTTGACTGAAATGTTTCATATTTCATATTATTCATATTGAGGTCCATTAAATTCCAGACTGTCGCATCACAAATGTCTCTATCCTATGAAATCCTTCGACTCACCTTTTAAGTAAAGGTCTCTCCCCTCTCACTCCCTGTGCTCCTCTGCCCTGACTTCTACAGATCAATAGGGATGGAGGAGTGACTTTTGTTAATGTATTATTATCAGCGCTGCCCCTCCCTACACGCAAAACATGTGCTGTGCGTAGGGCCCCATTATCCATGAGGGGCCCCATTTTGTTCAAGGGGATGCATTCTCATTTGTCTGATGCAGCCATGATCGGCTCTGTGGACTACAGGCCTGATCTTTTCCATTTAAAGTGTGTTGTTACTGTTGTTGTCTGTCAGTTATGTCATTTTGCAGTGCAGCTGATTTCCATGTGAACATTTGATGTAAATCCCTCCTCAGCGTCTTTGCATGTGCGCATTCCTCCTTCTGCCTTATGAGCGTAGAGACGCAGATAGACGCGCATCACAGGGACAGTGAGGGATCATCAGTCACTTTGAGTGATTTTATAATTCAAACTGTGTCTTCATAACTCATGTTCATTGTTTAAGTGAACACAAACACTTAAAAAATGACGAGTCAGCCTTTTGATGAATCAAAACTCAACTTTCTGCAGCAGTCCAGCTCTTGTTTTCACTCACTCACTGTTTTCTAAATGATAAATTCATCCTTTGGTATCCTGGATCACTTATTAAGAACAATCTTTAAGAACAATCTTTGAAGGATCAAGCTTCAAGTACAATCTACTAGTGCAGTGTTCTCAACCTGTGGGTGGAGGCCCATAATTGGGTCTCAGAGGCTGTTTTCAGTGGATGGTGCATGAATCGGGTAAAAATGTGGCAAACGTCTTCAGTGTATGGAGGCCCTAAGAGGACAAATATCCATCCGAGTATGTCAGAGCATACCCACTAGAATAAACCAGACTACACCACTGGAAGGTGGGTATGTATGTTGTTGAAATAAAAAAGAAAAACTTTGTGGCATAAAAACCCCAGCTGCTAGCCTGCAATCATGAGACAGAAGAGAGGATAATTCTGTCTAGATGTGGACTGGAAATTAAATTTCCCTACAGCCCTGATTATCATTTATTGAATGTCTTGTTAACTGCATATAAATTCATCTCTGCACTCTGTGACCCCCTGGTCTGTCCGGTCCTGGACTGTCTGGTCCAGGGGCCTCATTTATAAAACTATGCGTAGGAAAGATCTCTATGATAAATTCATCCTTTGGATATTTAAGGACCACTACGATATAAAGCACTAAAATTCAGACATGTTTGTGGATTATTCTTTGGGCATAAGCTAGAAAATTGTTGCTGGAAATGTCGGGGAACATGTGAATATTCAAGGATACCAATTTCGCGATGGATCGAGAGGGAAAATGACTCAGTGTGAGGATGACATATTAATAGGTGGGCACAGAGTGGGCATCACTAATGCCAGAAAGGCAGCAGAGTGAAGCCTGTGGCTGATGCTGTAAATAAGGCTGCCTCAGAGGGTCGGACTGTACCTGAAGGCGAAAAGAAATGGTCCGACATAACAATGAAAAGGCAAATCTATCTCAACAGAAAGAGTGTCTGAGCGACAGGGCGCACCGGAGCTCACCCCACAGACAAAAAGCAGTGTGGTGGTGACAGAGGCGGAGGGGGACACGGATGCAATAAAATGCACCAGAGTCTCCCATGTCCACGTCCTCCAGCAGTGCCAGATAAGCCACTGTGCAACAATCATGTCATTTTAATTATAATTATTATTAATATAAAACTTTATTTGTATGGAACATTTTGGGAACATGTTCTGTCTGCCTTATTTCTTATGTCCACCTTATTGCTTATGTGAATAAATTTAATAAACTTGTAAGGTGTTATGTTTCGTCATTTTTTCCACAAGGACAGAACATAATTAATTCAATAATAAAGGCTACGTGTGTGGGAGTGTGAGTGTGCATGCGTTCGTGAACTCCCTGGGGCATCAATATTAATTGTTTTTCTTCATTTTTGCAAAAATATCCTTGATGGACTTGAGGTTATATAGCACTTTTCTAGTCTTTGACTACTCAAAGCAGCTTTACACCGCAGGTCACATCTACCCATTCACACCCATTCACTCTCACATTCACTCACTGATGGTTCGGAGTTTCTATGTTCGTTATCCATCGGCATCACCTAACACATTCACGCCTTTTCAAGCCCATTTACACAGCAGTGGGAGCAACCGTGGGTTAAGTGTCTTGCCCAAGGACACATTGCCATGTGTCACCAAGAGCTGGGCTCAAACCTGCAACCTTGCGATTACTGACCAAGCTCACCATCCAACTGTGGCACCGATGCACAGACGTGTTGTGATATGTGTAATATTCATTTATTTCACATAAATGTATCAGTTTCACAGCGCTGTTTTTAATTTCATCCTTGAACTGTTGGGGTCGCAATTTCCCGTTTCTCCAGATTTTGTCAAAAGTATCCATCTACAGTGCATACCGGAAGTGCACACCGAAAGTTGGTCTTCTTTGAGTATTTTATTACTTATTGGCGCTACGATGCCATGCAGGAACTTGGGCGCCCCCTGAGCCGTGGAAAGAAGATGTACAGACCGGAAGTTGGTCTTATTTGTGTAAATAATTCGCTGCTCCATACCAGAATATATATTTATTTTTACTTTGCAGTTACATATTTGCTGTAACTTGTAACTGTATAATTTACTATATTGAATTATTTATATTATGTATTATACATAATATTGTGTATATTTCTTTATCTATAATAATTTCAATAGGTATAATTATTTTAATGATTTTATGCATACTGTATATAATCCTGAAAATTTAAAGTGCTAACATCTAATGGCCCAAATGTTAGCAATTAGAAGCCTAAAATAATTACGGAATCAAGTGATTCTGTTAATGTTTCAAATAATAAATAATATTACAGTTATTAAACTCTGTGAATACAATGTGTGTCTGTGTGCAGGAAGCCTGCCCACCAGAAGCTGCCTTCATTCAACACAATACAGACTCCCCACGCAGTGTTTGCTCAAAGCACATAGAAAAGCTTAGCTAAAAGACTTCAATCCTGCTGGTCATTTCCTCACACTCCAAGGATCTTCTGGGATTAGAGAGGGGCATCATGAGCGACTCAATGGCCCCAGACAAGTGTGACTTCTACAGAACAGGGAGTTCCTGGGTCTGGAGATGTGTTCATTTTCATGTATAACTATTAAATGATTGTAATAATTACACTTTCCAATTTCAGATTGTCAATATTCTATTAGTTCTTTTTTTTTTTTTGTTTGAATAAAGTTAAACACAACATTACACTATCATGCTGGTAACATTAAGAACTTGACTTGGACTTCTCCTTTTTGTGGCAAACGTTTTAACGGTTGAACATACAAAGAAATAAACAAGGGAAAGTATATACAGGAAGCCCTAAAATATGTTCCCGGTGGCCAGGATAACTTCTGCGCTCAGTCTGGTCATGCCTTGTTCCTCCAGAATTTTGATCAAAAACTGAAAAAACGTAAAATTTATTCAGAGCCGAAAAAGTAATAAAATACACTAGAGGACCAACTTCTGGTGTGCACTTCCGGTATGTGCTGCAGATATGGCAGCACTCGGTCCCTGCAGATGGGTGCTTCTCGATTTTTCACCTACAGCAGGGTCAGAGCTGACATTGAGGTGCATACATTCTCCCGTCAAGTTTGTTTTTTATAAATCCCAAACATTGGTTACAAGTGGCATATGCTTTCTTTTGTTCGTAAGCAAGCTTTATAAGTGAGGCCCCAGGTCTGTCTTGTCCATTTGGTATTGTGAAATTTGTCTCATCCACTTTGTCCTGTATGATCTTCTTTGTCTCGCCCTAACCTTACAACCATGTATAAAAAAAAGAAATGAAACCCCTTACTGACTGTTCATTCTTCAGTTCAATACTTTAACCCCCACCAACACATCACCTTTGCCCCCTTGCACTTACCTGTTCTTGGAGCCAGGTATACAGTGTCTGCACCAACCTGCAGGTGTGTTTGACAAACATGCAGTGGTCTGTGAGTGTGATTAGAGGGGAGGGAGCAGAAATGAAGCAGATCATTGGCTGAGCAGTTGTTCAGGTTTACTCTGTAGGTACCTGCAGTTAGACCTACTGGCTCCGCCCCTTTGATATGACCTTACCCTTAACCTGTTCAGCCCCACGCTCTTTTTTATGCCTTCGCTCGAAACCTACAAGGTCTATTTGAATAATTTTGGTGTCATAATAAAAGTAACGCTTGAGAGATTTTTCCAGATGTGTCATTATCAGTATATGTGTTACTGGGACAGAGTAAATGAACATAGAAGTCAGAATAATTTGAAAATTTTATCCTCGCCTAAAACAAAAACATTTTTTTTGTGAATATCTCTCTTAGAAATGATGCTGGAGTAGCTGTAAAACTTTAAAAATGAATAATAAAATATTTTTACATCATCTCTGCAAAGGATTATTGTTATAAAGTGATGCAGAGAAAAATTATAGAGGTTTGATAACAATATGGTCAAGCGGGGATTTTGAAAAACAGTGCATATTGAGCCAAAGGTCAAAAATATATGTATCTCGTCAAATAAAAGCCAACATGACTATAGACTATAGTCTTAAAGGCACAGTTCACTGCTTTGTGCTGTTGTGTCGAAAAACTTTTCACCTGAGCCCCAGCAGACCCAAAGACACCCAAAGTGTGGGTGGCTTTTCAATCAGTTTTGATACTTTGAGGTCATTTGGGGAGAGTGTACTGGAGATTACAGATCCAGGAATTTCTCAAAGCAAATTGACTGTCAACTGATTGCTTTGTGGGTCATGGGTAGGGCATAGGCTAGGGGATTATTGTGTTAGGGTAGGGTGCGTGGTCTGAACTGAGAATAACAGTGAATTCCGGAGGGCCATAGGCGAGACGTCTGGCTCCAGGAGCCAGGTAGAAGCTTGCTCACGCCTCCTGAAGGATCTGGTATTGCACCATTCAAGGGACAGGCCACTCATGTGTATAATATATTCTAGTGTGAACATAAACTAAGAATGGCAGAGAAGCAAATAAGGGAATGGGGATGGGGTCCCCCGAACAGTTTTCAAGTATGTGTGTGTAAGTTGTGGGAGGATATGAAAGATGAGCATGAACCAAAAAATCAGAAGGAAGAAGTAGGGAAGTTAGAATTGATGGAGAGAGGTAGTCTGAGAGATAGTCTGAGGGAGACTACACTGTTAAAAAAAAGAAGAAAAAAAAAAGCATAACAATTGATAATGCCCAGTATGCCGTTAAACACATACATTTTGTGTCAAAAAACAGTAAAATCAGATGGTTTTCAGATTAACCCATGTAAAATCAGGGTATACACTGTTAATTTTAGGAACCAGCCAAATTTAACTACAGTAATTTCATGTTCAAGTACTTTTTTTTCCATGAAAAAAGTTATAACATAAAAAATTAGGCTCATAAAACTTAAATATTTATCTATAATTATTTCTCACTCTAGAGAATTAGTATATAAAAACAGACAACAACAACATTAATGACACAATGTATGAACAAAATATGTACTTGGAAGTACTACAAACTGGCAACAAGACAGGGGAAGACATGAGCTTTAAATACAAGAGGTGATCGGGGTGATTTGACACATCTGGGAAGCAGCGATAAGGGATCAGGTGTGACAGAGCCAGACAGGAAACAAAACACATGGGAACAAAGAAAGGCAGGTGAATTTTTAAAATAAAACAAGAAACACAAGACAAACATGAAACATGAAAACATAAAAGGCAACTTGACTAAAACAGGATCAAGACAGAAGACGATCAGTAATAATTGGACTGAGGTCATAATCATTAAACTTTGTAACTGTTTCTTGCAAATGAAACAAATGTTAAAACCATTTTGGGATATATTCAGTTTGGGCAATACATACTGTGTTTCTTTAAGGTAGAAGTGAACTAAAGGAATAAGGTAGTCTGACTTATTCATTATAATAATAAGGAAAGATCTGTAAAATGACAATTGAATATGAAAAATACACGTTAAGTTGTCTTTAAAAATGTGATAATGTAATCTTACTATGGTTAATATTTTGTAAGTTTAAGAGATAATATTTAAATTTTTGCTAGTATCTGTTAATTTACAGTTATTGGACTGTCTTACGGAAAATTGGTGATAAGCCTGTAAAGGCATACATTAAGTTGTATGTAAAATAACAGCTAAAGATTGAAGATTACAATAAATTGTCATTAAAAACAGAATATATATATATATATATATATATATATATATATATATATATATATTCTTGAATTACGTTTAATTGACTGTGACTTTAAACATAAAACTACTGAAAGAGGAAAAATCTATAAAACTACTAGCAAATCATTGTTTTTTTGGAAAACAGGAAAACAGGTACAATATTACAGTGTTCAGCAAAGATCAGTGTCAGGAAGTGATGAAACACGCAATGAGCTCGACTGATCAAGCACAGAGAGACTATATGGCAGAAGAAGGAAGTTGGGTCAGTGACAAATAAGACTTTGCATGATGAGCAATTCAAAAATGTTTTAATAAATTGTTTTAAAAGCTAGCATCAGGTTTGCAAAAATGTATATTTTGTATTTCTTTAGGTTTCATGTAATTTCAAATAGCTTTTGAACCATTTTTACAGAAGAAAAGATGGATTTCCCCTGAAAATGTCAAGTGCTGTTACCACAATAAAAGGATAAATATTAAATATCTATTTCCACCTAGAGTGTATGTAAGTGTACCTATAAAAATAGTGACTCAATTTTAATTTATCACTTGAAAAACAAAATTGTAAGCATTATTTTAAAATTCAATAATATGCTTTTTTTGCAATGTAGAGCAGGACCAATACTGAAAATCACTTTGTGTTTTCTAAAAATAACATTTGACAAGTTAAGTATAAACTGTTAAAAAATATTTTAGTACATTGCAAAAGAGGGTTACATCTCATTCCCCATGAATTTTCCTGGAAATTATAATATTTTTATGAAAAATACAGGTTACAAATATTGACATGACCATGCTGCTTTTACAAAAGAAACTGACACTAAAATCCAAGCATGACAGTCAGCAAGTTCGACTGAACTTGTGCTTTTTACTGTTTTTAATGAAGAAAAGACACCGACAACAAGAATTTGATGTTTCTATTAATTAATTTAGAAATTAATTAATGGCCCTTGCTGCAGGATCTGCATGGCTCACGTCCTGTGTTGAGCCACTTTTTCTTTGCTTGATAATGGCATCTATTGGGTAAAACAGAGGCTCTATTATATTGC
Organism: Cetoscarus ocellatus; assembly: GCA_037902135.1. Lineage (NCBI taxonomy): Eukaryota > Metazoa > Chordata > Actinopteri > Labriformes > Labridae > Cetoscarus > Cetoscarus ocellatus. The sequence goes on from JBAMNC010001640.1 coordinate 877,604, forward strand.
AAAAATCATGACACAATAGAAAGTTAATAAATGTAATTTTACAGATCTAAATTAAAATCTTTGATAAACATTTTGGAGTTTTTGGAGTGTCATATCTTTTTAAAGCTACTGTTCATTTTTAACATTGTCATTGTTCATCCACTGCTGCAACATTTATGACATTAATTATATTCTTCTTTATAGTTGAAAGTGGATGGAATACAAATATATGTATTAATTTTACATTTAATATGACCTAAAACAAAAATAATAAAGCTATGCGGAATAATGGTGTTAGTATAACCTTCCACAGATTTGATAATATAAGTTGTGGATAAATCACCACTTTTTCTAAGAAATTCAACACTAAACACTTAAAAATAGTTTTATATGTACCATAGTTCACATTATATTTTTAATCGGCATCAAAAACCTATGTTATTTGCCAACATTAAATGACGTAACGGATTACACCATTTGATATTTCAATCAAAATTCAAAATTCACAGGCATTAAGATGGATACCTATGTAAGCACATGGCCTTGATGTGAAGATTTCAGACTGATTTTTTAAAATAAATATTTATTTTTACAAGTTACTTTGAATTATACATGGTTTTCTAAGGTTATACCATTTGAGATGTAACCCTAAGCACACCTGACCATACCCTAAAAAGGTAAAATTATCAAGATTTCAAAGACGGCTAACCTTAGCATGCAGCAGTTAGGTAATTTGTGAATTTATTTTCAAATTTTAACCTTTTTAAATTTAACCAAACCATGGGAACACAAAACAATTGCATTACATCACTGACCCAGTAAAAACAAAAATAAATAATACTAATAATAATGGTATTGAAGGGAGCTATCAAACACCTGGCTGGTTGCGATTGGTATTTTTCTAGAATCATGAAAATGATGCAGCCAGTACAATCAGAAACTTACAGTAATAATGATACATTTTATTTAAACGCACCTTTCTGAGCACTAAAGGACACTTTACAAAGTAATTGAAAACACAATTAAAATAAATAAAACAACAGAGAAGGAGTGATATCTGTGCTTGTTTGTCTGTTTGTCTAACCCTCCCTTGTGTTTCCTGTTTGTGTTACTAGATGGAACGTCCATGGCATCCATTCAGACACTCTGGATGGCACTCTGTGCTTCAAATTGAGAAATACGTTGACCAACTTAAAATCTCTGCAAACAGTAATGTGATCCCCATTATCATCAAGGAACAGGAAGAAGAGAGCTCTAACATTAAATCTGGCCAATACGTCTGGACAAAGTGCTTTAAGTTCTACTGGAACAAACCTAAGTGGTCTGGTCCCTATACGCTAGCAAAAATAACACCTTACTGCCTAAAAGTCTGGCTTACTGACGACAAACTGAGCCCGTGGATTCACCCAGCCAGCAGGTTAACCCAACTGACCGCACACTGACTGAGGTGCACACTGACCTGACAGGCCTAACTGACCCATCTGAGGCTGCAGACTCAGAGTGAACTGTATATATCCTGTAACTTTACACTGTTTCTTAACATTGTGGAATTAATCAACATTTCCTCCTTAGCTCTGGTGCTGTGTTGGGCCTGCACTATCTGCAGTGCAGTCCTTGAACTGCGATGACATGCTTAATCTTAATTTTTCTTGCAGTTTTCCTAACCTGGCTGTGGTATGAGCTACAACTCCAAGATATCTTATAATGTATATACTGTTTAAAATGTATAACCACTGTCATTAAGAACAAGCTGCCAGGTCCTATTCCATGCCCTCACTCCATGCTTGACCAACTGATGATGAGGAGGGTGACAACGTCCCTGATGTCTTAATCCAAGCTGATGATGATGACACGGATGAAGATGCTCTTGGTGACCCTGATCTGCTAATGCTCACTCACTTGTAAATATCAGAGCCTGAAGAGGATGATGTTGAGTTTCCCTCCATCCACTGGTGTCGAGTTGCCCTCCACCCTCACACGTTTTCTCTTGGTTGACCTCTGAAGGGGGATTGATTAACAAATACGCACAAACATTGGAAATTGGCTCCTACACACATCTCATACCCTCTGATGAAGATTCTTCCAGTGCGTTTCATCACCTGTGTTACATTATGATCTCCTCATGTAATGTTTTTACCCTGTCAGTGTGTGCTTATATTATTAATCTACATTGTTTGCCTTTTTTGCATTAGTTGTTATCAGAAGTGCTTCATGGTCTTCTGATCTCAGCTGAGTGGTGCTCTGGCTGATATGGTTGTTATGTTAATGTGAAGGTTTATTTTTTATTTTTCCACATGCATTTATATTTTTTTTTATATGCTCATTACCCTGTAGTCATTCTTGTTATGTTTGGTGTCCTCTGACAGTCACCCACCTGCTCCCTTAAGGAACCCTATTTTGACACTTTATGTCATCCCCACTGTCCCTCTCATCTCTGCTCAGCTATGGACTGCAGATACGTCTACACCAGCGTGTCTGTAGGACGTGGCTCAGCCCTCTCCTGATTCCACAGTGGTGAGATATGACTGTGGGCCCTGCTCAGTCACACAGGATTATGACTGAATTAATCTGTCTGATTGATTGACATGACATAGTCATAGTCATGTCAAAAGGGGGATTCATTTAATGTCTCAAACTGAGCATCAGTATGGGTGTGGCTCTGACTGACTTCTTTGTTTGTGCAGTGACAGTAGATTGTGTTCTGCTCTCTATCTATCCATAAAAGGCCTGATGTGTTTCAGCAACAATAGTGATCAGGTACTCATGTACTTCCTCCTCAAACTGCTGCAGCTAAATATACACTGTTCTTTTTATGATGCTCACACTGACAGGTTTCACTTGTGACCTGGTGCTAAAGTTAATACACATTGTTAATTGCATGACATTGCGACACAGAAGACCCGACGTTGCTGAAGGACCCCCAGATCCACCATGCTATATATGTTGCTAAATGTTTGCTTTTAATTTTTTTTATTGCTCCTGTGCGGAGTCGAGTCTAAAGATGGTCTGAAGCCCCCAAGGACAAGGGATTCTTGGCACAAGGACTGAAATGTGCTCCTGGTCAATAAAGTTAAGCTTTAGCTTTTATTACTATATTTTAGAGGGTGTGGGTACATTGCAAAATGCAACAAAGAACTGCTTGCTGATAAAGTTAAATACACTGACATGCACACACATAGTTAGTCTCACAATGTTTAGAGATTTCCACAATGTGCACAAGCTTGCTGAGATGTGTCCTGAATTGTGTCCCACTTTGGTCGGCGCCCTGGGGGTGATGGGGGCGAGGACAGACACTTTTGCCTTACTAAGATGTTATTTAGGCTTGTATGATCTCATGTAGGCTTATTTAGCACCTGTGAGGTTTTCGCTCTGTCTGACATTTTATGGGACGCTTCAGCTTTATAGGCCTTATGCATACATATAGGTTTAAACAATATAATTGTTTAAAAAGGGGGAAATTGCTATGACTATTTACGAGTTAATGCTAACATTTATCCAGAAATATCAATTTACGCTAAAACTGATTCAAAGATTTCATGCTTTTACTGCTTCAGCTAAGAAAGTTACATTTTACAAAATGAACTATTCTCTTGTTTCCTGTCTGATATTTTTAGACCTGCTATTAGCTTTCAGTTCCTGCTATTATGCTGACTTAGCTAAAGTGAAAGTACCTACTGTTAACCCCCTGTACTGTGATTGACCTTTTCATGGCAGACATATCTTATGAAATCAGTCATGAGGTTCAGTCACAGACTGATGTGCGTGCCTGCAGCTCTGTGAGGATTCATCATGTATGGCAGACAGACAGAGGAGAATCAGTTCATTAGGTTTGATATGAAATTGTCACAACATACTATTATACCGCTTTCACACTAAAATCCGCGGGTCAACACTGTTTTTTTCAACGCTGGTTCACCCGCGAGTGACTCCTTTACCACTGCCAGCAGACCCGGGTCTAATCAGCAGCAGATGAGCAGCGTGGCTGTTTTATTTTCCTCTGGCGCATCAAGCTGATGTCATCACGTTGATGACGTCATCGGCGCAGTGAAACACAACCACGTAAACAATGGAAAGCTAGCTAGAGCTAGAAGAGGTCCTTATTGTTCCTGTAGCATTTCATTAGGGTCCTTGCCCAAAGGGCAAGGACCTCTCTTTCGGGCAAGGACCCTATTGTCCTTGTTCTTTCTTCTTCTTCTTCTTCTTATTATTATTATTATTATTATTATTATAATTATTAGGGTCCTTGCCCAAAACTCTACACCTGTAGAGTTTCTTTCTTGCTTATTGGGGTCCTCGCCCAAAGGGAAGGGACCTCTCTAGCTGAAGCTAGAGAGGTCCTTCGGGCAAGGACCCTATTGTTCCTGTAGTGTTTCTTTCATCTTATTAGGGTGTTCGCCCTAAGGGCAAGGATCCCTCCAGCTGTCGCTGTCACTGGTTGACAGGTCAGTGCAGCTGGTCATGTGACTCACTGAAGGCGGGAACATGGAATGTGTATTACACACCCATTACAAAGACTGAGGCTCCTGACAGAGCTGCAGGCACACACCTCAGTCTAACTTACAGCAGTTCAAAGGGTTGAAAAGGGATGAAACGCTGCTTGCAGCTTTCATTAGGGTCCTCACCTTAAAGGAAAGGACCCCTCTTGGTCTGTTTCCTTAGGGCGAGGACCCTAATAAGAATCAATAAGATCGTTGCCCTAAGGGCAAGGATCCTATTGTTTTTGCTTTGCACGTTTTTTTTTCACTCAACCAGATGCGTTTAACTTAATTTGACCCCCTAAACATGCTCAAAAACTCGCCAAACTTGTCACACACCTCAGATGTGGTGACAAATTTCATGAAATGAAAAAATTAACCCCGAACATGCCAAAATGAACTCTCTAGCACCACCTATGCACCAAAAAACACACTAAAACGGCCGTAACTTCCTGTAGGAATGTCGTAGAGAGTTATCAAACCAACGCCGAAACGTTCATCTCCTCAAGCCGCAAAAGTGCCAGGTGAGGTTCCGAAAGCATATCTGCAACAGGAAGCCGGCAATTTGGCCTTCAAAATAAAATTTCAAGGGAAATATATGCCAGACGCAAAAATTATCTCCTCCTAGGCCGTAAATGAGCTTGATACGTGGACAGATGACAGAGGAGGCCATGCTGATCAAAAGTTCTGAAGGAATTTGTTGTTTCTCAAACGGTTTCCAAATGACAAGCCCTCAAAGTTGGTGAACCCCAAAGAAGCCCTCCCACTCTTGCCCCATTCAAATCAATGGGGTAAGAAAATACAGCTCCGGAAAACCTGTGGAATTTCTTTCTCTACAGAAAAAAACAAAAAGTCCTACAGCTTTTAAAACTACATTGGTGGATTTCTGACAAAATTTTCAGTTCACATGTCTTATTTGGAGACATTTGGTCAAAATTGTGGAATTGGTGAGGACATGTTTCTAGAGATTTTGTTGCTCAGCTGCTCATTATTTAGGTTATTATTCATTTAGTTTAGGGGGTCTAATTAAGGTTCAAAGAGGCGGCAGGAGAAAAATAATAATAATTAAAGCTGCAAGCAGCGTTCGACAGGTCCTCGCTCTGTCGCATGTCCTTCATGCACGTTTGACCTCCATTTTGAGAGTTTCATCCCATTTTGACCCTTTGACCTGCTCAAAGATAGACTGAGGTGTGTAGCTTAAGCTCTGTCAGGAGCCTTCTGGCTTTATAATGTGTGTGTATTACACACTCCATTTTCTCACCTTCAGTGAGTCACATGACCAGCTGCAGTGACCTGTCAATCAGTGAGTGAATGACATCATCTGCAAGTTTTCAAGGTTGTTTTATACTGCTCAAGGTTGGTTCTTACAGATCTGAGTTTTACATGTTTGTTATCTGTTAGTGTTTTAGAGATATTACAATTGAAGTGATGTATTTCTTGCTCCTCCTCAGTCTTTATAATGGGTGTGTGTTACACATTCCGTTTTCCTCCTTCAGTGAGTCACATGACCAGCTGCACTGAGCTGTCAATCAGTGAGTGAATGACATCACCTGCTGCCCTCATCCAGATTTAAACTGGGCAGCTGATCAGCAGAACAACCAAATCTGTTGAAACATGTCATCACCAATGCCACAATTTTGACCATAGCTCTCTGCAAGTTATATATGTAAACTGGAAATTTTGTCAGGAATCCATCCGTGTAATTTTCAAAGCTGTAGGACTTTTGTTTTTTCTCTAGAGGCTTATCTTCTATAGGTTGTCCAGAGCTGTATTTTCATTCCCCATTCATTTGAATGGAAGGAGCAGGGAGGGCTTCTTTGGGGTTCACCAACTTTGAGGGCTTGTCATTCGGAAACCATTTGAGAAACAACAAATTCTTTCATACATATTGTACTTAGGTGGCGCTAGAGGGCACATTTTGGAATGTAATGCGTTATATTTTTCTGAAATTTTGTGCCCAATCCAACATGTGTTTCACATTGGGAGCACGTTAAGGGTGTCAAATTATGGTGCGAAGTGGGGATGATCCCATGAGCTGTTGTTTTGAAATCTAAATTGCCAACTTTCAGTTTGAGATAGTTCAGGTGATTTGTGATTTGTGGGTCTCAATGATCGTTCTGATGTTCCTTTGATCTCTCTACGATATTCCTACTGGCTGTAATTGTACTTAGGTGGCGTGTTGGGGGTTAATTTTTTCATTTAATGAAATTTTTCGCCGAATCAGAGGTGTGTGCTAACTTTGGTGAGTTTTTGAGCGTGTTTAGGGGGTCAAACTAAGGGGATCAAAATAAAACTGATATGTCGATGGCACTTCAGTTTATATGCCTTACAGATCATGACCCAGTGATTTACGCATTGTTGGAAACAAATGTTGTCTGTCATAAACAATTACAAAATGTTCCTGCATCTGAGAGTTCAATATATCAAAATGGTGTAATCTCAACGAAATACGCTTGTATTTGAGCAGAAGTGCTATTCTTGAATGAAACTGATATCATATTCCTGGCACTTCAGATTTTATGCCTCAATGATCATTTCCCCATTACGAATTTTTGGAGACATGTGTTGTCCTTCAACATGCCAGATATTTCAATGATTTCCATGCGACCATTTATTCAAAGATTTCATGTTATGACTGTTCAGTTAAAGGTGTAATATAATCTGCAAAATGAAGCAGAATCCTTTTTCCTGTTTGACGCTCTACAAACTTGTTTCCTGTTTTCACTTCCTGTTCTTAAACTTAGCAAAGAGCATCTGATGTTGAACTCTTGCCTCGTGTTTGATCTTTTCTAACAGACATAGCTTGTGAAACCAGACAGTTAGATTTCCTGTTCTGTACCCCTTGCTAAGTGTAATGATGAAGACACCGCCCCAAAGTGTGATATTGTATCATTCTTTGTCCTGGGCTCTGATCATCCTGGGGGTCAAGCAGACCAAAGACCTCAGCAACTGAGTGATTTTTACATTTGTGTGTATTGCTTTGCATATTGTCAATAAATGGTTGACTAACCAATCTAATCCGGACTTGTGTGTCCTTCCAAACCGAACAGTCTAACAAACAGAATTTCCACAATGTTGCTGCATTTGAGAATACAACATATCAAAATGGTGTAATCTCAGGGAAATACGTTTTTTTTTTTTTTTTTTTTTAACCAGAATTGCTGTTCAAGAAGAGCATATAAAAATAAAAAACTGATTTTTGAATGGCACTTCAGTTTCGATGCCTTAATTTTTTCCTAGTGATTTAGATAGGAAACAATCATCGTATAGATGATATAGATATAGATATAGATATAGACGCAAAACTTATGAAATGGTATTGGTATACAATACCATTTCATAAGTTTTGCTGCATTTGAGAGAACAAAAAATCCGTATGGTGTCATATCTGAGGAGTATGCTTGTTTTTGAGGAGAAAAACTATTCTTGATGAAACTGATATCAAGTTCCTGGTACTTCAGTTTTGATGCCGTAATGATCTTTCCCAGTGATTTACAAATTGTTGGAGACAAGTGTTCTCCATCAACACTCTTTCCAAAGTTTTGCTGCATTTGAGAGTAACAAAATATCAAAATTGTGTCATATCAGCGAAATACGCTTTTGTTTAACCAGACATGCTTTTTTTTTTTTTTTAATCAGACTGATATAATGTAGCTGGCAATTCAGTTCATGTGCCTTAATGATCGTTTCCCAGCTTAATACGCTTATTGTTGACCAGAAAGGCTTTTCTTGAATGAAACCGATATCAAGTAGCTGGCACTTCAGTTTTTGTGCCTTAATGATCTTTTTCAGTGATTTACAAATTGTTGGAAACAAGTGGTGTCCGTCAAAACTATATCCAACGTTTTGCTGCATTTGAGAGTACAAAATATCAAAATGGTGTGATCTCAGCGAAATACGCTTTTTTTTTTTTTTTTTTTCCTTTTTTTTTTTTTTTTTTTTTACCAGAATTGCTCTTCTTGAATAAAAAATTGACTTGTGAAAAGCACTTCAATTTCGATGCCTTCTTTTTTTCCTAGTGATTTAGATAGGAAACAATCATCTATACTAATAACATTTCATAAGTTTTGCTGCATTTGAGAGAACAAAAAATCAGTATGGTGTCATATCTGAGGAGTATGCTTGTTTTTGAGGAGAAAAACTATTCTTGAATGAAACTGATATCAAGTTCCTGGTACTTCAGTTTTGATGCCGTAATGATCTTTCCCAGTGATTTACAAATTGTTGGAAACAACTGGTGTCCTTCAATACCAATACCATTTACAAAAGTATTGCTGAATTTTAGAATACGAAGTATCAGCACGGCGTCATCTCAGGGAAATACGCTTGGTTTGAGCAGAATGGTTGTTCTTAAATGAAACTGATATAAAGTTCATTGCACTTCATTTTATATGGCTGGCTTTAAGATCGTTTCCCAGTGATTTACGTGTTGTTGAAGACAAGTGTTGTCCATCCACACTCTTTCCAAAGTGTTGTTGCATTTGAGAGTACAAAATATCAAAATTGTGTCATATCGGCGAAATACGCTTTTATTTGACCAGACATGCTTTTTTATATTAAACTGATATAATTTAGCTGGCAATTCAGTTCGTGTGCCTTAATGATCATTTCCCAGCTAAATACGCCTACTGTTGACCATAAAGGCTTTTCTTGAATGAAACCGATATCAAGTTTTCCTGGCACTTCAGTTCTGATGCCTTCATGATCGTTGCCAGTGATTTAAACGCAGTGTCGGAAACAAGTGGTGTCCTTCAATTCCAATAACATTTCAAAGTGATGCTGCATTTTAGAGTACAAATTAACGAAATGGTGTAATCTCAGCGAAATACGCTTATTTTGAGTAGACAGGCTGTTCTTGAATAAAATTGATATAAAGTGCATGCACTACAGTTTTGTGCCTTAACGGTCTTTCTCAAGTGATTAATTCATGCAGTGCTCGAAACAAGTCCTTCAATTCCAATAACATTTCAAAGTGATGCTGCATTTTAGAGTACAAAATACCACTATGGTGTCATCTCTGCGAAATACGCTTGTTTTTGAGCAGAAAACAAGTTGTTGAATAAAAGTAATATCATGTAGCTGGCTCTTCAGTTTTTGTGCCTTACATGATTTTTCCCAGTGATTTACAAATTGTTGGAAACAAGTGGTGTCCTTCCATACCAATACCATACTATCCTATATCAATACCATTTCTAAAGTTTCACTTCATTTTAATGTACAAAGTATCAGTATGGTGTCATCTCAGGGTAATAGGCTTTTTTTTTTTTTTTTTTTTTTTAGCAGAATTAATGTTCTAAAATGAAACTGATATCAAGTTAATTGCACTTCAATTTAAAAGGCTGAATGAGTCTGATATCGTAGCTGGCACGTCAGGTGTTGTGCCTTAATGATCTTTCCCAGTGATTTACAAATTGTTGGAAACATGTGGTGTCCGTCATTACTTTGTCCAAAGTTTTGCTGCATTTGATTGTAAAAATTAACGAAATGGTGTAATCTCAGCGAAATACGCTTGTTTTGAGTCGACAGGCTGTCCTTGAATAAAATTGATATAAAGTAGCATGCACTACAGTTTTGTGCCTTAACGGTCTTTCTCAAGTGATTAATTCATGCAGTGCTCGAAACAAGTGGTGTCCTTCAATTCCAATAACATTTCAAAGTGATGCTGCATTTTAGAGTACAAAATACCACTATGGTGTCATCTCTGCGAAATACGCTTGTTTTTGAGCAGAAAACAAGTTGTTGAATAAAACTAATATCATGTAGCTGGCACTTCAGTTTTTGTGCCTTACACGATTTTTCCCAGTGATTTACAAATTGTTGAAAACATGTGGTGTCCTTCCATACCAATACCATTTCCAAAGTTTTGCTGCATTTGAGAGTTCAAAATGTCAATGTGGTGTCATTCCAGCGAAATAAGCTTGTTTTTCAGTAGAAAGGCTGTTCTTGAATGAAGTAGATATAGAGTAGATTGCACTACAATGTTGTGCCTTAATGGTCTTTCCCAAGTGATTAATTCATGCAGTGCTCGAAACAAGTCCTTCAATTTCAATAGCATTTCAAAGTGATGCTGCATTTTAGAGTACAAAATACCACTATGGTGTCATCTCTGCGAAATACGCTTATTTTTGAGCAGAAAACAAGTTGTTGAATAAAACTGATATCATGTAGTAATGGTTTTTCCCAGTGATTTACAAATTGTTGGAAACAAGTTGTGTAAGTCAACACTATTTCCAAAGTTTTGCTTCATTTGAGAGTACAAAATATCAAAATCGTGCTCTCTCAGCGGCATACGCTTTTATTTGACCAGAAATGCTGTTCTTGAATCAAACTGATTTGTTAGTGGCACATCAGTTTTTGTGCTTTACTGATCTTTTGATCAATGATTTACGAATTGTTGGAAATAAGTGGTGTCCCTCAAATACCAATACCATTTCCAAAGTTTTGCTGCATTTGAGAGTTCACAATATCACTATGGTTGTAATCTCAGCTAAATACTCCTATTGTTGACCAGAAAGGCTGTTCTTGAATGAAAATGATATGAAGTTCATGGCACTTCATTTTAATATTTCATTATTAATATAATGATCGGTTGCAGTGATTTAGGTGTTGTTGGAGACGTGTTGTCCATCAAGACTTTTTCCAAAGTTTTGCTGCATTTGAGTGTACAACATATCAAAATGGTGTAATCTCAGCGATATACGCTTTCTTTTTTTTTTTTTTCCAGAATTGGTGGTCTTGGAGAAAACTGATTTGTGAATGGCACTTCAGTTTTGATGCCTTAATGATTGTTTCCTAGTGATTTAAAAATACCAATACCATTTCATTAGTTTGCTACATCTGAGAGAAAAAAAAATCAGAATGGTGTCATATCTAAGGAATACGCTTGTTCTTGAGGAGAAAAACTATTCTTGAATGAAACTGAAATCAAGTTCCTGGTACTTCAGGTTTGATGCCATAATGATCTTGTACCAGTGATTTACGCATTGTTGGAGACAAGTGGTGTAAGTCAACATAATTTTCAAAATGTTGCTGAATTGGTGTTACCCCACCGAGATACGTTTGTTTTTGACCAGAAACAATGTTATTGAATAAAACTGATATGTAGCTGGCACTTCAGTTTTTGTGCCTTAATGATCTCTCCCAGTGATTTACAACTTGTGGAAAACAACTGGTGTCCTTACATGCCAATGCCATTTCCAAAGTATTGCTGCATTTTAGAATACGAAGTATCAGTATGGTGTCATCTTACGCCTGATACGCCTGATTTTAAGCACAGTAGTTGTTCTTCAATGAAACTGATATCAAGTTTATTGCACTTCATTTTATCTGGCTTTATGATCGTTTCCCAGTGATTAACGTGTTGTTGAAGACAAGTGTTGTCCATCCACACTCTTTCCAAAGTGTTGTTGCATTTGAGAGTGCAAAATATCAAAATGGTGTAATCTCGGCGAAATACGCTTTTTTTTTTTTTTTTTTTTTTTTTTTTTTTTTTTTTTTACCAGAATTGCTCTTCTTGAATAAAAAATTGATTTGTGAATGGCACTTCAGTTTTGATGTCTTGATGATTTTTTCCTAGTGATTTAGATAGGAAACAATCATAAATACAAATACCATTTCATAAGTTTTGCTGCATTTGAGAACACAAAAAATCAGTTTGGTGTCATATCTGAGGAATACGCTTGTTTTTGAGGAGAAAAACTATTCTTGAATGAAACTGATATCAAGTTCCTGGTACTTCAGTTTTGATGCCGTAATGATCTTGTCCCAGTGATTTACGCATTGTTGGAGACAAGTGGTGTCCTTCAAAACAATTTCCAAAATGTTGCTGCATTTGAGAATACAACACACAGAAGTTGTTGTAACCCACCGAGATACGCTTGTTTATGACCAGAAATAATGTTCTTGAATAAAACTGATATGTAGCTGGCACTTCAGTTTTTGTGCCTTAATGATCCGTCCCAGTGATTTACAACTTGTGGAAAACAACTGGTGTCCTTCAATGCCAATGCCATTTGCACAGTATTGCTGCATTTAAGAATATCAGTATGGTGTCATCTTAGGGAAATACGCCTGATTTTAAAGCAGAATAGTTGTTCTTCAATGAAACTGATATCAAGTTCATTGCACTACATTCTATTTGGCTTTATAATCGTTTCCCAGTGATTTACGTGTTGTTGAAGACAAGTGTTGTCCATCAACAGTCTTTCCAACGTTTTGCTGCATTTGAGAGTGCAAAATATCAAAATGGTGTAATCTCGGCGAAATACGCTTTTTTTTTTTTTTTTTTTTTTTTTTACCAGAATTGCTCTTCTTGAATAAAAAATTGATTTGTGAATGGCACTTCAGTTTTGATGTCTTGATGATTTTTCCCTAGTGATTTAGATAGGAAACAATCATAAATACAAATACCATTTCATAAGTTTTGCTGCATTTGAGAACACAAAAAATCAGTTTGGTGTCATATCTGAGGAATACGCTTGTTTTTGAGGAGAAAAACTATTCTTGAATGAAACTGATATCAAGTTCCTTCAGTTTTGATGCCGTAATGATCTTGTCCCAGTGATTTACGCATTGTTGGAGACAAGTGGTGTCCTTCAAAACAATTTCCAAAATGTTGCTGCATTTGAGAATACAACACACAGAAGTTGTTGTAACCCACCGAGATACGCTTGTTTATGACCAGAAATAATGTTCTTGAATAAAACTGATATGTAGCTGGCACTTCAGTTTTTGTGCCTTAATGATCCGTCCCAGTGATTTACAACTTGTGGAAAACAACTGGTGTCCTTCAATGCCAATGCCATTTCCACAGTATTGCTGCATTTAAGAATATCAGTATGGTGTCATCTTAGGGAAATACGCCTGATTTTAAAGCAGAATAGTTGTTCTTCAATGAAACTGATATCAAGTTTATTGCACTACATTCTATTTGGCTTTATAATCGTTTCCCAGTGATTTACGTGTTGTTGAAGACAAGTGTTGTCCATCAACAGTCTTTCCAACGTTTTGCTGCATTTGAGAGTACAAAATATCAAAATGGTGTCATATCAGCGAAATACGCTTTTATTTGACCAGACATGCTGTTCTCGAATCAAACTGATATAATGCATAAGGCAATTCAGTTTTTGTGTCTTAATGATCGTTTCCCAGCTAAATACGCCTATTGTTGACCAGAAAAACTATTCTTGAATGAAACTGATATCAAGTTCCTGGCACTTGAGTTTTGTGCCTTAATGATCGTTCCCATTGATTAACGCAGTGTTGGAAACAAGTGGTGTCCTGCCATTCCAAAAACATTTCAAAGTGATTGCTGCATTTGAGAGTGCAAAATATCACTTTTGTGTCATCACAGCGGAATACGCTTGTTTTTGAGCGGAAATAATGTTCTGAATGAAACTGATAACAAGTAAATTCCACTTTAGTTTGTATGGCTTAACGATCGGTTCCCTGTGATTATGTTGTTGAAGTGTTGATAGAAATAGTGTTTTCCATCAACACTATTTCCAAAGTGGTGCTGCTTTTGAGAATACAACATACAGAAATGGTGATACCCCACCTAAATAATGTTCTTGAATAAAACTGATTTCATGTAGCTGGCCGTTCAGTGTTTGTGCCTTAATTTCCCAGTGATTTACAAATTGTTGGAAGATAGTCGTATCTTTCAATACCAAAACCATTTCCAAAGTTTTGCTGCACTTGAGGGTAAAAAATGTCAGTATCGTGTCATCTCAGCGAAATACGCTTGTTTTTGAGCAGAAAGACCGTTCTTGACTAAAACTGATGGTCAAGTTCATGGCACTTCAGTGTACATGGCTTAGTGATCGTTTCCCAGTGATTTAGGTGTTTTTGGAGACATGTTGTCCATCAACACTCTTTCCAAAGTTTTGTTGCATTTAAGTGCACAAAATATCAAAATGGTGTAATCTCAGCGAAATACACTTTTAATTTACCTGAAATAATCTTCTTTGAATCAAATTGATATGTGAATTGCACTTCAGTTTTGATGCTTTAATGATTGTTTCCTAGAGATTCACGCATTGTTGGAAACAAGTGGTGTCCTTCAATACCAATACCATTTCCAAAGTTTTGCTGCATTTTAGAGTGCAAAATACCACTATGGTGTCATCTCCAAATACGCTTGTTTTTGAGCAGAACTAATGTTCTAAATGAAACAGATTTCAAGTTAATTCCACTTCAGTTAAAAAGGCTGAATGTGTCTGGTATCATGTAGCTGGAACGTCAGGTGTTGTGCCTAAATGATCTATCCCAGAGATGTACAAATTGTATGTAAAATGTACAAATGTACATCTCTGGGATAGATCATGTGGTGTCCGTCAACACTTATTCCAAAGTTTTGCTGCATTTGAGAGTAAAAAATAACGAAATGGTGTAATCTCAGCGAAATACGCTTGTTTTGAGTAGACAGGCTGTTCTTGAATGAAATTGATATTAAGTAGCATGCACTACAGTTTTGTGCCTTAACGGTCTTTCTCAAGTGGTCAATTCACGCAGTGTTCGAAACAAATTGTGTCCTTCAATTCCAATAACATTTCAAAGTAATGCTGCATTTTAGAGTACGAAATACCTAAATGGTGTCATCTCTGCGAAATACGCTTGTTTTTGAGCAGAAAACAAGTTGTTGAATAAAACTGATATTCATGTAGCTGGCACTTCAGTTTTTGTGCCTTAAATGATGTTTCCCAGTGATTTACAAATTGCTGGAAACAAGTGGTGTCTTTCCATACCAATACCATACCTATATCAATACCATTTCTAAAGTTTTACTTCATTTTACAGTACAAAGTATCATTATGGTGTCATCTCAGCGAAATACACTTGTTTTTGAGCAGAATTAATGTTCTAAATGAAACTGATATCAAGTTAATTGCACTTCAGTTTATAAGGCTTAATGAGTTCATGGCACTTCAGTTGACATGGCTAAGAGACTGTCTCAGTAATTTACGTATTGTTTGACACTAATGTTGTCCATCAAGTCAACACTAAAGTTGAAAATTTTGCTGCATTTGAGAATACAACATACAGAAATGGTGTTGCCCCACCGAGATACGCGAGTTTCTGAGCAGAAAAAATGTTCTTGAATAAAACTGAAATCATGTAGCTGACACTTCTGTTTTTTTAGCCGTAATGATTTTTCTCAGTGATTTACAAATTGATGGAAACAAGTGGTGTCCTTCAACACTATGTCCAAAGTTTTGCTGCACTTGAGAGTACCAAATATCAAAATGGTATAAACTCAGCGAAATACGCTTTAATTTGACCAGAAATGCTGTTATTTAATCAAACAGATTTGTAAGTGGCACTTCAGTTTGGATGCCTTAATGATTGTTTCCTAGTAATTTACTCATTGTTGAAAACAAGTGGCGTCCTTCAATACCAATACCATTTCCAAAGTCTTGTTGCATTTTAAAGTACAAAGTATCAGTATCGTGTCATCTCATCTCACACTTGCTTTTGAGCAGAATCGCTGGTCTTGAATGAAACTGAATATCCAGTTCATGGCACTTCAGCTGACATGGCCAAAAGACTGTCTCAGTAATTTACGTATTGTTTAACACTAGTGTTGTCCATCAACACTATTTCCAAAGTTTTGCTGCATTTGAGAATACAACATACAGAAAGGCCAGAAAGGCTTTTCTTGAATGAAACCGATATCAAGTTCCTGGCACTTCAGTTTTCTATTGTTGGAGACAAGAAGTGTAATTCAACATAATTTTCAAAATGTTGCTGAATTTGAGAATGCAACATAGCAAAATGGTGTTACCCCACCGAGATACGCTTGTATTTGACCAGAAATAATGTTCTCGAATAAAACCGATATCAAGTCAATTGCACTTCAGTTTATGTGGCTTAATGATCGGTTCCCAGTAATTTAGAAGTTTTTTGACACTATTGTTTTCCGTCAACAGTATTTCTAATGTTTTACTGCATTTGAATGGACAAAATATCAAAGGTGTCATCTCAACGAAATACGCCTGTTTTGAGCAGAACGGCTGTTCTTGAATCAAATTGATATAAAGTAGCAGGCACTTCAGTTTTGTGCCTTAATGATCGTTCCGAGTGTTTAACGCAGTGTTGTCCTTCAATTCCAATAATATTTCAAAGTGTTGTTGCATTTGAGAGTACAAAATATCACTATTGTGTTATCTCAACGAAATACGCTTGTTTTTTTTTTTTGTTTTTGTTTTTTTAACAGAAATTATGTTCTGAATGAAACTGATATCAAGTTAATTGCAATTCAGTTTATATGGCTTAATGATCGGTTCCAAGTGATTTAGGTGTTGTTGGAGACAGGTGTTGTCCATCAACACTGTTTCCAAAGTTTTGCTGCATTTCAGAATACAAGATAAAAGAAATGGTGTTCCCCACCGGAAATAAGTGGTGTCCTTCGATACCAGAATAAAACAGTAGTGCTTCATTTTAGAGTACAAATAATCAGTATGGTGTCATCTCAGGGAAATACGCTTGTTTTTGAGCAGACATAATGTTCTTGAATGAAACTGATATCCATTTCATGGCACTTCAGTTTATATGGCTTAATGGTAGTTTCCCAGTTGGTTAGGTGCTTTTGGATACAAGTGCTGTCCGTCCACACCATGTCCAATGTTTTGCTGAATTTGAGAGTACACACAATGAAATTGGTGTCATCTCAGCGACATACGCTTGTTTTTGAGCAGTATTGCTGTTCTTGAATAAAACTGATTTGTCAATGGCACTTCAAGGTTTGATGCCTTAATGATTGTTTCCTAGTGATTTTCGCATTGTTGGAAACAAGTGGTGTCCTCCAATACCAACACAATTACCAAAGTTGTGCTGCATTTTATAGTACAAAGTATGTCATCTCGCGAAATACGCTTGTTTTTGAGAGGAATGACTGTTCTTGAATGAAACTAATATCAAGTTAATGGCACTTCAGTTAATATGGCTTAATGGTAGTTTCCCAGTGATTTACGTTTTATTTGACACTAGTAGCTGTCTGTCAACACTATTTCCAAAAGTTTGTTACATTTGAGAGTACAACATATCAAAATGGTGTTATCTCAGTGAAATACGCTTTTATTTGACCAGAAATGCTGTTCTCGAATGAAAGTGACATTTTTAAAGGTCCGTACAAAAAGTATAATTGGTTGTCGTTGCTTACATCGTACAAGGAAAACACTCGTTATTAGGGGTATTTCCGATTTCAGTGACGTATGGAGTGAATGAAATTTGGCGAAACACAGCGGCGCCAAACGACCGCTTTTCCCCTTAACCAACTTGAACAATTAAAATTGAAAAAAGGAAGTCCAGGGGCCACACTGCCTTCAAAGTAAAAGCATCGCGTTTCGAACGATATGAAACGGCATAGTTTAAGGAGAAAAAATGAAATTTCAGAGCAATATCCTACATAATTAACACAATTATGACTAATATACCGTGATATTTTGGCTTCTTTCCCACGATGGAGCCCCAAGGATTTTCACAATAAGGGCACAATGTACACGAGTAATACGCCGCCAAACGTCATGATAGAGGTAGGTCACGTGACTTATGTTGTCGATCTTACGGACTCATTCCCTCCGTCCAGAGAATGTTTAAATTGTTAAAATGCCAGCAGTGTTCCACGTTATTGATTCTGGAAGACACCCGACACAAAAAATAAAACTAACTAGCTGTAGTGGCTAATTACCAGCCTTGGTGCTAAATAGTTTTAATTTTTTGCAGCTCGTACATTTTTTTCTCCTCCAAATCTGTGTGGAATGTCGACTGCGAACTTATGGTGGAGGTAAGTTCACTGGGCCCTTGTTGGTGTCATTGGCTTTCTGATAGCTGGGCTACCGGGAAGAGCAGTTCACTTCTCAGTACAAGGGGAATAACAAACAAACCCTAACTTGGTGCTGGGTCTTCTGCATAAATCAGTGACAACATGCAAAAACCAGCTTCATTCTTCTCTGAGAAAGAGTGCAGAAATGGAGAAAGGCACCACCCATTTTAAATCGTAGGTGTCTTATCAGAGAGATGTGACAAGAAAACTCACATCTGGACAAGCAATTGTAAATAAGAATGTGGGGCCAGGGTGTTATTTTTATGCTGAACCACACGGTGGGGAATCATCATTAGTACCCAATAAGAGGGCAGGTGATGAGCAGCAGATGTTTCGTTGGGGAGGCAAATAGTTTGCTGGTCATGTCAAAGTGTCATGGTAGCAGCATGGGGGCGTTTTTGAACCTGCAAAAACTGCTGTATTGTATGAAAATGCTCTTAATACTTTTACTATTCCATACCTTTTCCTTTGCCCCTCTGTAATGACCCTGGGTCATATTGTGTTTGTCATGTTGAAGCAGCTTTGCCTCCTCTCCTCCTGCTGTGTCTGAGTGGGTGTGGCCGTCCAGCACTGTGGCTGTGTCTGTGAGAAGTGAATGAGAATCCATGATTAGATCCTGGTGCGGCTACTGAGGCTGATTGGACCCCAGGATGGCTGCGGGTCCCAGCATGGAGGCTGATTGGCTGCTGGGAGGATTGCTGCCACCGGAGATCCCTTCCTGAGGCTATAAATATCAGCTGCTGCGGCCTGCTCACTCTCTTTCGGCTCCAGCCACTCTCAACGAAGCAGCCTGCGGTTCTGACAGACCTGAGAGTGTTCTTTGTACTTTTGTGACAGGATTTGGTGTTTGGGCTGGGCAGCCTACCTCATGGAGTTTTTGTTACCTTTGTCATTCTAGGAACCCCAGTTTAGAGTTTGATTTGAGAGTTACCATTTTATGTTACTGGGAGATTTATGTTGTACAGTTTCCCTCTATGTAAAAATAAACTTGTCGTACAACTTTGGAGGAGTTTCCCGGCTGGCTTCCTTGAGAGTGTCTGGGCCCTGAGCATATCATGTTGTGTCCATGGTTCCCCTAGACCGGGGACATAACATGATTTGGGGGCTGGTCCTCGTCTTCAGATTTTGATTGTTTATTACTACGTGTGTCGAGTTTTGGTGAGTAATTGATTTTTTTTTCATTGACTGTCTTGCTGGCAGTTTTTTCTTGGGTGGTGGGGTCAGATTATGGAGTTTAAATTGGAAGAGTTTACTGCGAATCCAACACGAGAAAAATTGGCTAAATACAAAAAAAAAAGAGCTAAGAATAATTGCTGAAGCCTTTGAGATTCGGGTGCCTTTAAATGCAAAAAAGGCTGAAATAACAAACCTCATCTGTGATGCATTGAGTAAACAGGGCTTTTTTGGTGAGTCTCAAGATGACCTTGCAGGTGTCTCTGCCCCACTCCCTGAGCAGCCTCTTAAGGCTACCACCTCAACAGAGGACCTGAAACTTACCCTCCAAATAAAAGAGGTTGAGCTCAGACCAAGGGAGTTGGAGGTTGAAGCCATGCACTTGAAGGTCAGGGCCTTGGAATTGGAGCAGGGAGCCACTGCTGCCAGGCCTGCATCCCCCCAATCACCTACTTTCAAGCCCTAAAGAGAACTTTGATGTGAGCCGTCACATTGCTTTGGTTCCACCTTTTAGAGAGTCTGAGGTTGACTCTTATTTCAATGCCTTTGAACGCATTGCTGCAACACTACACTGGCCTAGGAGTGTGTGGCCACTGTTATTGCAGTGCAAATTAGTTGGAAAAGCCCAGGAAGTGTGTAATTCTTTGTCAATTGAAGAAAGTCTGAATTATGATGTTGTTAAAACTACTGTCCTGCGTGCCTATGAATTGGTGCCTGAGGCATACAGGCAAAAATTTCGTAAATGTGAAAAAACTGCCAACCAGACTTTCGGTGAATTTGCCAGGGAGAAAGCAGCTCTTTTTGATAAATGGTGCCAAGCCAGTAAGGTTAACACATTTGAGAACATTCGGGAGTTGATATTGCTGGAGGAATTCAAAAGTCAACTGCCTGATAAAATTGTCATTTATTTAAATGAGCAAAAAGTCACATCCCTAGCTACTGCTGCTGTGCTTGCAGATGAGTTTGCCCTGACCCACAAGCATGTGTTTTCCCCCTCTGTTCGTCGTGACCCAGTTTTGAATGAAAAAAAACCTAAACCTCCAATCAGTGGTCGTTGTAGTCCCCCATTGTCCCCTGAAAAGAGGGAATGTTTTTACTGTCACGAGCAGGGCCATCTCATTGCTGTTTGCCCCATTCTTAAAAAAAAAGATCAGTCTAAAAAGGTTAAATCTCCTTCTCCTGTGGGGCTTGTCCAAACAAAGGCTCCTCTTAAAAATCATGAGAGTTTGGCCAGTTTTTCCAAAACTGAATTGGATGAGGATTTCAAACCATTTGTTTCACAGGGGTTTGTATCCTTAGGGGATTCAGCAGAGAGGGTCCCTATTACTATCCTGCGGGATACGGGCGCTAAACAGTCCTTAATCCGTGGCGACGTTTTGCGATTTTCAGAACAGTCCTAGTGGTTCAGACATTCTGGCCTGGGGTGTCAAAATGAGTGTAGTCCGTGCCCCTTTGCATAATGTTTGGCTGTCCTCCAAATTTGTGTCCGGCAAAGTCCGCGTTGCTGTGCGACCCCAGTTGCCAATTTCAGGTGTTGATCTGATCCTTGCGAATGATTTGGCCGGTGAAAAAGTTTTCCCTTCTCCCGAGGTTGTTGAACATCCGGTACCCGATGAAGTTAATATTGACTCTGCGGCGCGTGACGCAGCCCCTCTTTTTCCAGTGTGCGCTGTCACTCGTGCTCAGGCACGCAAACTTGGAGATGTGGTGGATCTTAGTGATTCTTTTCTGGTTGATGGTAGTACATCCAGCTCCGTTTCAGATTGTGAACCAACCCAAGTCTCGTTTGAGCTTCAGCCTGACAAAAAAGAGTTGACACTGCCCGTTAATAGAGAGACTCTAATTAAAGAGCAGGAAGCTGATGACACTCTTTCTTCTTGTAGGTCTCTAATAACGGAAAAGACAAATAAGCAATGTAGCTCTTACCTTTTTGAGGATGGTGTTCTCATGCGCCGTTGGTCTCCATGCTCCGGCATTACGCACGGCTCAGTTTGCCAGATTGTAGTGCCACAGCCATTTCGTTTGTATATTCTGAGTTTAGCCCACGAACACTACATGTCTGGTCACTTAGGAATTAGAAAAACTTACAACAGAGTTCTTCGTTATTTCTTTTGGCCAGGAATTAAGGCAGACATTGTAAAGTTTTGTCGTTCGTGCCATGTTTGCCAAGTGTCCGGAAAACCTAACCAGGTAATTCCGGTTGCTCCGTTAAAGCCGATCCCTGTTGTAAGTGAACCTTTTGAACAGGTTATTATAGACTGTGTTGGTCCTCTGCCAAGAACAAAATCTGGAAACCAATACATTCTTACTTTAATGTGCGCCGCTACACGCTATCCAGAGGCCATCCCGCTGCGCTCATTAAAAGCTCGTGGTATTGTTAAAGCCTTAGTGAAGTTTTTCTCCACCTTTGGTCTCCCCAAGCGCATCCAGAGTGACCAGGGGTCCAACTTTATGTCCAAAATCTTCTCTCAGGTCATGACAGAGTTAAACATCCAGCACCACACTTCCAGCGCCTTTCACCCTGAAAGCCAGGGAGCTCTAGAGCGTTTTCACCACACGTTAAAAAGCATGCTGCGAAAATTATGTTCTGAAGCAAATCGTGAATGGGATGAGGGTTTGCCTTTGCTATTATTTGCGGTGAGGGAGACTCCGCAAGAGTCTTTAGGGTTTAGTCCTGCTGATTTAGTTTTTGGCCACTCTGTGCGGGGCCCTTTGCGCTTACTGAGGGAGCAGTGGCTCTCTCGTTCCAGTCCCAGTAAAAATGTGTTAGACTTTGTAAGTTCGTTTAAAGAGAGGCTGCACAAAGCCTGTGATGTGGCCCGTGAATCCCTCTCCGCTGCTCAGTGCAAAATGAAGACTCATTATGACAAAAAATCCGTTGCCCGGTCATTTCAGGCAGGCGACCTTGTTCTGGTTCTGATGCCCGTTACTGGCTCTAGTCTTCAGGCCAAGTTTTCCGGACCCTACATTGTCGAGAGTAAACTGAGTGACACTGATTATGTCATCCAAACTCCTGACCGAGGAAAGAAAAAGCGTGTGTGTCACATAAACATGATTAAAAAATATGTCGATCGTGATAATGATGTGTGCTCGTTACCTGTTGCCTCTGTTTCCTCTGTTACAGGCGCTCCGCCTCCATACTCTCCCACCTCGGATGGGTTAGATGACAGCCGCAGTGCAGCCTCCGGCGCCCGTCTTAAAAATTCTGAAATCCTGCCAAAGTTAGATGTTCACCTTAGCCATTTGCCCGACGCCGCTCGATCTGACATTTGTGAGCTTGTTAAAGCTTATTCCGTCCTTTTTGGTGACATTCCCTCTCAGACCACTGTGCTCAGTCATGACATCGATGTAGGTGACCATAGGCCAATAAAACAACATGCTTATCGTGTCCATCCAAATAAGAGGGCAATAATGAAAAAGGAGGCGGAGTACCTCGTTGAAAATGGTTTTGCAGTACCCAGCAACAGTTCCTGGAGCTCGCCCTCACTCCTGGTCCCCAAACTTCCCAAAACTCCGCGTTTTTGTAACGATTATAGGAAAGTGAATGCAATCACCAAACCAGACTCCTTTCCCCTTCCACGCATGGAAGACTGTGTGGACCGTGTTGGTTCGTCCAAGTTTGTAACCAAACTGGACCTTCTTGAAGGGTATTGGCAGGTCCCCCTCACTCAGCGTGCATCGGAAATCAGTGCCTTTATTACTCCAGACCATTTCCTTCAATACACCGTAATGCCGTTTGGGTTAAGAAATGCGCCTGCAACTTTTCATGATGCTCATGAGCATCGTTTTGAGAGGAGTTGGTAATTGTGAGGTTTATCTTGATGATATTGTGGCCTATTCATCCACCTGGCTTGAACACATGACAACACTCCGAGAAATCTTTGAACGTTTGCGTCAGGCTTCCCTTACTTTAAATTTAGCCAAATGTGAGTTTGGGAAGGCTGTAGTTACCTATTTAGGTAAACAGGTAGGTCAGGGACACGTCAGCCCAGTGGTTGCAAAGGTTCAGGCCATCCTTGATTTTCCTGACCCCCAAACGCGTCGTGAGCTCCGTCGTTTTCTAGGGATGGCCGGCTATTATCGTGCGTTCTGCAAAAATTTCTCGGACATCGTGGCACCGTTGACCAATTTAGTTAGCCCCAAAAGCCCCTTTAAATGGTCAGAAAAATGTCAGTATGCCTTTGAAGCTGTAAAAGCCATCCTCTGCAGTGCCCCTGTGCCTGCGGCACCAGACTTTACGCGCCCGTTTAAAATCGATGTGGACGCAAGTGGCACGGGGGCAGGTGCTGTGTTACTGCAGAAGGATGCGCGTGGCGTGGATCATCCCATTTGTTACTTCTCCAAAAAGTTCAAAAAGCACCAGCTGAATTACAGCACAATTGAAAAAGAAGCCCTTGCGCTCTTATTGGCATTACAACACTTTGAAGTGTACATCGGATCCAGCTCTGTGCCCACTGTTGTTTTTTCTGACCATAACCCACTTGTGTTTCTGATCCAGATGCGGAACAGCAACCAGCTCCTCATGCGTTGGTCTCTGATGATTCAAGATTTTAATCTTGAGATAAAGTACAAGAAGGGTTAAGAAAATGTCATGGCTGATGCTCTCTCGAGAACGTAAGTATATCAAACATTTTTAGGGGAAAATGTTTGATTTATTTGGGTGGGGAGGTGTAATGACCCTGGGTCATATTGTGTTTGTCATGTTGAAGCTGCTTTGCCTCCTCTCCTCCTGCTGTGTCTGAGTGGGTGTGGCCGTCCAGCACTGTGGCTGTGTCTGTGAGAAGTGAATGAGAATCCATGATTAGATCCTGGTGCGGCTACTGAGGCTGATTGGACCCCAGGATGGCTGCGGGTCCCAGCATGGAGGCTGATTGGCTGCTGGGAGGATTGCTGCCACCGGAGATCCCTTCCTGAGGCTATAAATATCAGCTGCTGCGGCCTGCTCACTCTCTTTCGGCTCCAGCCACTCTCAACGAAGCAGCCTGCGGTTCTGACAGACCTGAGAGTGTTCTTTGTACTTTTGTGACAGGATTTGGTGTTTGGGCTGGGCAGCCTACCTCATGGAGTTTTTGTTACCTTTGTCATTCTAGGAACCCCAGTTTAGAGTTTGATTTGAGAGTTACCATTTTATGTTACTGGGAGATTTATGTTGTACAGTTTCCCTCTATGTAAAAATAAACTTGTCGTACAACTTTGGAGGAGTTTCCCGGCTGGCTTCCTTGAGAGTGTCTGGGCCCTGAGCATATCATGTTGTGTCCATGGTTCCCCTAGACCGGGGACATAACACCCTCTGAACACCAGTGCCATGTGACAATAAATGGGTGACAGCACTCAAGTGATTCTTTGATGTGGAAGGGTTAAAAACAGTATAAAGAACTGAGAGATCCAATAAACTTTGAGTCCTGAGCATATCGAAATACCATGAAGCATGTCACTCACACAGCCCTCTCTCTGCCACGCGGTCACAGTTAAGAATTTCCTGCCTGAGAGTGACGCAGAGAAGGTAGTCCATTCATATACCACCTCTACTGGATTACTGACACTCTGTTTTGTTTGGATGTGCAACAACCATCTGTCCAGACTCAAATTGGTCCAGAATGCTGTGACGAGTACCTCATAATACAGTAATTTTGACCTCAGAATGCTGGTGGTTCCCAGTTTCTCCAGAATGGGACATACGCCTTTCATACGGCATGCTCTCTCTCCACCTCCAGGCTTAAAACCGTCCTATATGGTGGAGTATTTGGTAGGGCCAGGCTCAGGTAACCTTGAATCTGTGCAACAGCCTTGAAGCACTGTGGGATGCACGGCTCCATGCAGCCGTCTCTGCTTCTCTTCTCAACGTTTTTTGTTTGACTTCTCACTAATATAACTAATTAGCACTCAGTTGTATTCATGTGCTTTTTTTTTTTTTTTTTTTTGAAAGATACTCAAAAGTGACTCGTCGAGCACATGACCACATCCACTCACATTCACCATGGACGAGACTGTGATGCAAAATTAACCTGCCCGGGATGCATAAAAAAACTTGGAACTTGCAAAGGCAATGCACATCAATTTGCCTCGATGTATGTTTTAAGGTTTTAATTGACCGGTTCTGCGTTATAAGCTGTTTTGAATTTACTGAATGATTATGGGGGATGGTTCATCTTTACACAGTGCTCACATTAAACATGTTCATAACTCAAACAGATCCAAGGAAACAAAGACCTTTCCAGTCAGTTTTTTTTTTATTGTTCATATTGTCATTATGTTACATACTGCGCACATGTATGTTTTATGTATACGTAACACATGTGTTCTTCTTCCTGGACAATACGAAACACAAACGAACCGTGTAGGGAAACAACACAAAACCTTTAGGACACTTAGTGGCCGAGGCCTCGCACAATGGCCAGCCACAGCAACGGTCTGCCCTTGCCAGGAGGACTGCAACGCAGCCCTGACAACCAGTCAGGCTGCGGCAGCAAAGGGAGAGAGTAGGGCCTTCCATCCACCACAAAGAAGGCCAATGTAGTTCAAATTAATGAAAAATGTTTGTAAAAAAGAAATGTATTTTAGTCAATTAAACATCAATTACTTTAGTTCTTTCAAATGATTCTGAAAAATAGAAAAAAAAAAATGAGCCCAGAGATCATAAAGGAAGAATTTCGCTTCAAATTGTACTTACCTCTGCATATTAAACAGCAGAATGTGGACCTTAGGGTATCCAGCTGTTCCCTGCTGAGATGTATATTCATGTGCCCAACTTTCCTTATCTCAGTTGCCACAGTGGGGAGAATGTCAGCCACCTGGATGACCCTCGCAACTCCAGTCAGGTCACTGTTGCTGGATCTGTTTTTTTTTTTTTCTTTCTTTTTTTTTTTTTCTCTGTAAAAACATACATGTAAAGCAAATTGTCAAGTTGTGCTGTGACATTTGTCTTCGATCCTGCACATTGAATTGAAAATTCAAATCTAAATTCTGCATTGTGCAGCTGTTTGAGATGACTGTTGTGTTTAGAATGTCATAAAAGTATGCAACAGGCCAAGAGATAAAATCATTTGTGAGCAACTGCACTGATATAATTCTTTCTTTTAATCCTGCAGAATTGGTCGAATAGATCTTGGCGGAAGGCCACAATCTTCCTTGCCCCTCTACGCCAAAAATCCAGGCCTTTTGGGAGTAAAACACATTATTAGTGCTGCCATACAACTAAGTCTTAAAAAAATTAATATATTAATAAAAAATTAATAACCAACCAGTTGTTCCTGGGAAAGAGAGTTATGCGTTGCCCATTGCCATCTGTTAAATTAATGTCCAACTCCGAGTTCAGTGCTGATTTAACAGCATTTGCAATACCATGGACATTGGTCTGCTCCTCGATGAATGTGACACTAGTCAGAATGCTTTGAGGTTGACCAGGCCTTCGATCATCTGGGCTACAGCAACAGGTATTGAGCAATGACAAAAAGAGGAGAAACCATGTCACACATCGTGTTGCCGAAGTGTTTGTATGTAGTTACAGTAAGTAAAGAAACTGTTTTGGTTTACCGTGAATACTTTTTGGAGGAGGAGGATGGGCCAGTGCACTCTGAGGGGGGAAATGAAACTGGACGCTACTGCCTGCACCTACCCTGGCTGGGATTGGGGCTGGCATGGCAGGAATTGGTGACAAGATGTCTTGACTCCAACTTTGTATGTCGCACCAGTGGACAGGTCAACATGGGAGAAGTAGTCGTGTGAGGGAAAGACTTACATCGCCACTGTCCCTCTCCACAAGGTAAATGGTCTATGTAATCTGTTGGCGTTTTATGTTTTTAATATGTGTGCTTAACTGCTTATGTGTTTTTATGTTTGCAAGTCAATAGTCACTGGACAAGAGGCGTCACAATTGTTCTATTTTGTCGTGGCACTCAATTAACTTCAACGACATAACATATACTACCTGAAAGATCTGGGAGAGGTTAGCCACAGTCATGTCTATTGCTCGGACCGTACAGGTCTTCGCTGCTCGTGTTAATGCAAATCTTTCTCCTCCATCTTGCAAAGCGCCAAAAAGACCGGAAAGCTGGGTTAGCTATGAGATTTATCGACTCATGCACGCGTGCACCATCTGCAGGATATACAAACCCACCGAGCATTTTTAGGTCTAATATACGTCTAAATGTTCCTTAGACGTCTCGTCTAAAATTGGTCTACCAGGGGTATAGAAATTAAAGTTTTTTAGACGTCTAAATGTAGACTAGATGTATATTTGAAGTCTAAACAACGTATATATATATATATATATATATATATATATATATATATATATATATATATATATATATATATATATATATATATATATATATACATATATATATATATATATATATATATATATATATATATATAAATATATATATATGGAGAGAGAGAGAGAGAGAGAGAGAGAGAGAGAGGTCTAGTTCTAAATGTAGACATCTAAAAAACTTTCGTTTCTGTACCACTGGTAAACCAATTTTAGACTAGAGGTCTAATAAGACGTCTAATACCTAAAAAAAAATGAGCTCAATGGTTTCTTGTCAATATTTTAATAAACTGACAAAATATCATTGTTCCGTATTTTCATAAACATCGAATACATGAATGACAATTTGTCAATTTCTGAAAATATTCACAAGAAACATTTAAATAGCCAAAGAAGTACTGTAGACCCTGATTCTCTCCAACGACACCAAACTTTACCTGCAATGCTTACCTTGATCCATCTACTCCGAGGATGTTCCTACTATTTTGGCTTTCTGGACCTTTTTGAAAACATTTTTACTCTAGTCATGCTTATTCATAATTAAACACTGATTTACATGTGGCAATCATCGGTCAACTTTAATTGCAATCACAGTACAGTTTTTAATTCAGAATAAAACCATTACAGTCATGGTGGGTATAACTGTTTTTTAATCTTAGACCCACCGACCTTAAAAACAGTAAAACCTTTATATTAACTACTCGTTGCGCTGCACAAAAAATAAAATGGACGCAAAAGTATAAAGTAATAAAGTGATCTTTGTGTGATAGATACTCTCATTTTTTATATTAACTACTTTGTGAGGCATTTTTAAAAAAAATTAGCAGGGTGATTTTTTGGCCTCCTGTAGCCTCCCCACCACATCGAGCTGGTTCCTGCTTCAAGTGCTCTCCCATCGCTGTTCAGACCTATTCTTTCGTCGTGTGTGGGAAGGCAACAGGCAACAGACTCTGCAACCAAGCAACAAAAAAACGACTTTACAGTAGTAATTGTAGAAATTAGCTATTATTGTCCAGAAGGATTCTTTCTTTTTTATTGCTTCATGCTATAAATGTGTCAGTTATATGACAGAGAATAACTAATAACTTGCAAAAATATGTTCTTTTACTGAGAACAACAGACAAAGAAGGCCGTTTCATTAAATCATTGACCGTTACATTGTCTTGTGTACAGTTTCACGTTAGTATAATTCAATTTCTATTCATACCTGTCCAGGATCCAACAAGTGCAGGTTTTAAGGTGCTTCCAACGAGGAGACATTGATTTTATCTGTATGACAACTGTCAAATTATCAAGAGTGTTAAATGTAAGGATTTTGTATTATTTCTAGCATCTCTATTTGACTCGCAGTAAACGTTTAATGTTTGGGAGCTTATGAAGTTCACGGGACCTCCCCCATTAGGGGTACCTGAAAATTTTTTTTATATATCTTATTGAACCCAAGTCTCCATGTTTGAGTAAGAAATAGAAAAAGTCATTTGGGGGGTGAGCTACCCCTTTACACAAAATATACAGGAGTAAGTGAAGAAATATTGATCGAAGCAGCAAGTAGGAAGTTGCAATGGTGTTGCCGTGGAGGGAAAAGAATAAGGATGAATAATACAATTTGGTCAACCAACCCAGCACATATGTACTGTGTGGCTTATCAATAGCTTCTGTAGTTAAAGGATCAGGTAATGCAAAAACATTCTCTCTTATCATGAGCTAGGGCTGAACAGAGCTGAGGAGAGAGTGTGACATCAAGTTACATCTTTAGAGCGAGAGGGTATTTTCATAATGTTGGCCTGCATTATATTTTTGCTGGCAATGCAATTATGTGATAATAATATCGTTTTTTGTATTCTTTAATGCTAGAATCTATTAGAGAACTTTGAGAAAATTTTCAGTATTTTAATTTAAATAATCTTAGCATCTGATGTATTCCTTCTATCATAGCCCAATGTCATTGTATGAATACATAATATGTATAAAACAATTTACACAACGTTAAACATTTACCCCCAGAAATGTATAGTAGCTCCAATACCTGATCTGCAAGCAATCATGTGCCACATAAATTTTGCTGTATTGGGCCATAAGTGCTTAATTCACTTTATATTTTACTGATATTCATGTATTTGGCCTAATCACATGGAATTGGGCTGTATTACCTCAAAATGAATTCCCATTGATACTAATTAATCTTGTGTGGGACACAACAATGGGAAAAAGCAGTTAATAATGTGCCACACGCTCAACGAATCAATATCACAAAAATAAAATAATCTCTTACAAGTAAAGTTCTGTATTCAAATGTCGCTTGAGTAAAAGTAATTAATTTTGGCATCAAAATATACTTCATTTTCGAAATTAAATAGCAAAATGTTTGGAAAGTAGCCTAACTAGAAGGTTTTAACCTTGGCTCCAAAAGAGAGAGCAGGCCCTTTTTCATGAAAACACCTTTGAAGGAAAAACAAACCACTGAACGCCAAGTGAGCAGCGCTGACTAGCCCATGCTGTTGGGCCCACGCTGGCTAGGCTCGCAACACCCTGGCCCTCATGCTACCAAGCAACACACTCGGCCTACATGCAAGCAAATGCTAAACTGATGCATGACGGCGAATGGGCCATACATTGCAAAACTAAACATTTTTCAAAAGTGTGTCCTTCAGCACCCACTTCTTTTTCGCATATAAGTGACAAATCTTAAACTTCGACGATCTCTCAGTCTGACCGACACAAAGTCCAGCCAA
This sequence comes from Cetoscarus ocellatus, assembly GCA_037902135.1. Classification (NCBI taxonomy): domain Eukaryota; kingdom Metazoa; phylum Chordata; class Actinopteri; order Labriformes; family Labridae; genus Cetoscarus; species Cetoscarus ocellatus. The sequence goes on from JBAMNC010001640.1 coordinate 908,060, forward strand.
GTCAGTGTGCGCAAGAGTTCTTCCGCCGGAAGTTACATGGTCCACAAGGTGAAGTGGTTTTCATGTTATTGTCATACGATCTCCATATGGATGTAAAGCAGGGGTTTTGCAAAGCTATCAACATTTTTTTCGTCGCTGATCTCGTGGCCTTGCGGTTATGCCGATAACTTTTATCACGGACTACTTCTACTACCTGGAAGTGGTTTCACGGTGTGCTACACCAATAAGGTGGCTGCATTTTTGTCAACACTGCAGGTGTGACCGGAAAGTGTGTTTTCTTCCCAGCCACTGTAGGCACTGTGTGTGGTTTGCCTCCACGGTGAGTGTAGCGGCACCTGGCGCGCCTATAAATACAGGTGTGGGTAATTGCTTGGCCTCTCCTTCCGCTCCCGTCCACTCCTTGTGGTGGCTCGGCGTCTCGCTGGGTGTGTGGTTTGACACGTGAATCCTGTGTTGCAAGGCTGCGGTCGGCGCACCTAACGAGGTAACGCCTGGCCAGGCCTTTCCCTCAATCTATCATTCATGCGCTCTGTGCGTATTGGTGACTCTGTATCCACCTGTTGTGGTGCGGCTGGGGCCGGCTGTTGCTGCTGTGGTGGACAGGTTGCCCTGTTGGAGATTCTCCGGTGTGTGGCGTCTCCTTTTCCTGGGGTAAGTGGCCGTTGTCTGCCTTTTGATGTGCCTGTGGTTCCCTGCTGCAATCTTATGGTTTCATCTCTGCTTCTAGTTAATCGGAGCAGCGATCAAAAACTTCACTACACTAGCACTAGCACTTCCCTTTGGCCTCCGGTCCACAGCTGACGCTGTTGTTCTGGTTGTTCTCACCGTTCTGATGACGCGACGGGTGATGTCACTGGAGGTTTGGGACTCGACAACAGGACGTCGAACTCTAGCCTTCTGTTCTGGGACTGTTAAATTCCCCTGCTTTGAATGGACTGTGGCTGCATGCATAGCACTGCAATCCCTCTTCTACGGAGACTCAAGGTGGGCGGTCCGCGTCCTCGTCTCAGCGCTCTGCAGGCACTACAGTCACTGTCCACGGTCCAGTACAGGCCATTTTATCATTTTAAAATAATTTGTTTAAATTGTGGGTTCGGTTGTGGGGTTTAATTTATAAAATATCAAAAAAATGTTGGGTTATTTGTTTCTTTTTCCTTGTTTCAGGTATTTTGCGGTTATTTGTTTCATTTGGACATTTTGTTAATTAGGTATTTTCATTTGCATGAGTGTGGTTATTTCATTTCTTCATTGGTTTGTTGCCTGAGTTGGTTTGAATGGGTTTATTTATTTTGGAATTTGTTTATTTGGGGTTTGTTTTGCGAATTATTATTTTGTGTATTTTTAACCTGTGTCACAAAATAGAAAAGAAACTATTTTTGTACTCTAACCTGCCTCTGTCCAGTGGTATCACGAACCTGTGCAAGCTCTTTTAGAGTCAATCGAGTGTTTTTTTTCTGATTGTAATTTCCCAGAGGTGAATTCCCCTGGGTGGCGTCGTGAGCAAAAATACTTACCCTAAGCCCCCTTCACGCCACACAGGCCAACATGGCGGCCGCCGGCGTTACCGACTAAATATAAAACTTGGTCTAATTATAGACGTTGAAATGCGGGATATTAGACGTCTACATCTAAACTATACCGGCTGCTAAAATGATTTTAGTCCAATATTTAGAGATCACTTCTGCAACGTACAGTTATTATTTTAAATACACAACTATTGAATTAAATTCAATTGTCTAGATTTGGTGTATAACTAGACGTTGAAATGCAGTAGAGATTTATACGTCTAAATCTCGACTATATCTACACTCTACTTTATATCGCTCAACAGCTATCATTTTAGTTCAGTATTTGGAGATCAGTTATGCACCTCACAGTTTTTTTTTTTTTAATAAATAGCTATCGAAAAACGGATTAAAGTGCATTGTCTAAATTTCGTCTAAAAATAGACGGAATCTAGACGGTTGAAATTAGGTCTAAAAACTAATTAAACGTCTAATATACGTCTATTGCTCAGTGGGATGTAGGCAGCCGAAGCCAACGTAGTTCTTTTTGATCACCAAGTGTCGTGGTCTACAGCTGTAGCAGGGGGCGCTACTATAACAGAGAATGTGATAGAAGAAGATACACTGCAGGTGATACTACTGGAGTGGGAAACTCAGACAATTTTGAAGATGAATTTCCCAGTCTTAGAGCCACACCATGAGATCATCAGAAATATGAAGCAAAACGGAAGTTCTTACAATGAAATCTCATTAGCACTCATAGCCATTGGTGTGGAAAGGGGAGCGTCAGTCAGCTACATAAAAAAAAATTTGCCAAAAATTCGGTCTGGTGAATCACATGTGGGGGAAGACAACAACCCACCAGCTTGAAGTCTCTGTGGAAGAAGCTGTGCAACAGGTACATGTCTTATTGTTAATATTATTATTATTAGTAGTAGTAGTATAAAACTATATTGAGCAGGCTGTTTCAGTAAAGGTATGTAATTGTTGGTTTGTTCTCTCTGACTGATATTATATAATATGTTATTAATACTGAGGCATTTGTGGCAGCATGTTATTTATTTAGTTGCTGCAGTGAGGTAGCGGGGGGGGGCGGGGGGGCGGGGGGGGTTTGAAATGATAGCAGAGTTAAAATCTTGTTCTTGGACCAATGTGCTCTTGTTTCTCAATTAGGTCAGGCCAATGTTTGGGAGAAAATGATGATGGGATTCCTGTCCTCAAGAGACATTAATGCTAGTGAAGAGCGAGTGGGAGCAGCATTATAATCTGTCCCTCTACAATACCATGAAGCCCGCCAACAAGTATGCCAGAATATCTTTCAAATTTGATAACATAATTTGAAAGAATGAATGATTTTAACTCAAACCAATTGTTGGAGCGATCAATTTCTTCTTGATGAGCATTGTTGTATTTACAAATAACATGATCGCGAATGTGATGATGATTATTATGAAGATATGAATATCTTCTTCTTCTTCTTCTTCTTCTTCTTCTTCTTATTTTTCATGTCTTCTTAGGGTGCCCGGAACCTGAATCCACACCCATATTGTGCAGAATATTTTGGCCAGAAACTTCAAATGAACCAAAATGAAAAACTGGTCATGTTTGGTGTGACTCATGTTGTAATCATTTGATGGCTGTAGTGGAAAAGTGGTTGGCTATTCCACAATGCCCTTAAAAGTAACCTCACCATCTACGAAGAGATTTACAGGTATGCCTGCAATGTTGAGGTATTGTGTTGTGTATATTATTTCATAGCTTTTACTGTTGTGTAATTCAGGTGGGTTGAAGTAGAAAAAAAGATTTCTCTGGAAAAGACTGAACAATTTAACCCAGGATAAAGCATCTTCCAAATACACATACTATCCTTAGAAAAGATCACGAATGACTAACTCAAATTCAGCTCAAATTGCAGCATATAAATTCAAGAGAGAGTTCAATGGTTCTACTTTGATTAAGACTAACATATATGAACAGTAGGGTTGCTGTCAGAGATCTATTCAAAACCTGTTAGGGAGAAAAATACCACTGTTATTGTTTTTTTTTCGTTTATTTGTTGTTCATTCATTCGTGTTTTATGAAAGCAGTTCTTAGCCATGGATTATGGGATCAACTGCGAACTGACTGTGGGACAGAGTTCCACATGACCATTGTTCATGCAGGAGAAACTGGCAGGCAACAGATACAGCACAGACCGACCACCATTTCTTCAGACACCGTCAACATTGGTTAGTTTCGCTTTGTAATTCAAAGTAATGTATTGTTGGGTAAGAGCTGTTGTGATGTTTTGCTTCCATTCATGTTTATAAACTTAAACTTAACTTTTTCTTGTTCAATTCCTGAACCATCGTGTTTGGTGGATTTGGCCAGAGTTGACACAAAAGCTTTTTCCATTGTGTAAAAACATCTTTACCTTTTTCTAACAGTGTGATTATTTAACGAGCACTGCACTGCAGGAAGTTGGTTTGTTTCTTAGTTTTAACTAGTAACGTAATACTGGTCATATAAATTCAGAAATTGATCTTTGAAATCATATATGTTCCTTTTTAGGTGAATAATAGAGTCAATTACCATATAAAAGGCCTGTTTGACTCATTTGCTGAATCAAGAGGTCATAAATATGGAGGATCAGACCATCAAATTCTGTGTATCAGCTTTAGCGTGCCAGGTCGCCAGAGTCTGTCTGAACCATTTTTATTGACTCATGGAATGCCCACAGAGTGCCAGGTGCTCATATTCTCACACTCTTTGGTTTCTCACAGTCAATCTTTCTCGCTGTATGTCTTTCTTTTTCTATCTTTGTATGCTGCATATAATTTCGGTATTGGAAATAATGAACTTATAATTTGATATAAACCGTATGATTAATATTTTACAGCTGCTTAAACGTTGTTAATCTCAGGAATCTGAGCTATAACTTAATCTGAGGAAAGCTATCTCATTTTAAAATTTTGCTGCCTCCTATTTTTTTAAGCTTTGGATCCTCAGTTTTTGCCTTGTGCCAGTAATGTTGTTATGTGTTCAAATTTCTGTCATATTGTAGGCAGAGGGATGCCTCATGCTTTGTCATCAGGTGGTTGTCCAGTCAGGATAGCTGGGGATCTGCTGGCCTGTTCTTCAGAAGCAGTTGATCTTTATGATATGGAGAGAAGCTCATCATTGACCAGACAGTCCTCATTTGGCAGAGATCCTTTTGCCTCTGAGGAAGAAAGAGATCAAGCACAGGGCCGTTTCTCAGAAGCTTTTGGAGATGTCTCAGCATTGTTTGACCAAACGATCAACAATAATCCTGGGCCATTAGAGGATGCTCTGCAGCAATCTTATCCGTGATTCAATATAAAGTAAGTATGATACAGGACATAACAATATAAATGTTTTACTGGAAGCAGTGGGGATATTTTAATAGTTTATGCAAAGACAGCTGAACCTTAACATTTCTTCGTCAAGGTTGCATTTTTTAATGTAATGAAGGAGCACCAAATCATAGTAAATGATGTCTTTATTAATTTGAACTACATTGGCCTTCTTTGTGTTAATGTCATTTCAGTGGAGATGGAAGGCCCTACTCTCTCCCTTGGCTGCCGCAGCCTGATTGGTTGTCAGGGCTGCATTGCACCCCTCCTAGCAAGGGGTGATGGATGCCCAAAGTGCAAGTCCCCTCTCAGCCAAGACCAGACCGTTGCCATTGCCTTGGCCATTGTGCAAGGCCTCGGCCACTAAGTGTCCTAAAGTTTTTGTGTTGTTTCCCGTTTGTTCCTGTCACATATTTTGTTTGTGTTTCGTATTATCCAGGAAGAAGAACATATGTGTTATATATATATATAACATACATGTGCGCAGTATGTAACATAATGACAGTATGAACAATAAAAAAACTGACTGGAAAGGTCTTCGTTTACTTGGATCTGTTTGAGTTACGAACATGTTTAATGTGAGCACAGTGTAAAGATGAACCATCCCTCATAAACATTCAGTAAATTCAAAAACTACTTATAACAAAGAACCGGTCAATGAAACCTTAAAACACAGATCGAGGGAAATTGATGTGCATTGCCTTTGCAAGGTCCAAATTTTTTTATGCATCCCGGGCAGGTTAATTTTGTATCACAGTCTCGTCCAGTAGTGGGTTAAATTGAGTGGATGTAGTCATGAGTCACTTTTGAGTATCTTTCAGGTAAAAAAGTAAAAAACACATGAATACAACTGACTGCAAATTACTTATATTAGTGAAAAAGTCAAACAAAAAACATTGAGAAGAGAAGCAGAGACGGCTGCATGGAGCCTTGTATCCTTCAGTGGTTCAAGGCTGTTGCACGGATTCAAGGTTACCTGAGCCTGGCCCTACCAAATACTCCATCATATAGGACGGCTTTAAGCCTGGACATAAAGATGGAGAGAGAGCATTCCATATGAAAGGCGTATGTCCCAGTCTGGAGAAACTGAGAACCACCAGCATTCTGAGGTCAATATTACTGTATTATGAGGTACTCGTCACAGCATTTTGGACCAATTTGAGGCTGGACAGATGGTTGTTGCACATCCAAACAGTGTCAGTAATCCAGTAGAGGTGGCATGTGAATGGACTACCTTCTCTGCGTCACTCTCAGGCAGGAAATTCTTAATTGTGACTGCGTGGCAGAGAGAGGGCTGTGTGAGTGACATGCTTCATGGTTTTGCTGTAATATGTACTAGATATGCTCAGGACTCAAAGTGTATTGGATCTCTCAATTCTTTATACTGTCTTAACCCTTCCACATCAAAGAATCACTTGAGTGCTGTCACCCATTTATTGTCACATGGCACTGGTGTTCAGAGGGGCAAAGGTAAAGGTATGGAAAGGTAAAAGTTTTAAGGACATTTTCATACAATAGAACAGTTTTTGCAGGTTCAAAAACGCCCCCATGCTGCTACCATGACACTTTGACATGACCAGCAAACTATTTGCTTCCCCAGCTTAACATCTGCTGCCAATTACCTGCCCTCTTATTGGGTACTAATGATGATTCCCCACCGTGTGGTTCAGCATAAAAATAACACACTGGCCCCACATTCTTATTCACAATTGCTTGTCCAGATGTGAGTTTTCTTGTCACATCTCTCTGATAAGACACCTACGATTTAAAATAGGTGGTGCCTTTCTCCATTTCTGCACTCTTTCTCAGAGAAGAATGAAGCTGGTTTTTGCATGTTGTCACTGATTTATGCAAATTATAAACTAATCTTGATTTCTTTTGGTGTCTATAAAGACCCAGCACCAAGCGTTTGTTTGTTCTACCCCTTGTACTGAGAAGCGAACTGCTCTTCCCAGGTAGCCCAGCAATCTGAAAGCCAATGTGGTGAAGCTGCTTCCAAAGCCTCCCAGTTGACCGACACTGCATCCGCAATTGTCTTCCCTGGTGTCGCACAAGCTGTCCAACCTGTCCTCTGGAGACTCTGTAAAAAAAAAAGTTATTAAAAAGAAAAAGATGTCTCAAAGGACAACTGCATTATGAAAATACATGACCAAAGTTGGTCGTTGCTCATGACGTTGATGTTGTGCTCAGTCCATGGTTCATCCACAGAAGAACAGTGTTTTGCATGTAGCTCTAATTTAAACTCCAGTCCTCCAATTTTGTGGACATGAACAGATAGTACAAACTACAGTGCTGTCAAACTGTTTAATTAAATATAAACACACACACACACCTGAGTGTGTGTGTTTATATTTAATTTATATATACATAAATATCCAAATGGTGTTATCTCAGCAAAATACTCTTTTATTTGACCAGAAACGCTGTTCTTGAATAAAACTGATATATTAATCGCACGTCAGTTTTGATGCTTTAACCCTTCTGAATCTGTGGGGGTAAATTTTACGTTAGGACACTCTTTTGTGGATGACTTTGGTTTGGTCAATGCAAATGGCATCAAATTTGGTTAGGTTGTGTATTTTTTGAATATTTTTGATATTTCAGAATTTTTTTTTGAACCCTTGTGCATCCCTTTAATGAAGACAGCAAATACGTCCCTACGGGTAAAAATTATAGGGCAAGATATATTGCATAAAAAATTAGTATGAATGAATGTATCATTCCAATCTTTTTTTACATGGCATCTCTCAGTAACTTTAGCTGTAACCATACCCAACATATATATATATATATATTTTTTTTTTATTTCAACGTTTTATTTATTTTCATTATAGAAACAGGGAGGTACATTATAAGAATATATTCACAAGTACATTCGAGAAATTGTATAACAAATCCCATCCCAATCCCGAACAAAACCCAACCCAGTCCTCTTCTTCTTGTACAATCAAAATATTACAAGAATGGTACACCAATAGCAATGAGCACACACATGCCTGTTTGTGCCATACAAACTTAAAATAGTGTACATATTATAGGACAAAATGGCACATATATGCACACTTATATATCATGTATTTACTCATCTATTTATGCACATGTATGCTTAAGTAGTCACATTATGACAGGTATAACAAGCGCCCCGGGGCCCCCCCATTAATGTGGCCGCGTGGCGGGCAGGCACAAAAGTAGGTACACTATGTCTTCTCTTCAAGGAATGAGGTTGCAGGAAGCCTATTAACAAAGTCAATTAGTGGTCTCCAGGTTGTATAAAAGTTATCAGACGAACCTCTCAGTGAAAATTTAATTTTCTCCAATTTTAGGAGAGAGACTACGTCCTGCAGCCAAGCCTTAGAGAGGGTGGTATGGAAGACTTCCACAGAAAGAGTATTCTCCTGTGTGCAATCAATGAGGCAAAAGCTATGACAGTTCTTTGCTTAACCGTTGTAGGAATTCCATCTGGAGGTCTACCAAATATTGCCACATGAGGACAGGGGGGAATAACAATACACAAAATTTCAGATATTGCATCGAAAAAAGATTTCCAGAAATTACTTAACTTAGTGCAATTCCAAAACATGTGAGTCAAATTGCAGTGGGCTTGTGCACAACGATCACATTTGTCTTCCAGCTTGTCTGGGTAAAACTTTGCAAGTTTAGCTTTACTGTAGTGGAGCCTATGCATTACCTTAAATTGTATGAGATTTAGTCTGGCACAACTGGAGGAAGAGTTCACCCCCTTCAAGGCTTCATCCCAAAAATCATCAGAAAAAACTGTCCGCAGCTCCTCCTGCCACTCGTGTCTGATTCTGTCGAGGGCAGATTCATCCCTTGCCAGAAATAAAGTATAAAGATGAGAAACATGGCCCTTAGGCAAGATACTCGTTTTAAGTAGTAAATCAACACCGCTAAGTGGGGGAATTTGAGGGAACTGGGGACAGTGGGTCCTGACAAAATCACGCAACTGAAAGTATCTGAAAAAATCAGATCTATTTAGCGTTGAGTTATTACATAACTGATCAAAACTAACAAACATGTTGTCCAAGAACAAGTCCTTCAAATACTGAACACCTTTTTGTTCCAAGAATCTAAATCTGAGATCGGTTCTAGCAGGTAGAAATAAGTGATTATTACAGATAGGGGTCATTTGGGGCATTGAAGGCCACCCATAGTGACGTCTAATCTGGGCCCAGATTTTCAAAGTGCCAGTGCCAATAGGGTTACACGAGAATTGGGAGGGAATTAGGGGCAGGGGACTACATGCCAAGGCTTGCAAAGAGGATGAAAAGCATGAATCAGCTTCAACTTGGTACCATTTCCCTTGAGTTCGAGTGTACCACAGCATAATCTTGCATGCATTGGTAGCCCAATAATAAGCGAGAAGATTAGGTAAACCAAGCCCACCATTAGTTCTGTTCCTTTGAAGTAAAGACTTCCCAATTCTTACATGACGACCAGCCCAGATAAATGAAGTGATAATACTATCAATATTAGTAAAAAAAAAAAGATCTGGGAAGAAAAAGGGGAAGACATTGAAAAACATACAGATATCTAGGCAAAACGTTCATCCTCACAGTTTGCACTCTCCCAGCTAATGACAACGGCAGATTGCCCCATCGCTGTAGGTCGGATTTCACCGACAGTGTCAGAGCCACAAGGTTTCGTTCCCGTAATGACTTAATGGACTTAGTAATAGTAATACCAAGGTACTTAAAACCTGAGTTAGAAAATCTGAATGGCAGTGAGGATGATAAGTCAAAAGCTAACTGATTCACAGGAAAGCACTCGCTTTTTTGTAAGTTTAATTTATAGCCCGAAATGCAACCAAAGGTATTCAGAAGTGAAAGAATATGATTAATACTAGACATAGGGTCACGCACGTATAATAATAAGTCGTCCGCATATAAAGAGACTTTGTGTTCAACGCCCCACCTCAGAATGCCTTTAAAACCCAATGTTCTCCTTTAAAGCTATGGAAAGCGGTTCAATAGTGATTGCAAAAAGCAAGGACGATAAGGGACAGCCTTGACGAGTACCACGGAAGAGAGGGAAAGGGTTTCAGCGTTGGGTGTTTGTACAGACAGATGCATAGGGGGAAGAATACAACAACTGAATCCATGAAATAAAGCTATCTCCAAACCCAAAGTGACGTAGACAAGAAAAAAGGAAGACCCACTCCACTCTGTCAAAGGCCTTCTCAGCATCTAATGATATAACTACCTCAGGTTCATCAAGAGCAGATGGAGTGTGGATGATACTGAGAAGCCTACGTACATTAGTAAAAGAATGCCTTTCCCTAATAAATCCGGTCTGATCATCAGATATTATTGAAGGCACAACAGAGTCTAACCGACGGGCAAAAATCTTAGCGAGGATCTTAACATCAACAGGTAAAAGTGAGATAGGGCGATATGAGGCGCAATTTAATGGATCTTTGTCTTTCTTAAATATTAACGAGATACAGGCTTGTGTAAGAGTGAACGGGAGTGAGTTATGAGAATTAGAATGATTAAACATTTCAAGCAGTAGTGTTGGTCTATAAATTTTTTGTAAAATTCAACTGGGTACCCGTCAGGCCCTGGTGACTTGCCACTATGCATCGATTTAATAGCATCTTTAATTTCAGCAAGATTTAGAGGGGCATCTAACATTTGGCGATCTGCATGAGAGATCTGAGGTATATCTAAATGAGTGAAGAAGCGCTCTAGTGCAGCTTCATTCTCAGAAAATTCAGAGGTGTAAAGCTTAGAATAGAATGTTTTGAAGATATTATTTATCTCACCAGGATCAGAAGTTAAATAACCCGACTCACCCCGCATTTGAGTGATCTGGCTTGAGGCTCTTTTAGCTTTCAATTGTTGAGCTAGGAGGCGACCGGATTTGTCCCCGTGTTCATACATAGTACCCCGAGACCGCAGAAGGAGCTGTTCAGCATCTCTTGTAAGCAAAAGGTCAAGTTCAATTTGAAGTCTAACCCTCTCCTTATAAAGATCAGGTGTCGGATTAGATGAAAGTTGACAGTCTAAATTGGAGAGAGAGTCTTCTAACTCTCTCTTACGTGCTCCATGTTGCTTAAAGGTGCGAGAAGTGTAAGAAATAATTTGGCCTCTTATAACTGCCTTAAGTGTCTCCCACAGTAGGGAAGCAGAGGTTTCCTCATTTTTGTCGGTCTTACAGAAAAATTTGATTGACTCAGACACATGATTACAAAAATCTGCATCAGATACTAAAAGAGGGTCCAAGAGCCAGGGTCTGAAATCTTTGGGCTTGTGGTCAAACTGAATGTCTAAAATCACTGCAGAGTGATCAGAAACTGTTATTGATGTGTATTGTGTTGAAATTATAGCAGAAACAAGTGTTTTATCTATTACAAAATAGTCAATACGTGAAAATGAGCGGTGTACATGAGAAAAAAAGGAGTATTTTCTTGCTAAGGGATTTAGAAATCTCCATGGATCGACATAGCCATATTGATCCATAAAAGTGGAGACAACTTGAGAAGATTTCGAGGGTGGGATAACTCTCGAGCTCGATCTGTCAAGCACGGGGTCACGAACACAGTTCATGTCTCCTCCCATTATTTAGAGAGTGTGAGTTTAGGTTGGGAATAGAAGATAGCAAAAGTTTCATAAAGCCATGATCATCCCAATTGGGGGCGTAAATAGAGGCCAAAACTACTGGTTTTTGATATAGAGTACCACTGGCAATAACATATCGGCCATTTACATCAGCAAGGAGAGCATCCAGAGTAAAATGAACATTTCTCCTAATAAGTATAGCTACACCCCTAGTTTTTAAATTAAATTTTGAATGGAGGACATGTCCAAGCCATGGTCTGTTCAGCTTTTGATGATCAGGGATGCATAAATGAGTTTCTTGAATGAACATTACATCAGCGTTAAGGCTCCTTATATGTGAAAAGATCTTAGCTCGTTTCACAGTTGCATTTAGACCACCAGTATTTAATGACACAAATCTTACTGCCTGCCCACCACCGGCCACTGTACTGGTCACACCAGTCATATAAGGTTACAATATTTGAGGGACCCCAGAGCGCAAGCAACAAAAGGTATAGGAGATACAATAGGTGGATATAAGATAAGAAAATGTGTACAATTTTGTTAAGCAAAAACTCTTCGTAGGACTGACGACAAAAAGAGAGGACATCCCAATCACCAACTTAACTTCCCTTATTAGAATCCAACCCTCCAAATCCCAGTTTAAAGGTCTAACCCCTATTCTACCCACTGCTAAACAGTACAAACCAATCCTGCCATACTTCATGGCTCAAACCTATCCTTTCTCTAAATACTTCCTCTTTCAAGACGTCTCGGTGCCCGTATTCCTTAGATGAAACCCCTGTATTGGTATAAGGGATGGGTATAAAGTGTATACAACCAGACATTACCACAGGGTCCATGATAAGAAGTCAAAAAGGTCTTGAAAAAAAAAAAAAAAAAAAAAAAAAATATATATATATATATATATATATATATATATATACATATATATATATATATATAATAATGATAATATATATATATATATATATATATATATATATATATATATATATATATATATATATATATATATATATATATATATATATATATACATATATATATAAAATAAAAAAAGGAAAATTATACAAAAAACATAACATAATATAATAAAATAATTAGGAAAATAAATAAATAAATAAATAAATAAAGTTTAAAGTTATGTATATGAATATGAAAAAGGACAAAATAAACTGGGATATTAAGTATGCACCCTGTGTTTACCTGAGATAATGCCAAAAGTTAAACAGGGTGAAACACAACCCTCTGTGTAATCCACATGAAAGGCACTAGATCAATTAAACAACATATTGTAGAGATTAAACCATATTTAGTTAAATATCATAAGAAACCAAAATTACCCCTACTTAATAAGGAGATTAGGGAATGAAAAACAAAAAACGGACCTGGCCCAGAATGAACAAAACTGTTGACCATCAAAGTCAAAGTTACAGCAACAAGTTATAACTGACGTGTACTTTAAGTCATGTACAATTCTAAAAGTATCAGAACATTCAAAGAAAAACACTTAGGTTAGCTTTACGTCCGTATTAGCCTGGTCTAGCCCGGCTGTTAGCAAGTGAGCACGACAAACAACTGCTCAAAAGTAATACCCACAGCCACATGGAATATCCCAGAAGTCCGTAGACCCGTATGCACGTATAGGAGTAGAGAAAGAACAGAAATACTTGTATTAAAGTCTGTAAAACTTGATTGTTATCCGTGTTAGCCTGAACTAGCCAAACGGCTAGCAGATGAACAAACCCAACCACAGATCAAAGTAATACTTAAAGTAACACGGAATACCTGAGTTTCATACAGGTCCATTTATATTTGTAAAGGTGCACAAAGGGCTGTAGAAACATCTGTTAAACATGGTTCGTGACCGTACTGAAATGGTCTAGCCTAGCAGCTAGGCTAGCGATCCGTCGGCGCCTGTTGGTATTCGGCTACAAAGGCCGCAGCATCTTCAACCGAGATGAATCTCTTCCTGGCCCCGCTTTCGAGCATGATGTGTAGGCGAGCTGGAAATAGTAGTGCGGGCTTGAGGCCTAGGTTGTAGAGCTTGGCCATGATGTCCCGGTACTTTAAACGCTGTTCCATAACCTCCGGTGTAAAGTCCTCGAAAATCTGCACCATCGTACCCTGGTATTGAAGACTGCCTCTCTTTTTGCGGGCTTCTCGGATGATGAGATCTTTAGTTTGGTAATGATGGAGCTGAATAATTACAGGTCGGGGCCTAGAGCCAGGCTGTGGTTTAGCGACCAAGCGACCGATGGGCACGGTCTAACTCCGGGGGGGATTGCAAGACCTGGTCTCCAAGCAGTTCGACCAAAAGCTCTGAAAAGAACTTTGTAGGCCGGGGACCTTCAATGGATTCGGGGAGACCAACAATGCGAATGTTATTTCTTCTGCTTCGGCCTTCTAAGTCAGCAGTTTTAATGATTAGCTTACTGTTGCTGTCAGCTAGCGCCGTACAACGCTACTCCAGTTCTTTAATCCTTAAGTCCTGTGCATTGGCAGCCAACTCCAGTGATGTAATGCGTTCTCCATGCTCTGTTATCTTATTCTGGATTTTGTTCAGTTGCTTCTCGAGGGCCGTGAAGTTTTTCTTATTGTCGGCCGAGATGCTAGCACGGTGCTCTTTCAGTAGATTAGCAATGTCTGCTAAGCTTGAGCCGTCACATGTCAGAGTAGGGTCGCCGTCGGCTTTTTTAAACTTGGCTGTTTTGGACATTGTACATAAAAAAGATTCTCCAAAGAGTCTATTATGTGGTGTGTTCCAATAGTTAAAACGGGGTTGAAAAATATAACTTTAAAATGAAAACACGGGAAAACGAGACCAACACGTCTTCTACATTCCGGAACTCCCCCCAACATATTTTTTAACCCCTTAAATGTTAATTTTTGTGAAAAAAGTTGACTTTTAAAAAATACAAAAAAAAAAAAAAAAAAAAAAAGATTTCTTTTTTTTATCCTGGAGACCGTAAAGTGTGTGATGCAAGGACTTTAGAGATATTATATTTGATATTAACTTCACAGAGATCAACAAAATTAAATACATAATAGTTCTTGCAAAACAGCACATATATATTAGTATGACCTTGACACACAATCATGGATGACTTACCGCTGTGGACCTGCTCGACTCCATGTGCTCTATCCTGCATCAGCCACCAACAGAAACGATATCATATGACATTAATTCATACTTTTAGATCAGTTAAACCCATTTTCATGGTAGTTCAGCTAGGACCTGCTTTATTAATCAACATTAGTCCTCTCCAGATTATATTCATTATTGAAATTAATGTTAACATTAGATGATCTCTTTATCAGTGCTTGTAATGATAATTCATCCATAATAACTTTGTTTATAACCACATAGACATGAGGACCCTCTTAAAAACGAGATGCCACATCTCAAGGGGCTTACCTCTGATAAATTTATAATAAGCAGAGACAAATATTACGAGGACAGGTCTATGGATCTGGCACTACCTTCAGTTCTTACTTTTGTCCAGCTCACCTTCCTGCTCATGATCACGTCCCCTACACAGCTTCTATGGATGACTGTTCAAGATTTCCAGATGCTAAACAGGTTTGTTCTTGCCACTGTTACTGTAAGCTCCCAACAGAAACACCTCCTGTAGTTTGGTTGGCCCAGTGCTGTGCTCATGATGGATTCGTGTTGGGCTTTGGATATATGTGTATTTTATATTTGTTTAAGTGCATATATGTGTATCCATAAAATGAAGAGGTTGTCTTTAGCCTGCTCCTGCTCTCTCTTGTTATGAACTGGCGCTACAGAAAAAGATTGATTGATTGATTGATTGATTGATTGATTGATTGATTGATTGACGAAGAGTCCCAGCTGGCTGGAGCAGGACTGTGTCTGTATTTAGTGGGGGACCACGTTATCATAGTCCTTGACTCCCATCCAGATAAGGGACCACATGCTTGTGTCTTTCCCCTCCTCTGGTCCACATCATCCTCTGTGTCTCCATCCGAGCTGACTTCATCAGAGGGTCTTCCTCATCTCCCACTCCAAAGAGGTTGAGGACTTCAGCAGTGCTGTAGCTGTGTCAGTTCATCTTGACCAGGCAGAATGAAATTAGACCCGAACCGATGGACAATTATATACACTATATTGCCACCAGTATTCGCTCACCTGCCTTGACTCATATATGAACTTAAGTGACATCCCATTCCTAATCCATTGGGTTCAATATGGAGTCGGTCCACCCTTTGCAGCTATAACAGCTTCAACTCTTCTGGGAAGGCTGTCCACAAGGTTTAGGAGTGTGTTTTGGGGAATTTTTGACCATTCTTCCAGAAGCACATTTATGAGGTCACACACTGATGTTGGACGAGAAGGCCTGGCTCTCAGTCTCCGCTCTAATTCATCCCAAAGGTGTTCTATGGGGTTGAGGTCAGGACTCTGTGCAGGCCAGTCAAGTTCATCCACACCAGACTCATCCATGTCTTTATGGACCTTGCTTTGTGCACTGGCGCACAGTCATGTTGGAAGAAGAAGGGACCAGCTCCAAACTGTTCCCACAAAGTTGGGAGTATGGAATTGTCCAAAATGTCTTGGTATGCTGAAGCATTCAGAGTTCCTTTGACTGGAACTAAGGGGCCAAAGCCCAGCTCCTGAAAAACACCCCACACCATAATCCCCCCTCCACCAAAATTTACACTTAATTCAATGCAGTCCAACAAGTATTGCTCCCTTGGCAACCGCCAAACCCAGACTCGTCCATCAGATTGCCAGATGGAGAAATGCGATTCGTCATTTCAGAGAACGCCTCTCCACGTGCTTTACACCGCTGCTTCCGCATTGCATTGCACCTGTTGATGTATGGCTTGGATGCAGCTGCTTGGCCATAGAGACCCATTCCATGAAGCTCTCCGCTTCTTGAGCTAATCTGAAGGCCACATGAAGTTTGGAGGTCTGTAGCTCTTGACTCTACAGAAAGTTGGCAAACTCTTCGCACTATGCGCCTCAGCATCCACTGACTCCACTCTGTCAGTTTACATGGCCTACCACTTCGTGGCTGAATTGCTGTCGTTCCGAAACACTTCCACCAGCTTATAATACAGCTGACAGTTGACTGTGGAATATTTAAAGAGCGAGGAAGTTTCACGACTGCACAGGTTGCACAGGTGGCATCCTATCACAGTTCCACGCTAGAATTCACTGAGCTCCTGAGAGTGACCCATTCGTTCACAAATGTCTGTAAAAGTAGTCTGCATGCCTAGGTGCTTGATTTTATACACCTGTGGCCATGGAATTGATTGGAACACCTGATTCTTATTATTTGGATGTTTGAGCGCATACTTTTGGCAATATAGTGTATGTGTTTATCAACCATGGCACCTGTGCAGACAACGCCAGACTTTTCTAGGTTTTTGTTTGGGGTCACTGTGGGTCAGCTTTTGAAGTGCCACGAGATGCAAGATGTTAATGTCATTGTGTAGCAGGATGAGCTGCATCATCCCTGCTTTAGTGGCCACTGTGCTGCCCAGTGCTCTCTTGTTAACCAATCAGCTGTCAGGGTTTTTTATGATATTGACAGATCGTTTTGGGTGTTTACAGCTCGGCATTGACCGATACAGAGGGTCTGGGGAGGGAAATCCCCCACTCTGGTGTTTGTGGCTCTTGTGACGGTGTTTTGCAACGGCTGCCAGGCAAGTCTCCTGCCTGCCTCTCCTCCTTTCTTCCAAGCGGGTGGTCTTGTGCGCCAATCAGGTAATGTAGCAGTGGCTGCTTCAGATTGAGTGCTGTGTCGTGGGTTTCATGGTATTAACTGAGCGTTTTGGGTGTTTACAGTTAGGCAGTGTCCATTACAGCAGGTCACAGGGAGGGAATCCTCCGCTCTGGGGGTTTTTGTGGCCCTTGTCGGCGGTGTGTTAGCACTGCAGCCAGGCGGGTCTCTTGTTCGCCTCTCCTCCTCTCTTCCACGCAGGTGGTCTCATGCGCTGATCGGTATGTATAGCTCACAACAGCCTGATTCCTACCGTCTTCAACAGAGTTTCTTATTAATAGTGATTTATTTTATATCTTCATAGCAGATTGACTGGGTCGTGTGATGTGACAGAAACACAGCTGCTTTGCTTTACCCTACTCTGCTTTGCTCTTACCTTGTTTTGATTTTTCGTCGCATTTGTCTGTGGCCTCGCCTCAACTCGCTTACCATGCCTGGCTTGGTGTAGCTCGTCTTCTGGTTGGCTGCACTCTGCCCTACCCTTTGCCGAGCACTGCTTGGTTTCAATTTGCTACACTTGTGTGGAGTAAAAAACCCTGTTTTGCCAGGCTTGAGTTCCTTTCTTACCCTCTAACCCAACCCGTGCGGAGGCTTAGTGTGTGCTTTGGGTTTATGGGGACAGTAGTATTGTAATACGTGAAAGCAGCGGGATGGGCTTCCTTTAATTGTATTATCCTTTTACAGTTGCATTATTCACTGCTTTCGTTGATTTACATTAATTCTTGTTTGTGTTTCATTCTATTTATCTTTGTACTACCATCCATAATTATTACTTAAATTCTTTTGTTGGGTTATACATTGGAATTTGTGTACATTTGTAGGTTGTTCCTATAAGTATTGTTATTTCCCTGGGTTTGATTTTCGTAAATTGTTCCTTTCTTTTGGTATTCCTATTACTAATTTAACTCTGTTAGATTTTCTTTAATTCATTGTTATTTTCCTCAGCTGAATTATGGGTAAATAGTTGATGTTTATAGTTGCTTTTTCTGATTTTTCCTTTCTCCCTGCAAGACTGGAGGCTTACAGTGGTGGTCCTGGTGGCGGTATCCCCCTTTCCCTATGTGCTGTGTACTGGCTTTTTGAGTTTTCACCATTGTGTGTGTGCGCGAGTGTCACGAATCATTGGGTGCCCTTCTCCTGGGATGATCCCATCCTTCCTCTCCACTGGTAAGCTCCAGCTCTGTTTAGGGTCCCTCCTACCCCTACACCTGGTACGAGTGGTGTTTTAAAAGATGTCGATTTTATAATTAATGTGAAAATAAAGTTATTGTATATTTTTGTACTTGAACCACTTCTCAGCTCCATTTGTGAGAGAACCTGAGTGCCTTAAAAATAATATGTTTTGAATATCTCCCTGGGTGAAATTCCCAGGGTGGCGTTGTCTGGCTTCTCCTGAGTTACGTTGAAATCCAATTATACTAGTACTATCTGACCTCATTTTGAGTGAGGGTGTGTCCCACTTGCCACAATCTGGCGTTGTCGGCATGGTTCACATTTTGAGAGCAGAGACGTGTGTTCTTTTTTCCATTTTTTTCTTCTCTCCTTAGTGTGTTTTACGTGTTGTGTCAAGGCAAAGCAGCAGTTGGTTTCTTGTGGGCTATTCAAGTCCTGGTGCAGATCCAGACTGTCTTTTTCTCCTCTTGTTTGTTATTGTACTTCACTGCCCTGCTCTTTAGTGCTTCCCTTTATTGGCCAGGGTGTAGCTATGGAGGGAGAGTTGCAGGGGTTAAAGGAGTTGGTAACTCAGTTGAAAGCAGAAAATGAGAAGCTGCAGCCGTGGCCGTGACTGGTCCTGCTGCCATGACTTCTATGTCTGCTGTGCCCCCAACTGCTCCTTCCGCTGCTATTGCCTCTTTAACTTGTGTTCCTGCCCAGAGACAGGAAGTGTCCTATGTTCAGGGGGAAGAATCGGGATAGGGTTAGCTGAATGGATTGAAGAAGGTAAAGGCTTGCGTGAGAGCACGCCATTTATCCACACAAGATCAGACGTTTTTCTTATTTGATCATCTTGAGAGAGAGGCACGTCAGGAGACCAAATTTTGATCCGAGGCGTAAAGGGGAGACACAGCCAAAATATTGCTGTGTTGGTTGTTCTTACGTAGCCTTTCAGGAAGCTTTCTTTTCTGTTCAACAGCAAGAAGGCGAGACCCTGCAAGAGTTCTCTCTGGCCTTAATGAGTCTCATGGCGTCTGTGACACAATGCGCCCCTAGTGACATGCCCAACGCTGAAGTCCTGCTGCGTGATCAATTCTTTGAGCATGTTCTTGATGGTGCTCTCCGTTGAGAATTGAAACAGTTTGTGTGCAGGCAGCCTACTGCTACATTGCTTGAGGTCAGGGGTGGGGCAATCCTGTGGGAGCGTGAGGGTTTGCCAGGAGGAGTTAGGGGCCAAAGTCACTCTGTCCCTTCAGTCCTCGGGTTTCAGTGTGGGGTCAAGGGTGGTCCCCAAGTGGGAGCAGGTCCACCCCAGGCGTCTGAGTTGAGTGAGATGAGAGAGATGCTCAAACTCCAGCAAGAACAGCTCAACCAACTCACTCAAGTATCTCTCGCTTGCAGAGCTCTTGTTGGCACAGTCGTCCCTCTCACCGTGGCCCTGTCATCTGTAGGAGGTGTCAACAGCCTGGCCACTTCGCCAGAGAGTGTGACGGGGTCGTACTGCTCTTCGCCTTCAGCCATCTTTACCTGCACAACCTCTGGGCGTGCAGCACCATCCCTCACCACGTTCGGAAAACTAGCGCCCGCCGAAGTGCACAGCCACAGTTCAGGGGTGCTACCACTGGCTCGGGAGTTGTGGGTGATCCAGAAGAGGTGTCCAAACTCATGTCCTCTTGTTCCCATTTGTGTGTAATTAGGGTGAGATTACTAGTCCTTGTTTGGTAGACACTGGATCCATGGTATCGACCATAACCATTCAGTCTTGCCACTGGCTACAGCTTCATGCAGCCAATGGGTTGTCCATTCCTTACATCGGCTACATGGAACTTGAGATCGAGCTTTGGGGTAAGCGGATGCCGCGGTGTGGGGTGTTGGTGGTCAAGGATTCACCTGGTGGTGTGTCTGCTCAGGTTCCCGGGATGTTGGGGATGAATTTCATCCGCAGGTGTTATTGAGAACTGTTTGGGCAACATGGCTTGGCTCTGTTTGACTCGCCCTCAGTATCAGAGGCCCCCGAGGCAGTTGTACAGGCACTGCAAACGTGCCATTAGGCCAGTAGGCAGGTGCCTCGGCCTGCTTCAGGTAAGGTCACGGTGCGTGGTAGGAAGGCTTGGAGGATTCCTGGTGGTGTATTGAAACTGGTTGCAACCACATGTTCAGAGTACTACTCGGGCACTGGATTCTGGTCTCCCTGCGGGACTGCTTGCATCCCCTGCCTTGGTCCAGGTAGAATGGGGCACTGCCTACATCCCCATCGTGAATGTAGGTTTCATTGATGTGTTGCTCTATCCCCGGACGGTGGTGGGCGGTTTGGACGAGGTGAGTGTGGTGAGCCTCCCGGCAGGTGTAACTGAAGTGCCAAGTGCCATCTGTTGTGGCTACTATGGCTTCTCAGTCAATTTCTGCTTCTGTTCCCGCTCAGATAGTGGCCATGGATTTGTCTTCCCTGCCTGCTGATGACCAGGAGAAAGTGAGATCCCTCCCCAGCCAGTATACATCTGTTGTTGCTACCCATGACGGGGATCTTGGCTGCACCAATCTTATCGCACATTCCTCTCTTGGACGATGTTCCCATCTGGCAGCGATATAGGCACATCTCCCCATCTGATTATGACATGGTAAAAGAGCACATCAACAAATTGCTGGAGGCATAGGTGATCAGAGAAAGCAGCAGCTGTTGTGCGTTACCCATTGTCCTCGCTAAAACGAAAGATGGCAGTCTTCACATGTGCCTTGACTACCGGCCACTGAACAACAAGACCAGAAAGGACGCATTCCCTCTGCCTCGCATTGAGGAATCCCTGGATGCCCTGACCGGTGCTCGTTGGTTCTCCACTTTGGACCTTGCCAGCGGGTACAATCAGGTCCCGGTTGCTGAAGCAGATCGACCAAAAACGGCATTCTCCACTCCATTTGGCCTCTTTGAGTGGAATCGCATGCCCTTTGGACTCTGCAATGCCTCTAGCACCTTTCAACGTCTGATGCAGCGGATTTTTGGCGACCAACAATGCTAATCCCTGTTGCTCTACCTTGATGACATCGTTGTCTTCTCCTTCACAGTCGAACAGCATCTGGAGAGATTGGAGGTGGTGCTAGGGCGGAAGCAACAACAGGGCCTAAAGGCTCAGCTCACCAAGTGTGCGTTTTTCCAGGAGGAGGTGCGTTACTTGGGGCATGTGATTTCAGACAAAGGTGTCTCCACTGATGCCAGCAAGGTGGAGGTGGTGGCGAACTGGCAGCCTCCAAGCACCATCTTTGAACTGTGGTCGTTCCTCGGCTTTGCCAGTTACTACCACCGGTTTGTGGAAGGCTTTGCCAAGTTGGCTGCCCCTCTATATCGGCTGGTGGGCAAGTTGGGGGGCACCAATTTGGGAAAGAGGTCAGAGCGTGCAGTTGATGGGAACTGGTCAGTAGAATGTCAGAGTGGCTTTGAAGCTCATAAGACCAAACTCACCACTGCAACTGTGCTGGCATATGCTGACTTTTCCCTCCCTTCCATCTTGGAGGTGGATGCCAGTTGTGGAGGTCTGGGAGATGTGCTGTCACAGGAGCAGGGTGTTAGGGTGAGGCCCATCGCTTATGCCAGCAGAGGTCTGAGGCCCACTGAGCGCAATATGACCTACTATAGCTCCATGAAGTTGGAGTTTGTGGCACTCAAGTGCCACAAACAGAGAAAATTAGGGAGTATCTCTTTGGTCATAAGTGCATGGTCTACATGGACAACAACCCGCTAAGCCACCTGTCATCTGCCAAACTTGGTGCCACCAAACAACCCTGGGCTGCCCAGCTTGCAGTATTTGATTTTGAAATCAAATACAGAGCGGGAAGGGTTAACACTAATGCTGACCCCCTGTCCCCTTGGAAGCCATGCTCCCTGGCACATCACTTCCTGAACCGCTGCAGCAAGTCTTGCAGGCCCACGAATCGCAAGCAACACAGGCTGCCATTGTAGCTCTTCCTCATCAAACCCCTTTGGAGATCTGCACACTTCAGCAGGGTGATCCTGTCCTGTCCTCAGGGAAATCTTGTTGTTCTGGACGCAAAAGCGGCATCAAAACCACAACGAGCGCAAATTGCTTTCTCAGACTGCTTTGGCCCTTCTTCGCCAGTGGGATCGTCTGGTTGAAAAGCCCAGATGGTTCTGAGGTGGTTTATCAGCTGCTGTTGCCTGCTGTGTTGAAAGCAGAGGTCCTGACTGAAGTCCATCAGGGCATTGAGCGGACCTTGGAATGGCTGCAGCAGCGATGTTATTGGCCAGGTATGTCCTCTAGTGTAGCCCAATGGTGTCAGTCTTGTGAGAGGTGCCAGGTGGCCAAGAACGCCCAGCCCACTGTTCGTAGCTTCATGGGACCTTTGCTAGCCTCTCAGCTGAATGAAATTGTAGCCATGGATTTTACGGTCTTGGAACCTACCCAGGCTGGGCTTGAAAATGTTCTCGTCATGACCGACGTGTTCAGTAAGTACACGCTCACTGTTCCCACTCATGACCAACAAGCCTCCACCGTGGCTCAGGTTTTAGTCAGTGACTGGTTTTGTAAATTTGGTGTGCTGGCTCGTATCCATTCTGACCAGGGCCATAACTTTGAAAGTTGTCTGAATCAACAGCTCTGTAGCCTGTACGGCATTGAAAAATCGCAAACTACCCCCTACCACCAGCTGGCAATGGGCAGTGTGAACGGTTCAACAGAACTTTACACAACCTGTTGCTTACCCTTCCTGTCTCTCGGAAGCTTTGTACTCATACAACACCACATCCCACCAGGCAACTGGTGTATCTCCATTCATCTTAATGTTTGGGCAGTAACCCAGATTCCCGGTTGATTTCCTGTTGGTCAAGTGTGAGATCCGATGGGTGGTGGTGTTCACAAGTGGATTGAGGAGCACCAGGTCCGCTTGCAGATTGCTTTTGAAGGTGCCCTGGATGAGCTGCATCATCCCTGCTTTCATAGCCACTGTGCTGCCCAGTGCTCTCTTGTTAGCAAATCAGCTCAGGAGGCCACTCTATAAAGGCAAGTACTGCTCACCCTGTCGCCTGTCGAGCAACTATGCTCCGGGGTTTCGCCCACTTCCCGTCTCCACTGCAGCAATTTATTATTTTATATCTTCATAGCAGATTGACTGGATTGTGTGATGTGACAGAAACACAGCTGCTTTACTTTACCCTACTCTGCTTTGTTCTACCTTGTTTTGATTTGTTGCCACGTTTGTGTGTGGCCTCGCCTCGCATTGCTTACCTCGCCTAGCTTGGTGTAGCTCGTCTTCTGGTGGCTGCATTCTGCCCTACCACGCTTTGCCGGGCGCTGCTTGGCTTCAATTTGACACACTTGTGTGGAGTAAAACACCCTGTTTTACCAGGCATGAGTTTCTTTCTTACCCTCTAACCCAACCCGTACAGAGGCTTCTGGCACGTGTGTGCTTTGGGTTTATGGGGACAGTAGTATTGTAATGCAAGAAAGCAGCGCGGTGGAGCCTGTCTGAAAAAGCAAGCATTTGTAGCTTCCCACACACACACACAATAACACCCATGCGCACAATAGGCCTTGCAAGCACTGAAAAATAGATTTTATCATTTTAAGTTGAAATGAGTATAATTTGTTGCTGAATTTTGGCTCCTCCCATATATATACGCAAGTTTTCGTCTACATACACACGTACACCACACTTTGACATCCTTAGAACACAACCAAATCAAAATAATTGTAAATATTTATTGAATTGGCTTTCAGTGTATGATTTTATAGGATAAAGCATATATGCTGTCTTGAGCTCTCAGTCACCAATACGCAGTACATGAGAAAACAACACTATCTCACGTGGAACAAAAAGATATATAGTGTGAAGTAATTTCAACACCAAGAAATGAACATAATACAGCAATACAAAATCAAACTACAATGGCAGTGTATTCAAAAACTGTGGTTTGAATGGGAGTCAACACGGTAAAAAAAAAATACCCTTAGGGACTTCCGTGGGGCTTTTGTATTTTAAAAGTGAACTCGCAAAACTTTCGAAATAGTGTTGACGGACAACACTTGTCTATAATAATGCGTAAACCACTGGGAAACGGTCATTAATGCATATAAACTGAAGTGCCAAGCTACATGATATCAGTTTTATTCAGAAACATTATTTCTGGTCAAAACCAAGCTTATCTCTGCGAGATAACACCATTTTGAATTTTTTGTACTCAAGTGCAGCATCAACTTGTAAATTGTGTTGAAGGACACCACTTGTTGCCAACAATGCGTAAATCACTAGGAAACGATGATTAAGGCATCAAGACTGACTTGCCATTACCCGTCAGTTTAATTCAAGAAAAGCATTTCTGTTCAAATCATAGCGGATTTCGCTGAGATAACACCTTTTTGATATTTGGCACTCTCAAATGCAGCAACACTTTGAAAATCATGTTGACGAACAACACTTGTCTGCAACACATACGTAAATCACTGGGAAACGATCATTAAAACATATAAACAGAAGTGCCATGAGCTTGCTATCATGCTATCATTCAATAACAGCCTTTCTGCTCAAAAACAAGCGTATTTCGACGAGATGACACCACAGTGATATTCTGAACTCTAACATGCAGCAAAACTTTGGAAATGGTATTGGTATTGCAGGACACAACTTGTTTCCAGCAATGTGCAAATCATGGGGACAAGATATTATCCCCATAGTATCAGTTTTATTCAATAATTCTGGTCAAAAATTCGTAAATCACATGGAAACGATCATTCAGGCATGACTTCTTTTTGGCCAGGATCATGATATTAGATTTATTCTAGAACAGCATTCCCTCGTCAAAATTAAGCGTATTTCGCTGAGATGACATCATGTTGATATTTTGAACTCTCAGATGCAGCAAAGATTTAGAATTGGTCATGAGAGACAACACTTGTCTAAAAATGCTTAAATCACTGGGAAATGATCATTAAGTGTCAGGAAGATGATGTCATTTTTATTCAGCAATAGCACTTCTGGTCAAAAACACGTGTATTTCGCTGAGATAACTCCATTTTTATATTTTGTATTCTCAAATGCACCTACAATTTGACAAACCTGTTGAAGGACAATACCTCTTTTCAACAAGTTGTAAATCACTTTTAGACGATGGCAAGGCACAACAACTGAAGTGCCAGCAGCATGATATCAGTTATGTTCTAGAACAGCATTACCCGTCAAAATTAAGCCTATCTCGCTGAGATAACAGCACTTTGAAAATTTGAAATCTCAAACGCAGCAAAAATTTGGAATTGGTTATGAAAGACAACATTTGCTTCCAACAATGCCTTAAATCACTGGGAAATGATCAGTAAGGAACAAAAACTCAAGTTCCAGCAACATGCTATCAGTTATATTCAAGAATATTATTTCCTGTCAAAGAAAGCGTATCTCGCTGAGATTACACCACTTTGATTTTAATGCACTCTCAAATGCAGCAACAATTTGCAAATTGTGTTGAGGGACAACACTTGTTTCCAACAATGCGTAAAATCACTGGGAAACAATCATTAAGGCATCAAAACAGAAGTGCCGTTAACATATCAGTTTTATTCAAGACCATTATTTCTGGTTTAAAAAAAAGCTGATCTCACTTGAGATACCTCCATGTTGACATTTGGTACTCTCAAATGCTGCAACAATTTGGAAATTGTGTTTTGACAGACAACACTTGTCTCCAACAATGGGTATAGATCATTAAGACATCAAAACTAGAGTACCATGAACATACTATCAGTGTCATTCAAGAACAGCACTTCTGGTCAACAACAAGCGTTTTTCGCTGAGATAACTCCATTTTGATATGTTGTATACTCAAATGCAGCAATATTTTGGAAATTGTGTTGCAGGACAATTCTTGTCTCCAAAATGGCTAAATCACGGGGAAATGATCATTAAGGCATCAAAACTAAAGTGCCAGGAACATGATATGAGTTTCCTTCAAGAACAGCACTTCTGCTCAAATACAAGACTATTTTGCTGAGTAAACACCATTTCGATATATTGAACTCTCAGATGCAGGAAAAATTGGTTATGACAACATTTGTTTCCAACAATGCGAAAATCACTGGGATCATGATCTGTTAGGCATAAAAACTGAAGTGAAATTGACATATCAGTTTTATTCAAGAGCAGCATGTCTGGTCAAATACAAGCTTATATCACTTGGACAGCACCATTTTGATATTTTGCACTCTCAGAGGAAGCAAAATTTTGTAATTGGTTTTAAAAAACAACACGTGTCTCCAACAATGCATAAATCACTGGGAAAGATCATTAAGGCTTCCACACTGAATTGCCATTGACAAATCAGTTTTATTTCGATCCCCTTAGTTTGACCCCCTAAACACGCTCAAAAACTCACCAAAATTGGCAAGCACCTCTGATTCGGCGAAAAATTTCATAAAATGAAAAAATTTACCCCCGAAGCGCCATCTAAGTACAATAACAGCAAGTAGGAATGTCGTTGAGAGATCAAAGGAAAGCCAAAACGATCATTGAGACTCACAAATCACATGCTGACACCCCTGAACAATCTCAAACTGAAGGTCGGTACTTTAGATTTCAAAAAAACAGCTAAGGGGATCATACCCACTTCGCACCATAATTTGATACCTTTAACATGCTCCCAATGTGAAACACATGTCGGATTGGGCACACAATTTCAGAAAAAAACAACGCATTACATTCCAAAATGTGCTCTTTAGCACCACCTAAGTACAATATGTATGAAGGAATTTGTTATTTCTTAAACGGTTTCCGAATGACAAGCCCTCAAAGTTGGTGAACCCCCAAAAAGCGCTCCCAGCTCTTCCCATTCAAATGAATGGCGGGAGAAAATAAAGCTCCAGAAAACCTGTGGAAGAAGGGCCTCAAGAGAAAAAAGTTAAAGTCCTACAGCTTTGAAAACTAGATGGATGGATTCCTGATAAAAAAATTTCCAGTTCACAAATATAATTTGTAGAGAGATTTGGTCAAAATTGTAGCATTGGTGAGGACATGTTAGACAGATGTGGTTGCTTTGCTGCTAAGCTGCCTAGTTTGAATCTGGATGAGGGCAGCAGATGATGTCACTCAGCTGCAGTGCAGCTGGTCATGAGACTAATTGAAGGCTGAAACATGGAGTGTGTAATAACACACCCATTTTAAAGACTGAGGAGGAGCAAGAAATACATCATCTAAAATACATCAAAAACACTCACAGATACCAAACATGTAAAATGAAGGGAGGACCAATCTAGAGGAGTCAAAACAAAAAGGAAAACCTGACAACTTGCAGATGATGTAACTCACTGATTGACAGGTTCGGTGCAGCTGGCCATGTGACTCACTGAAGGGGGGGAAATGGAGTGTATAATACACATTAATTAAACAGACTGAGGCTCCTGATCGAGCTGCAGCTACACACCTCAGTCTAACTCAAAAGGTCAAAAAGGGATGAAACCCTCAAAATGATGGTCAAAAGGGCATGAGTGACCTGCGACAGAGTGAGGTCCCGTCCAACGCTGCTTGCAGCTTTAATTAGGGGTCTCGCCCAAAGGGAAAGGACCTCTCTAGCTGGAGCTGGAGAGGTTCGGGCAAGGACCCTCTTGTTCCTGTAGCATTTCTTATTATTTTCCAATGGGTAAACAAACCTTAATTTGGCCCCCTAAACATGTTCAAAAACTCACCAAAATAGGCATGCACCTCAGATTCAGCGAAAAATTGGATAAAATGAAAAAAATAACCCCCAACATGCCAAAATGAGCTTTCAAGCGGCCCCTAGGCACACTAAAACGGCACTCACGGCCAGTTGGAATGTCATACAGATTTCAAACAAATAGCTAACCGATCGTTTTATCAACACCCACAAATCACGCACTGACACCCCTGACCTATCTTAAAAATGAACCCCATAATATGGATTCAATAAGAGCTCACCGGGTCATCCCCAACTTTGTACCATAATTTGTGTCAAATTAACATGCTCAGAGCCATGCCAAAATTGACAAACATGCAAGATGGGGTGCAACATTTCAGAAAATTTGATCATTTGATCTCACATTAACACAAAACATGCAAAAATGTGCTCTCTAACGCCACCTACGTACAAAATGCCACACAGCAACGGTGGTCACGGCATCTACGAAAGTCGTAGGGAGATCAAACCAACATCAAAACGTTCGTCTTATCTAGACCCACAAATCATGTGCTGACACTCCTGACCTATCTCAAACAGGAAGCCAGCAATGCCTTTCAAAATAAAATTACAACTCTCAAGAAAAAAATATCTCCTCCAAGGTCGTAAATGGTATCAGCTTTAAAGCGCAGAGATGACAAACTATCTCAAAACTTCCAAAGGAAATTTTTTTTCTCATACAGTTTCCGAATGACAAGCCTTCAAAGTTGGTGAACCCCAAAGAAGCCCTCCCAGCTCCTCCCATTCAAATGAATTGAGAATTAAAATACAGCTCTGGACAACCTGCGGAAGATCAGCCTCTACAGATAAAAACAAAAAGTCCTACAGCTTTGAAAATTACATTGATGAATTCCTTACAAAATTTCCAGTTCACACATATAACTTTCGATTTTGTGAAAATTGAGGCATTAGTGAGGACATGTTTCTACAGATTTGGTTGTAATACACACCCAATTTAAAGACTGAGGAGGAGCAAGAAGCACATCACTTCAACTGTAATATCTGTAAAACAGGAACAGATACCAAATCTGTAAAACTCTGTAAGTAAATGACAAACCTTGAGTAGCAAAAAAAAAAAACCCTTGAAAACAGATGATGACATTGACTCACTGATTGACCGCCCAGTGCAGCTGGTCATGTGATTCACTTAAGGTGGGAAAATGGACTGTGTAATGCACATCCATTATAAAGACTGAAGGCTACTGACAGAGATGCAGAAACACACATTAGTCTAACTTTGAGCAGGTCAAAAAGGGATGAAACCGTCAAAATGGAGGTCAATCGGGCATGAGGGACTTGGGACAGAGCGAGGACCCGTCCAATGCTGCTTGCAGCTTTAATTATTATTAAGCCTACGCACCTTTCAACCTTAATTTGACCCCCTAAACATGCTCAAAAATTCACTAAAATTGGCACACACCACAAAATCTGCAACAAATTTGATAAATGCAAAAATTACCCCCAACATCCCAAAATGAGCTCTCTATAGCGCCCCTAGGCACACTAAAACGGCTGTCACGGCCAGTAGGAATGTTGTGGAGATCAAACAAACGCCAAAACGATCGTCTCATCAAGACCCAAAAATCAGGTACTAACACACCGGACCTATCTCAAACAGGAAGTCGTCAATTTGGATTTCAACATAATAGCTACCCGGATCATCCCATCTTTGCACCATGATTTGACAAAGTAAAGTAAAAGTAAGTAAATGTCCTTCCAACGGGAGGACTAACTTGGAGGAATAAAAAAAAAAAACCCTTGAAAACTTGCAGATGACGTCATTCACTCACTGATTGACAGGTCAGTGCAGCTGGTCATGTGACTCACGGAAGGCGGGAAAATGGAGTGTGTAATACACACCCATCAGAAAGACTGAGGCCCCTTACAGAGCTGTAGCTACACACCTCAGTCTAACTCAAAGGGTCAAAAAGGGATGAAACCCTCAAAATAGAGGTCAAACGGTCATGAAGGAGGTGCCACAGAGCGAGGACCCGTCCATCACTGCTTGCAGCTTTAATTAGGGTCGTCGCCCAAAGATAAAGGACCTCTTCTAGCTGAAGTTGACCTATCTCAAACACGAAGCTGGCAATTTGCATTTCAAAATGAAACAAGTCTCAAAATTTTGTTGCCAAACAAAATGTATCTCCTCTTAGGCCGTGAAGTATCTGATGTGAATGTTTTAGGTAACTAGGTGTCCTTCGGGGCAAGGACATGAGAAGACTGCCGTTGGCCTGTTTTTATCCAGGATACAGATGGCTGGATTCACATTCTTGTGTCAGAGGTCCTTCACCTTAGGTTATCATGGGATTTGCCTTTAGTTCACGGGTTATTTATCTAAGGTGCTCTGGTCCCATGCGAGTCCCCGCTACATGCATGTTTGTGTATAGTTCAAACAATGAGTCTGGTATAAATACATGTGCTCTTAAATGATCAGGAGGTTCATTTTGGCTTGGGCCTCTCAGGCTGTCTGGAGTGCCTGATTCAGACATTTGCTTGGTTTGTAATAAAACTTCCTTGATATGCAAACAAGTCTGTGTCGACGAAGCTTCTTCATCATCTGCATCTACACATCAACACATTGAGAAAGTACAATTTGGCGCTGCGAGCAGCACCCAGCATGCAAACCCTGCTTCAACACCGGCATAAAAGGATGAGCTTTTCTCACATTTATTGGAGCTGCTTTGCTCGTGGGGGCTGCTGTGTTGTTTCTTTTGTGGGTCATACGGAAAAGACATCTGGGTGGTGGTTGATAATTTTGTGTGCATTTGATGTAGTGCTTCGTTCTAAAATTTATTGACAATAGGAATTGGGGGTGAAAGGGGGGTCATAGATATAAGTGAAAGAAGTTGAAGCACAAAGTGCATATAAGTGAGACAAGTAGAAACGAAAATAAGAAGTTGAAGCACAAAGTGCATTACAAACTTAAATTAGTAGCGATAAAGGGTGTTCTAAGTACAACATGCGAGATCAATAAGAGCCAGGCCTATGTATCTTAATTGACGGTAAGTCATGGGTAGATAGCCACTCCGCGAAAGTTTGGTTTTAAGGTAAAAGTTCAATGAAAGTTTACTCTGGGCCCAGGGAAACATTGGAAAAGTCTAAAAAGGTTAACAGTGAAGTAAAGGACTAAAAGAAATAAGGCAATAAGGTATAAAGGAAAAAGAGAATAAGCATGCCGTAAGGAAATGTGAATGAGTCAACTTAGGAAGAGGAATATTTGTGTTTCTTGTCGATGGGACCTTAGAGATCACAGAAATTATGGCCAAATAAGGAATTAATTTAAATTTGAATTAGGATTCTAGGAGCTGGTGTTGTTTGTTTTTGGAGATAGACCTTAAAAGTCTGTTGAATTTGGGTTTTTGTCTGTGTGTGTATGAGGGACCTTTGTAAGTTCATGTGCTTGAGGAAGGTCTGTGCTTGAAGAGACTGTCTGTGTGTCCTGCAGCTGCAGTGAAATTTGACCCTCCCTACTGATCACAAAGGCAGTAGGATCAAACCCAACAGTTTTGAGATTTAGAATGCCAAGGAATAATAGGTAAATTTGGAATAATAATATATTAAGAATATAATATTTCTGACAATAATTTGAAATTATACTGTTTTGCTAATGTATTATAATTATGATAGCCTTGCGCCTATAGGCTCATAAATAAATGAATAAATGAATAAGTAAAGGAGAGTAAAGATTTTAGATTTATGTGTCATCCAACATTGTTTGAACATTGTTTGAACACTGTTTCAAATGGTTTACCTAATGGTTTATGGATTTAGTTGACATTTTGTTTTTCCTCTTTTTTCAATTGGGGGTGCATGTGAAAGAGGAGACGGTGGATTTTAATCCAGTGGGGAAAAGAAGAGCTGTACCAGATCAAGACTGCGCTTCCAAATCCTGGATCCAGCTCAATTACAGGTGCGAATTTATCCACAAACTCTTTCAGAGAACATCTGCATTTGTTTAGGTGTACATAACATTTATACATCTTGGAAAACTGAGGGCTTTAGCTTGTTTTGTAAGTAGCAGATTATACGCTCATTTCTAAATTGGTTATTTTACCGAGTGTGTTTCTTTGTTTATGCATAGTTTATGTTGCATGTTGGGCTATTGAAAAAACAGGCTTGGCAACGGACTGATCATTTGATGTGCTGGAGATTGGGTAAATAATAGCTGTGACTGTGTACTTCACTATAGCATTGTGATTAATTTGGTTTGAGCTGTTTAACACTGGTTATTTGTCTCTTGTGGGAGTTTTAAGCATACATATCTGTATAGAGCCAGATTCCTTTTCAGTATTCAGGGAAATAGGGTGACTCTTAATTTGATGAATTGTGCTCTGTTTAGTGGTTGTTGTTTCAAGTTGTGATTTACCTTGTAAGGTTGGGTTGAGATTCCTTTGGAGTTGGCAATTTTTTCTTATCGGATAAAACCGTATATTTCTGAAAAACATTCATTTTCAAATAATCTGCTCTTTAGTGACTCTAATTATACAGCACGTGAGATATCGGCAATTTGTTACAATGTCAAAATTGGATTTAAAAGTGTGAAAGTAATTACGCCAGTTGATCTAGTTCAGAAAAATAATCCCTTACTCTCAGGCATAGCAAAGATTTCAGGAAAATGGCATAAGCGGTGGTCTCAGATTGACCAACCCTGGCCAGTGGAAGGGACTCTTAACCCGAATGTGATAAAAACGATTCGAGTGTTAATTTCCACTTACAAGACAGATCAGTAAAAAGGTAAAAAAAAAAAAAAATAAAGGAGAGAAACGTAGAAAAAAAGACAAACTGAACTTACCATGCTTCAACTGTTTGAAGATGAAGGACAAAAGCTATTGAAAGCAGCAGAAGAAAAAAAGGTGAGGCCAGTGGATGAAATGAGAGCAAATAAAAAGGAAACACAAAAATTGATGGACGAAATTAATGTACCTTTTTTACACACAGCTCAAATGACAAGTCCTACACCTTATGTGAGAAAGAGCTGAAGTTTAAGGATATATATCCTCAGCTCCCAGTAATTAGCCAGGAGGGTAATTACCTCATTAAAGATGAGGAGGAGCGCATAATAGAGAGGGGAAAAGCAGGTACAACCGTAAAAATGTACCCCAGCTCCAAAAGTAAATGGAAAACAGTACACCTGAAGACTAGGGGTGATCGTAGGAGCCGGGAGACAGACTCTGAAGACAGTGACACTGAACCAATTGGAGGGAGATATGATCCAATAATTAGGCGCTTATTGGCCAAAGCTGAGCAAAAGGGCGCTAAATTATGGAAGAAGAAGGATAGAACAAATGACAGCTCTAATGAAAGGGTGATACCGATGAAGATCTGGAGTGCTTCAACCTCGAAAGGATTTTATCCGTCTACATCTAGCACTAGGGTGGATGACGATACACAGCAGGAATTGATGGAGACTGAAAAAGGTATAGGCCGGTGTCTTTCATATCGAACACGAATCTAGCACATCAAAGAATCTGGAAGTGTTGGAGAATCAATTACAAGGATTATTGAAGCAAAAGAAAAAACAGAGGGAAAAGGGTTCCCAAAAAACATATTTCTTGCGTTCAAGGAAAGATAAAACGTCTGATTAAATGTGTCCAGTAGTAATTCGAGGGTTAAATTTGGACTATAAACCATGGCAAAATACTGACATGTAGGATATCCTTGAGAAGTTGCCTACTCTTCAGAGTGGAGCACATCCTTGGATCTCAAAACTTGAAGAGATCTTGACTGGGATGCAACCAGCCATAGGAGACATTAAGAGACTTTTAGCTAACCTCCTTGGGGTTCCAGCCATAGAAGAGATTCTGCAGAAAGCAGGGCTTAACCGACATGTAGGGACATCAGTTAATGATCCAGAGTTGTTTGCTGGAGAGCTTTGAAAAATACATTTCCAACAAATGTGCACCCTGACAGGAAGAGAATCCAAGAGCTTACGTGTCAAGAGCACATCAGGTGTGGAGAAGCATCACAGGAAATGATCCTGAAGTCAACCAGATGGAGCAGTCAATTCTGCGTGCTAAAATACAGAAGGGGCTGCCTTTACCAGTGAGAAGCAAATTAGCAGAGGTGGTTGGTCTTGCAAGCATGGCAAAGGGTGTCTACACTGATCACATTGCACATCAAGTGGAGCTATTCAGGAAGAGGGAACAAGATCAGAAGGAGCAGGATCAGGAAACTATTAGGAAACTCACCCAAATACAATTGGTTGATAGTAAAAAGAAAGAGAAGAAACAGGCTCTTGTCCAGACTCAGCCTCCTTCAATTCAACCCCCAGCTCAATTGCAGCTGAACCCTGCCCAGCCTCAACCATTTCAGCCGTTATCAGTTTCTCCTGTTGTTTCCTGCCCACAGCCAGTGTTTGAACAGCCACAGACTTGGAGAGGAAGAGGCCGAGGACGTTTAGGAAGAGCCAGAGGGGGAAGTTTTAATGCAAACTTTCAACAGTCCGCCGAAGCCTGCTATAATTGTGGACAGTTTGGTCACATTGCTCGTGAGTGTAACAGGTCAGGGAGTGACAGAGGACGCTTCAAAGAAAATTTCATAGGAAACTTCAGAGGAGGATTTAGGGGTCAACCAAGGCCAAGGGGACCGGTTAACCCTTATGGTGGCCCAGAGCCAGGATTCTAGGGGTGCCCAGAGAACCTGGAAGGGGGGGGGGGGGGTCAGCTGGTAGTGTCAGGGCCAGAGCAAGATCCAACAATAGTGGTAAAAGTAAATAATCAACCGGTGGAAGTGATGGCAGATTGCGGAGCTGCTTTTACCTGTATTCGGCCTGAGGATGCTATGCATCTCCCTATGTCTGGTCAATTGATACGGACAGTCAGGTTTGAAGGAGTGAAACAGCTGATTCCTCTCACAGAACCAATTGAGCTCTGCTACAAAAACCAAAAGACAGTAATACCTATATTGGTATCAGAACATACACCTATTGCACTTTTGGGAAGAGATGCATTGTGTAGATTGAAGTGTACAATAAAGTGTATGTACACCAGACGGTTGTCTGGTGGAAGTGCCAAATGATGTTGTGCATCAGTTATGTATGGCAATGGAGACCGACAGTTCATCAGTGTTTTGGGTTGGAAATTTAAGTTCAGATTTGTTGGAGCCATTCAGGTTGTGGGAAAAGTTTATTTTTGCAAACATGCCTGATGCAAGGCTCCCTGAGTACCCATTTCGCTGTACACTTAAATATTTCAAGCATGCTGATAAAGTAAATTCACAGGAGTGGTTGAGACGCCAGTCAAAGCAAGTTCATCTCACTTCATCCTGTATAATTTTGGGACCACAAGGGGCAGCCATGAAAATAAACAGTGATGAGTATTTGGATAAAGAGTATGACATTAAAAAGAGCGTTCCACATGTAACTTTGATGGTCTCTGGAGAATACCAGCAGAAGCACATAGGAGAAATAATGGTAGAAGCGGAAAGAGTGAGTTTTGTGCCAGTGAATAGGAGTCCTAGTCTTTGGATGAGTAAGGATCAACGGTTTATTAAGATTATGATTTCTGCTCAAGGACAGGGATGTCCACAAGCTGTCCAGATGACGAATGAGTCAATTTGTACTGCCAAATTTGATACAGATTCTAGGAAAGAAGAGATGTTGCAACAAGTTCCACAGTGCTTGTGGTCACAACATAGCACTGATATTGGACTTGTGAAATCAGCTCAACCAGTGACGGTGGAACTTCATCCAGGAGCTAAACCTCCTTGGAAAAGCCAATATCCATTGAGCGAAGAGGCAATCCAAGGAATTGGATTGGGTGTTTTAGGAATAAGTCTGAATCCTCAGTTGCCTTTGAAAAAATAAGATGACACTTATCGACTGGTACATGATTTGAGAGCAGTAAATGAAGTGGTGATTGATTTTCCAGCTGATGTGCCTGATCCGCATACTTTATTGGCCCAAATCCCCCCACATGCTACTCACTTTACAGTGGTAGATTTGTGTGGAGCTTTTTCAGTGTTCCCCTTAGCACAGAAAGTCGAGGTTTATTTGGGTTTACATATAAAGGACAGTTCTATGAATACAAAAGACTACCACAAGGCTTCAAACACAGTCCTCACATCTTTAATAAGGTGTTGAAAGATGATTTGTCAGGAATAGAGCATTATCTTGAAAAGCACTGTTATTCAATACGTTGATGACATTATCATCTGTTCACCAGATCAAGAAACATGTCATAAGGATTCAATTAAATTACTACAGATACTTGCAGAAAAAGGACACAAGGCATCTCATAAGAAGTTGCAATACTGCCAGGAGAAGGTAGTTTATTTGAGTCAAACAACACAAGGACACAGAAGTATTTCTGACAGTCATTTGGAAGCAATTCGGAAGGCTCCGAAACCCAGAACAGTTAGGGAAATGATGACTTTTCTCTGTATTGCTGGTTAGTCTTCAGCGTGGGTTGAGAATTATGCGAGCCTAACAGGGCCATTAAGAGCTATGATTAAAGACACTAGGAATGCTCAACTTCATTGCAATTTGTCCTGGACGGGGGAAGGCCTTTTGGCATTTGAGACACTTAAACAGTGGTTACAGGAGGCTCCAGCATTAGCCCTTCCAGATTATTCGAAGAATTTTCTGTTATATGTGTCTAGATTGTGTGTAGATTTGGAATATTGGACTGATGGGTCTTGTTATCGTGTAGGAGATAAATTGAGTGCTGGCTATGTGATAGTGAAGGCCCAGGGAACTGACTTTGTCATTGAGAAAGCTGAAGTGGTACCACAGCCTGCATCTGCTCAGCTTGCTGAGTCGGTGGGTTTGACGGAAGCATGTTTGATGGCAGAAGGCAAGCGAGTAACAATAAACACAGATTCTGCTTAAGCACACAATGTTTGTCATCTGTTTGGATCAGTATGGAAGAACCGGGGTTTCAGAAAGGCAGATGGTTCTCCATTACAACACCATGCCCAAATAATGAAACTTTTACATGCTATGATGAAACCTAAAGAAATTGCAATAGAATGTAAAAATGTGCGGCACATAAAATGGATATGTCTAGAGTCACACAGGGTAACAAAGCAGTGGATGAAGCAGCAAAAGCAGTGACAGGAGCAGATAAATTGGGTAAAGTTTTTCTGGTCACACATGAGGTAGATTTGGAAGATAAAGTTACACTCAGAGATGTAATTTTGTTACAAGAAGCTGTTCCTGCAATAGATAAGCAGTTATGGTTGGATCGGGGTGCCACTCAAGATGTTACTGGGTTATGGAGGAATCATGAAGGATTGATAGTGGTGCCTCTAGACCTGTTGGGTCTGATGATTCAGGAAGCACATGGATTGGCTCATGTTTCAAGGGGTGAAGTTAGGAGAAAGATCACAAAAGAGTATGGTTTTTGGGCACCATATTTATTGGAGCAAATCGATTATGTCATAGGAAGGTGTCCCATTTGTTTAAGAAACAATGTTCGGAGAGGTGTGATGTTCTACCAGGTCATATTCCGACTCCAAGAGGTCCTATGCGTGAACTTGTTGTGGATTATGTTGACATGATAAAACCGGTTGTAGGAAAAAGATATATGCTAGTGGTTGTGGACAGATTTTCATGTTGGCCTGAGGCTTGTCCAACTAAGCATAAAGATGCTCAATCAGTTGCCAAGTCTTTGTGCAGAGAGGTCGTTAGCAGATGGGGACTTCCAGATCGGATATCTTCAGATAATGGAAAAGAGTTTGTGGATAAAACGGTGAAATTAGTCTTGCAAAAACTGGGAATTAAACAACGTTTGGGATCAGTCTATCATCCACAAAGTCAAGGAATGTGTGAGAAAATGAATGGTGTTTGTAAAAACCGGATTGTAAAGATTTGTCAGCATACGGGTTTGAATTGGGTGGAGGCGCTTCCATTGGCATTAATGGTGTGTCGCTCAAGTGAGCTTCGGGATCTGCATATGACACCTCATGAGTTGCTCCTGGAAGACGGATGCCATCTCCTTGTTTGAGAACAAGTGGAAAGGGTCCAAGTCTGGCCCTTTTGGAAGATGAAATGCGACGATATGTGACATATATGGCTGCGTTACATACAAAAATATCTGCGTATGTTTCTGACAGGCAGAAGCAAGAAGAACTGCAAGAAAGGCTTGATGAGCAAAAGAGGGACACAGTGCATCCAGGAGATAAGGTGTTTGTGAAGGTAGTCAGGAGGAAGTGGTATAACGAATGTCGTGAGGGACCATTTGAAGTCCGTAGTACTGGGACTGCGGTCCAAGTTAAAGGGTCTCTGACGTGGTTTCACTTATCGCATTGTGTGAAGGCACCCACAGAAGAGGGGTTATGCCCACAGAGTCAAGTAGTTGAGGGTACAAGGGAGGTGGAAGAAGAGGAAGAACAATTTGCAGAAAATGCAGATGAACCTGAAAATGTTCGGAGTCAAAATTCAGATGACAGAAATGCTGACATCATGGACAGTAATAATGACCTTGGGTATGCTTTTAATGATGCCGGAAACAACTCTGCAAGTGAGGAACAGGAGAAGACATTTGATGACATTGATCTTCAACATGTCCCAGAAACAGCAGGGCTTGTCCATACAGGGAGTGAAAAATCAAAGACTCTGGAGGGAGGTGAAGTTCGCTCTGGGGAATTCAGAGATTCAGTTAGAAAAAGGAGTCCAAGGCCAGTCCGGAAGAGAGTTAGGCCAAGATGATACAAGGACTACGATTAAAGTGTACTTGGGGGAGTCAGGTACAGAGTCCCAATTGGCTAAAGGACTGGAAGAAGTGGAAACTAGAACAATTTCGTCCCAATCAGAAATGGGTAAGATGGAGCAGAAATATACCCTTTTGACTACAGCAACCCAGCTAATTTCAACCCTGTCAACTCCTTTAGAGGTTTTGATTAGAGTTAGGCTAGGTGGTTCGGCTCACCATCCATGTCAATGTGGAAGATGGAATGTTGGTGGTAACAATCCTCCTACATGGGTGAACAACCGGGGTGAAAAAATAGTGTTGTCAGGACCTGAAGTTGATGCTATCCCATGGACACGAAGGAAGTATGTTTTGGCTAATGACATGAGGAGGTGGAAAGTTATGGATGATTGTTCTCTTGTTTTGCGCTACGCCACATTGGACGATCAAGGTGAATATATATGTACATATGTTGACCCAGAATTTCAGTTGAGGCAGAATGATCAGGGAAAAGGATTTGTAACCCGTAAGGTGTCACTTATGCTAAAAGATCTGGACCTTATTCAATCATTTATTGTTACAAAAGAGCCTCAGGAGCGATCCACCATTGCA
This sequence comes from Cetoscarus ocellatus, assembly GCA_037902135.1. Classification (NCBI taxonomy): domain Eukaryota; kingdom Metazoa; phylum Chordata; class Actinopteri; order Labriformes; family Labridae; genus Cetoscarus; species Cetoscarus ocellatus. Next base: position 947,326 of record JBAMNC010001640.1, read on the forward strand.
ACCACATTGAGCATAGAGGAGCCACAGACAGAGCTTACAACATCAGTTCTTAGAACAACTAAGAGTGTTTTTGTTACAACTCCAGCCGCTATTTCAGCTACAAAAATGTTGACATCTTTAGCAGACAAGAAGACTGATGGAAATTCACTTGGAGTACTCCAGGGGACCTTACCAGCCTAATGATTTGTATGATTTGAAAATGACATCAGTAGGGGAGATTGAATCTTATCGGGGCTTACAGAAGAGAGACACTACGTGGAGGGCATATGGCTTTGTCTCCTCGGCATTACAAATTGCAGACCCATGGGCAAATAGGAGTTTATGGTTTTAGCAATTGGTGCATTCTGTTAAATCAAATAAGAAGGTGAAGTGTCCATGTGTTTTGAGAGTTCCGGCACCAAATACATGGGTTTCAATTTTAGAGACAGTGCCAGAACCACTGGCTCCTGCTTGTCAATCATCTGTGCTATCATGGTTGTTGTATCAGCAGAAATCAGGAATTGATGTTGTAATGGCTCTGTTAGTGAATCTGTTCAAACCCAGAGGTGAATGTTCATGGTTAGGAGGATTATCTTACATGAATCTAGTGGATAAGCGTGAGGATGTAACAACAGCTGTCCCTGACTCATTGGAAGTGCAACACACGAGGACACAAAGTTGTTTTTGTTCAAATGATACTCATAATGGACATGGGGTGTTTATGGGCATATCAGCTTGTGATGACTATATGATGCACTTTTCTGACCATAATAATAAAACTACTAATGATTTGTATTCAGTAACTTTTCATTTATTACACCTCAATCAAAGTGGACTTTGTTGGTAAGACACCACACTCTCCCTGCAGATGTGACTATTGGAAATTTTAAAGACATTTGGTGGATATGTGGTGATAAAGCATACATATTTCTACCTTATGGGTGGATAGGTTGCTGTTATATGGCCATATTGAAGCTTCCATATGAAGTTCTTGCAGTCCAGCCAAAAAAGGCATCCGATGAAGCCTCATCTAAGGCCTCATCTAGATTCTATTAGTAGGAAGAAGAGGGAACTGGCACAATTTCATAATCTGGAATCTTATCATTGGAGAATAAGTTTAGCAGAGAAGTGGGGAATAGGACTTTTTCCGTGGTATGGAGTAACATTTTTGGCGGATCACATTGATAATATCACTTACACCCTGCAGGGATTTGCAAATGAGACCATAAGAGGTTTTGAATACTTGTCAAATACTCAAAAAAGTCATAGACTGACACTGTTAAAGCCTGACATGGCCCTTGATTATATTTCAGCGAAACAAGGTGGTCTTTGTGTAGCTTTAAACTTAACTGGAGATGCATGTTACATATTGATTCCTGGTGATTCTGACAATATGACTAGTGTGATAGATGCATTGAAAGTTATAAGGGATGCATTTGGACCATCAGAAGGTGCCGGATGGTCTGCTAACTCTTGGGTGCAAAAACGATTGGGACCTATGTGAGCTGTGGTAATTCAAATGTTTTATTTTGCTTTTTCTGGTTTAGGGAAATTGTTGGTAGGCAGGGTAAGGTCCATTTCAGGTTCGATGGGTCGACTAGCCTGAATTTGGACATCATTGTTGATTTTATTTTCTGAAGTTTCCCACATATATATGCATATAATCCACACATTCTTAAACATTTATCTATAAAATCCTCCTTTTTTTAATTGGCTGGGAGTACTCATGTGTGATTGCCTAAGGCAGAGGGACTGTGAGAGAATTTTCCTGTCTAGATGGTTTGATGGATTAAAGAAAGTAATGGCTGCCTGACAGGTTTTTCGCTCTCACACTCCATAAATTTGTTAAGATTATCTGCAGGAGGAATAATTATCTCTGGCATTTTTGGATATCTACTTATGTATATGTATTCCTTTTTCGAGACTTTGTCGTCTCGAAGGGGGGAAAATATGAAGTATCTTGATGTGAATGTTTTAGATAACTAGTTGTCCTTAGGGGCAAAGACATGAGAGGTTGGCCTGTTTTTTATCCAGGATACAGATGGCTGGATTCACATTCTTGTGTCAGAGGTTAAGGTCTTGTGTCAGAGGTTAAGGTCCTTCACCTTAGGTTATCACGGGGTTTGCCTTTAGTTCACGGGTTATTTATCTAAGGTGCTCTGGTCCCATGCGAGTCCCCGCTACATGCATGTTTGTGTATAGTTCAAACAATGAGTCTGGTATAAATACATGTGCTCTTAAATGATCAGGAGGTTCATTTTGGCTTGGGCCTCTCAGGCTGTCCGGAGTGCCTGATTCAGACATTTGCTTGGTTTGTAATAAACTTCCTTTATATGCAAACAAGTCTGTGTCGGCAAAGCTTCTTCATCATCTGCATCTACACATCAACACATCGAGAAACTACAGCCATAAGTGGTATCAGCTTGAAAAGAAAATGAATGTGGAATGATAATACGTCCTTGCCCGGCTATTGTGTTTGGTCTGTTTCTTTCTTATTATTATTACGCTGACCAACTCTTTTAACCTAAATTTGACCCCCTAAACATGCTCAAAACACACCAAAATTGGCACACACCTCAGATTCGGCAAAAAATTGGATAAAATGCAAAAATTAACCCCCATCATGTCAAAATGAGCTCTGTAGTGCCCCCTAGGCACACTAAAACGGCCCTCACAGCCAGTAGGAATGTCGTAGAGAGATCAAATTAATGGCGAAATTATCGTCTCATCAAGACCCACAAATCACCCCTGACCTATCTCAAACAGGAAATCATCAATTTGGATTTCAAAATAAGAGCTCACCTAATCATCCCCACTTCGCACCATGATTTGACACCCTTAACAAGGTCACGCCATGCCAAAACTTACACACACACGCTACATGGGGTACAAAATTTCAGAAAATGTAAAAATTAACCCAACATATGCAAAAGGGTGTTCTCTAGCGCCACCTAGGTACATAACGTTGGACAACAATGGTCACCACAGCAATCAGGAATGTCTTAGAGAGATTAAAACAACGTCACAACGTTCATCTCAACGAGAACCAAAACATGCGCTGACACCCCTGACCTATCATAAACAGGAAGCCATCAATTGTCCTTTCAAAATGAAATTACAACTCTCCAGAAAAAAATTGTCTGCTCTGAGGCCGTAAATGGTATCAGCTTTTACATGGCGGGACAGATGACAGAGGAGGCCATGCTGATCAAAAGTTTCGAAGGAATTTGTTGTTTCTCAAACGGTTTCCGAAAGACAAGCCCTCGAAGTTGGTGAACCACAAAGAAGCCCTCCCAGCTACTCCCATTCAAATGAAAGGGGAATGAAAATACAGCTCTGGACAGCCTGTACAGAAAAAACAAAAAGTGGATGGATTCCTGTCAAAATTTCCAGTTCACATATATAACAGGTAGAGAGATTTGGTCAAAATTGTGGCATTGGTGAGGAAATGTTTTTGGAGAGTTTATTACTCTGGCTGCTCAGCTGCCCAGTTTGAATCTGGATAAGTGCAGCAGAAGTCATTCACTCACTGATTGACAGCTCGGTGCAGCTTGTCATGTGAATTAGGGAAAATGGGATGTGTGACACACACCCATTATAAAGCCTGAGGCTGGTGACAGAGCTGCAAAAACACACTTCAGTCTAACTTTGAGCAGGTCAAAGCGGCAACAAAGTCATGAAACAGTCAAAATTGGAGGTCAAACAGGCATGAAGGACCTGCAACAGAGCGAGAACCTGTGCTTGCAGCTTTAATTATTATTAATCAGTCCGCGCTTGTTCCCTTAACACCCTGAAAACTCACTAAAATTAACACACAAAAATTATTATAAATGTTTATATTTTACAGTTTATATGCCTCAATGACCGTGTCCCAGTGACCTACGCATTGTTGGAGACAAGTGTCCTTCCTCAACAGTATTTACAAAGTTTTTCATCAGTTGAGAGTACAAAATTTTTCACTGTGGTGTCATATCAGCGACATACGCTTATTGTTGACGAGAAAAGCTGTTCTTGAATGAAACAGATATCAAGTTCCTTGCACATCAGTTTTGATGCCTTGATGATTGTTTCACAGTGATTTAGGCATTGCCGCCTGTCATAACACAATTTTCAATTTTTTGCTCAATTAGGGAGTATATAACATCATTAGGGTGTTTTATACACACACACACACACACACACACACACACACACACACACACACACACAAACACACATATATATATATATATATATATATATATATATATATATATATATATATATATATATATATATACATATATTTTTTTTTTTTTTTTTTTTTACCAGAAATGCTGTTCCTGAATGAAATTGATATTAAGCTTATGCCACTTCAGTTTTGATTCCTTAATGATTGTTTCCAGGTATTTTACGCATTGTCGGAAACAAGTTTTGACCTTCAACACAATTGTTACTGGCTTTTGAGAGTACAAAAAATTAAAACGGTTTTATTTCACAGAGATATGCTTGTTTTTGACCTGAACTAATGTATAGCTGATATCATTGTTGGAGAGAAGTGTCGTCCGTCAACAGTACTTCCAAAGTTTTGCCTCATTTAATAATCTTGTCCCAGGGATTTTCGCATTGTTTGAAGCAATTGGTGTCCTTCAATACCAATACCATTTCCAAAGTTTTGTTGCATTTGAGAGTACAAAATATGTCTATGGTGTCATCTCAGCGAAATACAATTATTGTTGGCCAGAAATGCTGGTCTTTAATGAAACTGATATCACGTTCCTGGCACTTCAGTTTTGATGCCTTAATGATTGATTCCCAGTGATTTAAGCATTGGTGGAAACAAGTGTTGTCCTTCAACACAATTTGCAAATTGTTTCTTCATCTGAGAGGACAAACAGTTAAAATTGTGTTATATCACCGATACACGCTTGTTTTTGACCAGAAAAAATGTTCTTGAATATATCTGATATCTCAACAAATACGCTTTTTTTTTTTTTTGCCAGAAAAGCTGTTCCTGAATGAAATTGATATTAAGCTTATGCCACTTCAGTTTTGATTCCTTAATGATTGTTTCCAGGTATTTTACGCATTGTCGGAAACAAGTGTTGACCTTCAACACAATTTGCAAATTGTTACTGGCTTTTGAGAGCACAAAAAATTAAAACGGTTTTATTTCACAGAGATACGCTTGTTTTTGACCTGAACTAATGTATAGCTGATATCATTGTTGGAGAGAAGTGTCGTCCGTCAACAGTACTTCCAAAGTTTTGCCTCATTTAATAATCTTGTCCCAGGGATTTTCGCATTGTTTGAAGCAATTGGTGTCCTTCAATACCAATACCATTTCCAAAGTTTTGCTGCATTTGAGAGTACAAAAATATGTCTATGGTGTCATCTCAGCGAAATACGATTATTGTTGGCCAGAAATGCTGGTCTTTAATGAAACTGATATCACGTTCCTGGCACTTCAGTTTTGATGCCTTAATGATTGATTCCCAGTGATTTAAGCATTGGTGGAAACAAGTGTTGTCCTTCAACACAATTTGCAAATTGTTTCTTCATCTGAGAGGACAAACAGTTAAAATGGTGTTATATCACCGATACACGCTTGTTTTTGACCAGAAAAAATGTTCTTGAATATATCTGATATCTCAACAAGTACGCTTTTTTTTTTTTTTTTTTGCCAGAAAAGCTGTTCCTGAATGAAATTGATATTAAGCTTATGCCACTTCAAGTTTTGATGCCTTGAAGATTGTTTCCAGGTGTTTTACGCATTGTTGGAAACAAGTGTTGTTCAACACAATTTGCAAATTGTTGCTGCTTTTGAGAGTACAAAAATTTAAAACGGTGTTATGTCACCGAGATACGATTGTTTTTGACCTGAAAAAATGTTCTTGAATATAACTGATGTCATGTACCTGGCACTTTAGTTTTTCTGCCTAAATGATTCTTTCCAGGCGTTTTACGCATTGTTGGAAACAGATGTTGTCCTTCAACACAATTTGCAAATTGTTTCTGCATTTGAGGGTACAAAAAAATCAACTTGGTGTTATCTCACCAAGATAAGCTTGTTTTTGACAAGAAATAATTTTCTTGAATAGATCTTTCATAAAAACTTATCATTTAGCTGGCCCTTCAGTTACAGTGGCTTAAGGATCGTTTCCCAGTGAATTTGTTGGAAAAAAAAGTGGTGTCCTTTAATTACCAATGCTTTTTCCAAAATTTTGCTGCATTTGAGAGTACAAAATATCACATTGGTGTAATGTCAGCGAAATACTCTTATTGTTGACCAGATAGGCTGTTCTTGAAAAAAAAAAAAAAAAAAACTGATATCATGTTCCTTGCACTTTTTCGAGTGATTCAGGCATTGCTGCCTGTCATAACACAATTTTCAATTTTTTGCTCCATTGGAGAGTACAAAGCATCACTAGGGTGTTATCTCAGCAAAATACGCTTCATTTGCCAGAAATGCTGTTCCTGAATCAAATTGATATTGAGCTCATGCCACCTCAGTTTTGATGCCTTGAAGATTGTTTCCAGGTGTTTTACGCATTGTTGGAAACAAGTGTTGTTGAACACAATTTGCAAATTGTTGCTGCTTTTGAGAGTACAAAAATTTAAAACGGTGTTTTTTCACCGAGATACAATTGATTTTGACCTGAAATAATGTTCTTGAATATAACTGATGTCATGTAGCTGGCACTTCAGTTATGATGCCCGAATGACCGTTTCCCCAGTGATTTAAGCATTGTTGGAGACAAGTGTCGTCCGTCAACAGTATTTCCAAAGTTTTACATCAATTAACAATCTTCTCCCAGTGATTTACAAAAAAAAATAATAATAAAAAATAAAAAGAAAAAAAAAACACAAAAAATATATTTTTTTTTATCCTGGAGACCGTATAGTGTGTGATGCGAGGACTTTAGAGATACTATATCTGATAACTTCACAGAGATCAACAAAATTAAATACATAATAGTTCTTACAACCCAGCGCATATATATTACTATGACCTTGACACACATTCATGGATGACTTGCCGCTGTGGACCTGCTCGACTCCATGTGCTCTATCCTGCAACAGCCACCAACAGAAACGATATCATTTGACATTAATTCATACTTTTAGATCAGTTAAACCCATTTTCATGGTCGTACAGCTAGGTGCTGCCTTATTAATCAACATGAGTCCACTCCAGATTATATTCATTATTGATATTAATGTTAACATTAGATGATCTCTTTATCAGTGGTTGTAATGATAATTCATCCACAGTAACTTTCTTTACAACCACATAGGCATGAGGACCCTCTTAAAAACGAGATGCCACATCTCAAGGGGCTTACCTCTGATAGATTTATAAAAAGCAGAGACAAACATTACGAGGACAGGTCTATGATTGGCCCATGGATCTGTCACAACCTTCAGTTCTTACTTTTGTCCAGCTCACCTTCCTGCTTTTGATCACGTCCCCTACACAGCTTCTATGGATGACTGTTCAACATGAGACTGGATCTGTTCAAGATATCCAGATGCTAAACAGGTTTGTTCTTGCCACTGTTACTGTAAGCTCCCAACAGAAACATCTCCCTGTAGTTTGGTTGGCCCAGTGCTGTGCTCATGATGGATTCGTGTTGGGCTTTGGAAATACGTGCATTTTATATTTGTATAAGTGCATATATGTGTACCCATAAAATGAAGAGTTTTCTTCAGCCTATTGTATTGTGTTTTGAGATAACGCTTGTTATGAACTGGCGCTACAGAAAAAGATTGATTGATTGATTGATTGATTGATTGATTGATTGATTGACGAGGAGTCCCAGCTGGCTGGAGCAGGACCGTGTCTGTATTAGTGGGGGACCAAGTTATCGTAGTCCTTGTTGACTCCCATCCAGATAAGGGACCACATGCTGTGTCTTTCCCCTCCTCTGGTCCACACCATCCTCTGTCTCCATCCGAGCTGACTTCATCAGAGGGTCGTCCTCATCTCCCACTCCAAAGAGGTAGAGGACTTCAGCAGTGCTGTAGCCGTGTCAGTTCATCTTGACCAGGCAGAATGAAATTAGACCCGAACCGATGGACAATTATATACAATATATTGCCACCAGTATTCGCTCACCTGCCTTGACTCACATATGAACTTACAGTCATGTTGGAAGAAGAAGGGACCAGCTTCTAACTGTTCCCACAAAGGTGGGAGCATGGAATTGTCCAAAATGTCTTGGTATGCTGAAGCAGTCAGAGGTCCTTTCACTGGAACTCAGGGGCCAAGCCCAGCTCCTGAAAACGACCCCACACCATAATCCCCCCTCCACCAAAATTTACACTTAGCACAACGCAGTCCAACAAGTATTTCTCTCTTGGCAACCGCCAAACCCAGACTCGTCCATCAGATTGCCAGATGGAGAAGTGCAATTCGTCACTCCAGAGAACGCCTCTCCACGTGCTTTACACCGCTGCTTCCGCATTGCATTGCACCTGTTGATGTATGGCTTGGACGCAGCTGCTCGGCCATAGAGACCCATTCCATGAAGCTCTCCGCTTCTTGAGCTAATCTGAAGGCCACATGAAGTTTGGAGGTCTGTAGTGATTGACTCTGCAGAAAGGTTGACAACCTCTTCGCACTATGCGCCTCAGACTCACTGACTCTGCTCTGTCAGTTTACGTGGCCTACCACTTCGTGGCTGAGTTGCTGTCGCTCCTTAAACACTTCCACGTTCTTATAATACAGTTGGCAGTTGACTGTGGAATATTTAGGAGCGAGGTTTCACGACCGGATTTGTTGCACAGGTGGCATCCTATCACAGTTCCACACAGGAATTCACTGAGCGCTTTCATTCTGAGAGCATTCTGAGAGCGACCCATTCTTTCACAAATGTCTGTAAAAGTAGTCTGCATGCCTAGGTGCTTGATTTTATACACCTGTGGCCATGGAATTGATTGGAATACCTGATTCTTATTATTTGGATGTTTGAGCACATACTGTTGGCAATATAGTGTATGTGTTTATCAACCATGGCACCTGTGCAGACAACGCCAGACTTTTCTAGGCTGTTGTTTGGGGTCACTGGGGGTCAGCTTTTGAAGTGCCACAAGATGCAAGATTTTAATGTCATTGTGGATGAGCTGCATCATCCCTGCTTTAGTGGCTACTGTACTGCCCAGTGCTCTCTTGTTAACCAATCAGCTGTCGCTGATTTTTATGATATTGACAGATCGTTTTGGGTGTTTACAGCTCAGCATTGACCGCTACAGCGGGTCCGGGGAGGGAAATCCCCCGCTCTGGTGTTTGTGGTTCTCGTAGCGGTGTTTTGCCACGGCTGCCAGGCAAGTCTCCCGTCTTCCTCCCCTCCTCCCTTCCACGTGGGTGGTATTGTGCGCTGATCAGCAGCATTAATAGTGATTTATTTTATATCTTCATGACAGACTGGCTGGGTCATGTGATGCGACAGAAACACATCTGCTTTGCTTTACCCTAGTCTGCTCTGCTCTACCTTTTTTTGATTTGTTGCCGCGTTTGTGTGTGGCCTCGCCTCGCCTCGCTTTACCTCGCCTGACTTGGTGTAGCTCGTCTCCTGGTGGCTGCACTCTGCCCTACCCCACTTTGCCGGGTGCTGCTTGGCTTCAATTTGCTACCCTTGTGTGGAGTATTTAAGTATTTATTTTTATAATATATATTTTAGTATTTAAGTATTTATTTTTATTTATTTCTATTTTACCAAGCTTGAGTTCCTTTCTTACCATCTAACCCAACCTGTCCGGAGGCTTCGTGAGTGCTTTGGCTTCATAGGACCCGCAATACGTGAAAGCAGCAGGGTGGGCTTCTTTTTATTGTATTATCCCTTGACCGTTGGTTTATTCGCTGCTTTCCGTGATTTACACAATTTCTTGTTTGTGTTTCATTCTGTTTATCTTTGTACTACTTACCCATCCATAATTATTACTTAAATTTTTTTGTTGGGTTATAAATTGGAATTTGTGTACATTTGTTTTTGGTAGGTTGTTCCTAGAAAGTGTTGTTATTTCCCTCTGTTTGATTTTCATAAAATGTTCCTTTCTTTTGGTATTCCTATTACTAGTATAACTCTGTTAGATTTTCTTTAATTCATTGTTATTTTCCTCAGCTGAATTATGGGTAAATAGTTGATGTTTATAGTTGCTTTTTCTGATTTTTCCTTTCTCCCTGCAAGACTGGAGGCTTACAGTGGTGGTCCTGGTGGCGGTATCCCCCTTTCCCTGTGTGCTGTGTACCCCGTAGCTTTTTGAGTTTTCACCATTGTGTGTTGAGTGTCACGAAGAATTGGGTGCCCTTCTACTGGGATTCATCCCCTGATATGATCCCATCCTCCCTCTCCACTGGTAAGCTCCAGCCCTGTTAGAGTCCCTATCCCTACACCTGGTACGAATGGTGTTTTTAAAGATGTCGATTTCATAATTAATGTGAAAATAAAGTTATTGTATATTTTTGTACCTGAACCACGTCTCAGCTCCATTTGTGAACGAGCCTGAAGTGCCTTAAAAATTATATGTTTTGAATATCTCCCCGGGTGAAATTCCCAGGGTGGCATTGTCTGGCTTCTCCTGAGTTACGTTGAAATCCAATTATACTAGTATTGACCAACCTCATTTTGAGTGAGGGTGTGTCCCACTGGCATGATTCACATTTTGAAAGCAGAGACGTATGTTCTTTATTTCTTAAGGTTTCCATTTTTTTTTTCTCTCCTTAGTGTGTTTGACGTGTTGTGTCAAGGCAAAGCAGCTGTTGGTTTCTTGTGGGCTATTCAAGTCCTAGTGCAGATCCAGACTGTCTTTTTCTCCTCTTGTTTGTTATTGTACTTCACTGCCCTGCTCTTTAGTGCTTCCTTTTATTGGCCAGGGTGTAGCTATGGAGGGAGAGTTGCAGGAGTTAAAGGAGTTGGTAACTCAGTTGAAAGCAGAAAATAAGAAGCTGCAGCCGTGGCCGTGACTGGTCCTGCTGCCATGACTGGTCCTGCCGCCATGACTTCTATGTCTGCTGTGCCCCCGACTGCTCCTTCCACTGCTATTGCCTCTTTAACTTGTGTTCCTGCCCAGAGACAGGAAGTGTCCTATGTTCAGGGGAAGAATCGGGATAGGGTTGGCTGAATGGATTGAAGAAGGTAAAGGCTTGCGTGAGAGCACGCCATTTATCCACACAAGATCAGACGTTTTTCTTATTTGATCATCTTGAGGGACAGGCACGTCAGGAGACCAAATTTTGATCCGAGGCGTAAAGGGGAGACACAGCCAAAATATTGCTGTGTTGCAAGTTCTTTATGGTTGTTCTTACGTAGCCTTGTAGGGAAGCTTTCTTTTCTGATCAAGAGCAAGAGGGCGAGACCCTGCAAGAGTTCTCTCTGGCCTTAATGAGTCTCATGGCGTCTGTGACACAATGCGCCCCTAGTGACATGCCCAACGCTGAAGTCCTGCTGCGTGATCAATTCGTTGAGCATGTTCTTGATGGCGCTCTCCGTCGCGAATTGACACAGTTTGTATGAGGCAGCCTACTGCTACATTGCTTGAGGCCAGGGGTGAGGCAATCCTGTGGGAGCGTGAGGGTTTGTCAGGAGGAGTTAGGGGCCGAAATCACTCTGTCCCTTCAGTCCTTGGGTTTCAGTGTGAGGTCAAGGGTGGTCCCCAGGTGGGAGCAGGCCCACCCCAGGCGTCTGAGTTGAGATGAGAGAGATGCTCAAACTCCAGCAAGAACAGCTCAACCACCTCACTCAAAGCACCTCTGGCTTGCAGAGCTCTCGTCGGCACAGTCGTTCCTCTCACCATGGCCCTGCCATCTGTAGGCGGTGTCAACAGCCTGGCCACTTTGCCAGAGAGTTTGATGGGGTTCATACTGCTCCTCGCCTTCAGCCATCTGTACCTGCACAACCTCTGGGCGTGCAGCACCATCGCTCACCACATTCGGAAAACTTGCGCCCGCCGACATGCAGAGCCACAGTTCAGTGCTACCACTGGTTCAGGAGTTGTGGGTGATCCAGAAGAGGTGTCCAAGCTCATGTCCTCTTGTTCCCATTTGTGTGAATTAGGGTGGGATTACTGTTCCTTGTTTGGTGTCTACCATAAAACCAAGAGCTGCTTCCACCGGCACCTTGAGCCAGAGAAGTTTCAGTCTTGCCACTGGCTACAGCTTCATGCAGCCAATGGGTTGTCCATTCCTTAAATCGGCTACATGGAACTTGAGATCGAGCTTTGGGGTAAGCGGATGCCGCGGTGTGGGGTGTTGGTGGTCAAGGATCCACCTGGTGGTGTGTCTGCTCAGGTTACCGGGATATTGGGGATGAATGTCATCTGCAGGTGTTATCGTGAACTGTTTGGGCAACATGGCTTGGCTCTGTTTGACTCGCCCTCAGTATCAGAGGCCCCTGAGGCAGTTGTACAGGCACTGCAAAAGTGCCATTAGGCCAGTAGGCAGGTGCCTCGGCCTGCCTCAGGTAAGGTCACAGTGCGTGGTAGGAATGCTTGGAGGATTCCTGGTGGTATATTGAAAGTGGTTGCAACCACATATTCAGAGCACTTACTCGGGCACTGCTGTATTGTTCGAGCCTCTGGATCCTGGTCTCCCTGCGGGACTGCTTGCCTCTCCTGCCTTGGTCCGAGTACAAAGGGGCACTGCCTACATCCCCATCGTCAGTGTAGGTTTCACTGATGTGTTGATCTATCCCCGGATGGTGGTGGGCAGTTTGGACGAGGCGAGTGTGGTGAGCCTCCTGGCAGGTGTAACTGAAGTGCCATCTGTTGTGGCTACTGTGGCTTCTCAGTCGATTTTTGCTTCTGTTCCCGCTCAGATAGCGGCCATGGATTTGTCTTCTCTGCCTGATGATGACCAGGAGAACGTGAGATCCCTCCTCAGCCAGTATACATCTGTCTTTGCCACCCATGGAGGGGAGCTTGGCTGCACCAATCTTATCGCACATGACATTCCTCTCTTGGACAATGTTCCCGTCCGGCAGCTATATAGGGGCATCCCCCATCTGATTATGACATGGTAAAAGAGCACATCAATAAATTGCTGGAGGCACAGGTGATCAGAGAAAGCAGCAGCTGTTATGTGTCACCCTTTGTCCTCGCCAAAAAGAAAGATGAGAGTCTACGCATGTGCGTTGACTACCGGCCACTGAAAAACAAGACCAGAAAGGACGCATCCCCTCTTCCTCACATTGAGGAATCCCTGGATGCCCTGACAGGTGCTCACTGGTTCTTCACTATGGACCTTGCCAGCGGGTACAATCAGGTCCCCGTTGCTGAAGCAGACCAGCCAAAAACGACGTTCTGCATTCTCCATTTGGCCTCTTCGAGTGGAATCGCATGCCCTTTGGCAATGGTCCTAGCACCTTTCAACGTTTGATGCAACGGATTTTTGGCGACCAACAATGCCAATTCCCCACAATGAGCGTAAATTGCTTTCTCAGCCTGCTTTGGCCCTTATTCGCCAATGGGATCGTCTGGTTAAGAAGGACGGCACCTTGAATTGGCAGGTCTTCCGCCCAGATGGTTCTGAGGCGGCTTATCAGCTGCTGTTTCCTCCTGCATTGAAAGCAGAGGTCCTGACCGAAGTCCATCCGAAGCATGGCGATCAGGGCGTTGAGCAGATCTTGGAATAGCTGCGGCAGCGATGTTATTGGCCAGGTATGTCCTCCAATGTAGCCCAATGGTGTCAGTCTTATGAAAGGTGCCAGGTGGCCAAGAACGCCCAGCCCGCTGTTCGTAGCTTCATGGGACCTTTGCTAGCCTCTCGGCCGAATGAAGTTGTAGCCATGGATTTCAAGGTCTTGGAAACCTACTCAGGCTGGGCTTGAAAACGTTCTTGTCATGACAGACGTGTTCACGCTCGCTGTTCCGACACATGACCAATGAGCCTCCACCGGGGCTCAGGTTTTAGTCACTGAGTGGTTTTGTAAATTTGGTGTGCCGGCTCGTATCCATTCTGACCAGGGCCACAACTTTGAAAGTTGTCTGATTCAACAGGTCTGTAGCCTGTACAGCATTGAAAAATCGCAAACTACCCCCTACCACCCAGCTGGCAATGCGCAGTGTGAACGGTTCAACAGAACCTTACACAACCTGTTGCTTACCCTGCCTGTTTCTCCGATGCGAGACTGGAACTCCTGTCTTCCTCAGCTTTTGTACTCATACCACACCACATCCCACCAGGCAACTGGTGAATCTTCATTCATCTTAATGTTTGGGCAGGAACCCAGATGAATCATTTGCTGCCAGTTGATTTGCTGTTGGGTCAAGTGTGAGATCCGATGGGTGGTGGTGATCACGAGTGGATTGATGATTGAAGATCCAGGATCTCTGGGGCCCGGTAGTGCATAGGGTTCTGAAAGCCCCAAAACAGGGAGGCTCTGTGTACACCATTACCCCTGTGGATGACCCCACTAAAGTCAAACATGTCCATGTTTTGGGGTACAGCTCGGCATTGTCCTCTACAGCAGGTCATGGGGAGGGAATCCTCCGCTCTGGGGGTTTTTGTGGCTCTCGTTCGCGGTGTGTAAGCACTGCAGCCAGGCGGGTCTCCTGCTCGCCTCTCCTTGCCTGGCTTGGTGTAGCTCGTCTCCTGGTGGCTGCACTCTGCCCGACCTTGCTTTGTCGGGCGCTGCTTGGCTTCAATTTGCCAGACTTGTGTGGAGTAAAACACCCTGTTCTACCAGGCTTTAGCTCTTTTCTTGCCCTCTAACCCAGCCCGTGCGGCGGCGTCTGGCGCGTGCGTGCTTTGGGGACAGTAGTATTGTAATGTGTGAAAGCAGTGCGATTGGAGCCTGTTTGAAAAAGCAAGCATTTGTAGCTGCCCCCACTCCCACCAACACACACGCACATGCACACACGCCAACAAATCCCCACACACAAAAACACCCATGCGCACACAAATGCACATTAGCCTTGCAAGCACTGAAAAATAGATTTTATCATTTTAAGTTGAAATGACCATAAGACCACAAATTTTCGTCTACATACACGCGCACACCACACTTTGACATCCCTAGAACACAACCAAATCAAAATAATTGTAAATATTTATTGAATTGGCATTCAGTTTATGACTTCATACTATAAAGGATATATGCTGTCTTGAGCTGTCAGTCACCGATACACGAGAAAATAGCACTATCTCGCGTGGAACAAAAAGATATATAATTTGAAGGAATTTCATCACCAAGGAATGAAAATAATACTAATAATAAAAAATCAAACTGCAAAAAAAACCTGTGGTTTGAGTGGGAGTCAACACAGTAAAAAATACCCTGAGGGACTTCCTTTGGGCTTTTTTATTTTTAAAGTGAACTCGCAAAATTTTGAAAATGGTGTTGACGGACAACACTTGTCTACAATAATGCGTAAATCACTGGGAAACGGTCATTCATGCATCAAGACTGAAGTGCCGTTAACAAATCAGTTTTATTCAAGAACTGCATTTCTGTTGAAGATTCAAAAACAAGGCAACTGAACTGTGTTTAGTTTGTTGGGAAACAAACTCAACACAACCCAGTTGCCTTGTTTTTGAATCTTCAAAATGACCATGACCTGGATGACTGAGAATCTACACAGACGAACTGCATTTCTGATCAAATATTCTGGTCAGTGGAAATGATATTTGTATTGGAAGACACCACTTGTTCCCAGCAAAGCATAAATCACTGGGAAACAATCATTAAGGCATCAAGACTGAAGTGCCATAAACAAATCAGTTTTATTCAAGAACTGCATTTCTGGTCAAATAAAAGCGTGATTCGCTGAGATAACACCATTTTGATATTTTGTACTCTCAAATGTAATAAAACTTTGGAAATTGGGTTGACGGACAACACTTGTCTCAAAACAAAGACGTTAAACACTGGGACAAGATCATTAAGCCATAAAAATTAAAGCGCCATTTACTTGATATCAGTTTCATTCAAGATCAGCCTTTCTGTTCAAAAACAAGCGTATTTCACTGAGATGGCAACATAGTGATATTTTGTACTCTAAAATGCAGCAAAACTTTGGAAATGGTATTGGTATTGCAGGACACTACTTGTTTCCAACAATGCAAAAATCACTGGGAAAAGATCAGAATGGCACAAAAACTGACATGCTAGCTACAT
The DNA here is from genome assembly GCA_037902135.1 of Cetoscarus ocellatus. NCBI lineage: Eukaryota > Metazoa > Chordata > Actinopteri > Labriformes > Labridae > Cetoscarus > Cetoscarus ocellatus. The sequence continues at coordinate 963,399 of JBAMNC010001640.1, forward strand.
GATATCAGTTTTATTCATTATTTTTGGTCAAAAATTCGTAAATCACTTGGAAACGATCATTCAGGCATAAAATCTTTCCGGCCAGGATCATGATATCAGTTATATTCTTGAGCAGCATTACCCGTCAAAATTAAGCGTATCTCGCTGAGATAACACCATTTTAAAATTTTGAACTCTCAGATGAAGCAAAATGTTGTAATTGGTTTTAAGAAACAACATGTGTCTCCAACAATGCATAAATCACTGGGAAAAGATCATTGAGGCTTCCAAACTGAATTGCCATTGACATATCAGTTTTATTTCGATCCCTTTAGTTTGACCCCCTAAACACGCTCAAAAACTCACCAAAATTGGCACGCACCTCTGATTTGGCGAAAAATTTCTTAAAATTAAAAAATTATCCCCCAAAGCGCCGCCTAAGTACAATAACAGCCAGTAGGAATATCGTTGAGAGATCAAAGGAATGCCAAAACATCATTGAGACCCACAAATCACATGATGACATGTCTGAACAATTTCAAACAGAAAGTCGGCAATTAGGATCTCAGAAAAACAGCTCATGGGATCATCCCCACTTCGCACCATAATTTGACATCCTTAACGTGCTCCCAGCCATGCCAAATGTGACACACATGTCGGGGAAGGCAGGGGATATTGAGTCCAAGTGGGCCTTGTTCCGGGCCTCTATTTTTGAGGCGGTTGATCGGAGCTCTGGCCGTAAGGTCATCGGTGCCTGTCGTGGCGGCAACACCCGAACCCCCTGGTGGACACCGGCGGTGAGGGATGCTGTCAAGCTGAAGAAGGAGTCCTATCGGGCCTTTTTGGCCAGTGGAACCCCGGAGGCAGCTGGCAGGCCAAGCGGTATGCAGCTTCGGTGGTTGCCAAGGCAAAAACCCGGGCATGGGAGGAGTTCGGTGAGGCCATGGAGAACGACTTCTGGACGGCTTTGAAGAGATTCTGGACCACCATCCAGCGTCTCAGGACGGGGAAGCAGTGTGCTGTCAACACCATCTATGGTGGGGATGGTGCGCTGTTGGGATCGGTGGAAAGAATACTTCGAAGACCTCCTCAGTCCTACCAGCACGTCTTCTAGTGCGGAAGCAGACCTGGGGGACTCTGTGGTGGACTCCGCTATCTCTTGAGCTGAGGTCGCCGAGGTGGTCAAAAAGCTCCTCGGTGGCAGGGCTCCAGGGGTGGACAAGATCCGCCCAGAGTTCCTCAAGGCTCTGGATGTTGTGGGGCTGTCATGGCTGACACGACTCTGCAACATCGCGTGGACATCGGGGGCAGTACCACTGGATTGGCAGACTGGGGTGGTGGTCCCCCTTTTCAAGAAGGGGGACCGGAGGGTGTGCTCCAACTACAGGGGGATCACACTTCTCAGCCTCCCTTGGAAGGTCTTATTCAGGGGTATTGGAGAGGAGGGTCCGCCGGATTGTCGAACTTCGGATTCAGGAGGAGCAATGTGGTTTACGTCCTGGCCGTGGACCTATTGACCAACACTATATCCTCCACAGGGTCCTCGAGGGTGCATGGGAGTTTGCCCAACCAGTCTACATGTGTTTTGTGGACCTGGAGAAGGCATTCAACCGTGTTCCTCTTGGGGTTCTGTGGGGGGTGCTCCAAGGAGTATGGGGTAGCGGACACCATGATACGGGCTGTTTGTTCTCTGTACGACCAGTGCCAGAGCCTGGTCCACATTTCCAGCAGTACATCAGAGCCGTTTCCAGTGAGGGTTTGACTCCGCCAGGGCTGCCCTTTGTCACCGGTTCTGTTCATTACTTTTATGGACAGAATTTCTAGGTGCAGCCAGGGCATTGAGGGGTTCTGGTTTGGTGACCTCAGGATCGGGTCGCTGCTTTTTGCAGATGATGTGGTCCTGTTGGCTTCGTCAGACCGAGACTTACAGCTCTCCCTGGATCAGTTCGCAGCTGAGTGTGAAGCGGCTGGGATGAGAATCAGCACCTCCAAATCCGAGTCCATGGTCCTCGCCCAGGGGAGGGTGGAGTGCCCCCTTCGGGTCGGGGATGAGATTCTACCCCAAGTGGAGGAGTTCAAGTACCTCGGGGTCTTGCTCACAAGGGGAGGAAGGATGGACCGGGAGATCGACAGACGGATCGGTGCGGCGTCGGCAGTGATGCGGACTCTACACTGGTCCGTCGTGATAAAAAGGGAACTGAGCCGCAAGGCGAAGCTCTCGATTTTACCACTCGATCTTCACTCCTATCCTCACATATGGTCACGAGCTTTGGGTAGTGACCGAAAAAACACAATCGCGAGTACAAGCAGCCGAAATGAGTTTTCTTCGCAGGGTGGCCGGACTCTCCCTTAGAAGACAGGGTCAGAAGCTCGGTCATCCGGGAGGGGCTCGGAGTAGAGCCGCTGCTCCTCTGCGTTTGGAGGAGCCAGATGAAGTGGCTCGGGCATCTGGTTAGGATGCCTCCTGGATGCCTCCCTGGCGAGGTGTTCCGGGCACGTCCCACTGGTAGGCGGCCCCTGGGAAGACCCAGGACACACTGGAGGGACTATGTCTCTCAGCTGGCCTGGGAACACCTCGGGATCCCCCGGGAGGAGCTGGACGAAGTAGCTGGGGAGAGGAAAGTCTGGGCTTCCCTGCTTAGGCTGCTGCCCCCACGACCCGACCGTGGACAAGCGGAAGAAGATGGATGGATGGATGAATTTGTTGTTTCTTAAACGAAACGAAGACAAGCCCTCAAAGTTGGTGAACCCCAAAGACGCCCTCCCAGCTCCTCCCATTCAAATGAATGGCGGGAGAAAATAAAGCTCCAGAAATCCTGTGGAAGATGGGCCTCAAGAGAAAAAAGTAAAAGTCCTACAGCTTTGAAAATTAGATGGATGGATTCCTGATAAAAAAATGTCCAGTTCACAAATAAAATTTATAGAGAGATTTGGTCAAAATTGTAGCATTGGTGAGGACATGTTTGACAGATGTGGTTGCTCTGCTGCTAAGCTGCCTAGTTTGAATCTGGATGAGGGCAGCAGATGATGTCACTCAGCTGCAGCGCAGCTGGTCATGTGACTCACTGAAGGCTGGAACATGGAGTGTGTCATAACACACCCATTATAAAGACTGAGGAGGAGCAAGAAATACATCATCTAAAATACATCTAAAACACTCACAGATACCAAACATGTAAAATGAAGGGAGGACCAATCTTGAGGACTAAAAACAAAAAAAATACCCTGACAACTTGCAGATGATGTCATTCACTGATTGACAGGTTCAGTGCAGCTGGTCATGTGACTCACTGAAGGCGGGAAAATTGAGTGTGTAATACACATTAATTAAACAGACTGAGGCTCCTGATCGAGCTGCAGCTACACACCTCAGTCTAACTTTGAGCAGGTAAAAGGGTCAAAAAGGGATGAAACCCTCAAAATGATGGTCAAAAGGGCATGAGTGACCTGCGACAGAGTGAGGACCCATCCAATGCTGCTTGCAGCTTTAATTAGGGGCCTCGCCCAAAGGGAAAGGACCTCTCTAGCTGGAGCTGGAGAGGTTCGGGCAAGGGCCCTATTGTTCCTGTAGCATTTCTTATTATTTTCCAATGGGTAAACAAACCTTAATTTGACCCCCTAAACATGTACAAAAACTCACCAAAATAGGCATGCACCTCAGATTCAGCGAAAAATTGAACAAAATGAAAAAATTAACCCACAACATGCCAAAATGAGCTCTCTAGCGCCCCCTAGTCACAATAAAATGGCCCTCATGGCCAGTAAGAATGTCGTAGAGAGGTGAAACTAACGCCTAAACAATCATCTCATTAAGATGCACAAATCACGCTCTGACACCTATGACCAATCTCAAACAGGCAGCTGGCAATTTGGATTTAAAAATAACAGCTCACCTGATCGTTCCCACTTTGCACCATGATTTGACACCCTTAACATGTTCAGAGCCATGCCCAAACTGACACATATGCCACATGGGGGACAAAATTTCAGAAAAAGAAAGAATTAACCCATAACATTCCAAAATGTGCTCTTTAGCGCCACCTAAGTACAATAGGGCGCACTAAAATGGTCGTCACGGCAACAAGGAATGTCGTAGAGAGAGAGATCAAAACCAAACCAAAGGCAAAACCATTGTCTCATCAAGACCCAAAAATCACATGCTCACACACGACCTATCTCAAACAGGAAGCCGGCAATTTGCCTTACAAAATAAAAATTACAACTCTCCAGAAAAAACAATCATCTCCTCTGAGGCCGTAAATGGTATCAGCTTGAAAACCGGAAAGATGACAGAGGTGGCCATGCTGATCAAAAGTTCAGAAGGAATTTGTTGTTTCTCAAACAGTTTCTGAATGACAAATTTGGTGAACCCCACAGAAGCCCTCCCAGCTCCTCCCATTCAAATGAATGGGGAATCAATATACAGCTCTGTACAACTTGTGTAAGATAAGCCTATATAAAAAAAAAACGGGCAAGGACCCTATTGTTAATGTGGCATTTCTTATTATTTTCCAGCGGGTAAACAAACCTTATTTAACCCCCTAAACATGCTCAAAAACTCACCAAAATAGGCATGCACCTCAGATTCGGCGAAAAATTTGATTAAATAAAAACTAGCCCCCAACATGCCAAAATGAGCTCTCAAGCGCCCCCTAGGCACACTAAAACGGCTCTAACGGTCAGTAGGAATGACATGCAGATTTCAAACAAATAGCTCAACAATCGTTTTATCAATACCCACAAATCACGCACTGACACCCCTGACCTATCTTAGGGCGTATTCACACCTGCCTTGTTTGGTTCGGACTAAACCAAAAAAGTCTGTGGTTCTGACCTTTTGGGCTGGTGTGAATACAAACCAGCGAACTCTGGTGCAGAGCAAACAGCCGGTCCGAGACCTCGCCGGAGAGGTGGTCTCGGTTCGCTTCCAAACAAACCATGGTGTGGTTCGCTTTATGTGTGAAAGCGACCGCATGTGTGTT